>CM075852.1:124283971-124806471 GCA_037975125.1 Latrodectus hesperus
AAAAAATTTATAAGAATTCTCCAAATATTGTTAAAAGCTTCAAAAATGTTTTAATGAAAAACATTTATTGAGGAAAAGCTTTATTTTGATTGACTAAAAAGTTTTAAAAATTAGAGATGCAATTGGAAAACAAAAGAAAATTATAAAAATGATTAAAGTATACGAATAAATGCTTTATAAATACATCATTGTCCCCTAAAATTGTAACATAGGATCTTGCATAAATCAAAAGTACATGAAAAGAATAAAATATTGGAATATACAAATGATTCGGATTTCAGCACATTTTGACGATGAATGAGAGACAAATAACATAAGTACTACACACAAAAGAAAATTAATGCAGTGGATTCCTCATTCATAAATTGCTTTATAAGGTCCAATATTTCTACAGAATATAGTTTTATGCATTAAATAAGAAGAAATAATGGCCAGCAAGTGTCGGAATTCCATGGAAAGAAAATTATTGACAATTGAGAGTGTGGTTTATCGTTTAGAATCAAAGGACTTCTGATGGTCATATGAACGGCACACAGAATTTTAAGCCCCTTCCATTACTGATAACCATGAGGACAAGATTATTGACTGGTTGGTTTTGCAAAACTATTCAACCACAGCTCGAGCAATTAATCAGGAAATATACTTGTTTGAAGCATATCCATTGTCTATCCAGACAGAGAGAAGATGTTATGAGCTAACTATTCAGGGTATTCAACCACAGATCGAAAACTCGTTCGTAACTGTTCATGGTATTCAATCACTGATCGAAAAATTACTCAGGAAATGTACTTGTTTGAACTTCTTCTGAATGTACTTCCAGACAGAGAGAATATGTTATGAGCTGACTGCTTAGGGTATTCAACCACAGATCGAAAACTCGGATCGTAACAGTTCAGGGTATTCAACCACAGATCGAAAAATTACTCAGGAAATGTACTTGTTTGAAGCATGTCCATTGTCCTTCCAGACAGAGCGAAAATGTTATTAGCTATTCAGGGGGTTCATTACTTCGGCTTTCCTTGATAATGCGTCGTACAGATGATGACTCGGGTGCTCCCAACCATGAAACTGGACATAAGAATCGCACAGTGTCTTCTTCTCAGACAAGTCCCGTCCGAAGAGAATGCTCATCACCAAGTTTCATTCAATATTTTCATCCAGCCTTGCATCTAGTAGAATGGTATAAATAGTTATTTCATACACGGAACTCTTGAAATTTTGAATGGTGATCAGTATACCTAAAAATCAATGGTTTCGTCCAACCTTTGTGACCTGCGAGATGCCCATTCAATACGATAATGCAAGAGCAAAAGTTGTACGTCCTATTCTCATCTTCTTTGATAGATGGCATTCCATATTTGTCCTGATCTGCGAAACTCCAGTGGCTCAGTAGATTTACACCACTTCCTGTATAAACAAGTATAAGTCATTTATATTATATAAGATATTTATAATACACGTGAAGCAACACTTGCCGCTAGCACTGAGCGAAGTTTCATTCTCGTTTGCAATGACTCGGCTGCTCTGTGGGTTGTACAAATGTCCATGTTAATCTGTTGACATCCAACATTTTTCAGTTGATGTAGAGGGAATAGATGACGTGACTTCATCATCTGATTGTGGTTCAAATTTACAAGGAGCTTCACAATAAGTGAGTACAACAAAGCCGTTAACCTTAAGTATAGTTTGGGATTCGTCTGCATCGCTATGTACTCGTGTCTTAATCTGCATAGTCTCTAGAACTCTCACCAATTAAAGACATCAAATCATCAATTGCTGGAAGTCTGGCCCACTACACTTTTCCAAAACTAATGTTGATAAAATACTGTATGGATTTTAAATATCGTAGAATGCGTTCCCAGTTTCCATTAAAATTGCAAAGTTTTACTTAATGATATTGCACTTTTAATTTCCAGCCCTGTATATTACATATTTTACTCCTTGCTTAAGAAGAATAAAATGTTTGCTAATAATTTACTCAATCCATTCTTAAATAAAGATTATCTCTTTAATAAATCCATTCAACATATAAATATTTTGCTTTAGAAATAGCTATACTGTTGAGAATTTTTACTCTTCTAATGATGCAAGCATTTTTCTATAATTCTATTATGAAAATATAAATATTTCTTTGAAAGTGCTTGAAGAAAACATCTACTTAAAAATAAAAGCATGAACAATTTCCTTCGGAAAAATTCCAATTATAATTTTTTAAAACTTTACTTATTATTCTCAATGTTATTGTAAGGAATATTTGTTTCTTACTTAAGAAAGTGCTTTTACATTTTAAATGTATAAAAAGTTTATTCTGTGATATTTGATTAATTTTATCGTAGATATATTATAAAAACATTTTTTATAGAAAATGCTTTATATTTTTGATGAAGCTTTCATTCACATGTAGAAAATGTATTTTATGATCACTTTAATCATATCATCCCACGAAATTATTATCAAATACTCTTTTTATTAAACCGCTGTAAGGTAAAGTTAAGGTCATCAGCATTTTTTTTAATTTATCAGACCAAGAATAAGTAAAGAAGCATTCTCAAATTTGCCTTCATAATTTACATTGGTATATTATGAAGTTTAACACAACACTAAGCTTCAAATAAATGTACAAAAAAATTAGTTTTCTGAAAAAAAATTAGTCTTCAGA
Organism: Latrodectus hesperus; assembly: GCA_037975125.1. Lineage (NCBI taxonomy): Eukaryota > Metazoa > Arthropoda > Arachnida > Araneae > Theridiidae > Latrodectus > Latrodectus hesperus. Next base: position 124,286,631 of record CM075852.1, read on the forward strand.
ATTTCAAACTAGTTTGTTTTGTATAAAAATTAGAAATTAAAAAGTGTGTTTAATAATAAAAGTCAATTTTATTAAAAAACACATAACAAAAATAAATTGTATAATTTATTCAAAAACTGAAACGATGTCAAATAACGTTCTTATTTTTCACTAAAAAAAGTAAAACAACAAAATACGCATTTATTTTCTTTTTATTGAAAAAAAGGAAAAGAAATTAATCCCACATCTGTTTTTCCTGATCAGCACAAAAGTTGTGAACCGTTCGTATAATATTATAAGTTATTAACTTCATTTTGAACCAAAAGCACTCAATATTAATCTTTTGCATCGTCTTTCATATCATATTCTTCGTCGTTATAGCAAATACGTCATTTCCTGAATATTTTCTACTAAATTTACATTATCCATATCTAGAAACTGTTCTGAAATTTTTCTGTGCATTCAAACATATTTAATCTTCCCTGAAAAAGGAGCAAATCTATTTCAAAGAATGAATCTAATTATGCTTGAAAAATTGTTTTCTTTTTATCTAAGCATTCGAGTAAATGAAAACAAATGATATCTTAAATTCTGAACTGTTTCTTTGGATACCATTTAACGAATGACAATACCACTTTCATATCAATTTTAAATACAGTTATAACCCACAAATTGAATAATTATTCACTGAAGTTCGTACTACATCCCACCTGTACTCATTTCTTATTGGCAGCAATGTCAGTAAATTCTAGAGATGTCGAAAACAGGAAATGGATTTTCTATCTTCACTTTCTGCTTGGATTTGTGAGTTCATCAGATTTCCGAATACGACCCGCAACCAATGGAAAGCTTTTACTACTTTGGTAATTAGACTGTCCAATCAGCAGAAGGTGGTGTCACGTAGGGACGTATATATTTAATTCTCAATTCACAGTACAAATGCAATATCTAGAAAAACAGTCCTTTCATATAGGTGCTTCAAAGCATGTTTCTTCAAACATGTACCTCATCAATTGCTTTGTGTAATCCATCTTCATTTTAGGAAGATCTTCCTCATCAGACGTGTATTTGGTAAAAAAAAAACATTTTATTTAATATCTGTGTAGTAAATATGATATTATTTATTCCATTTGTGCAATACTGAACAACTACCACATTTGATTCTCTCATGCAGCTCTCAACTACAAGATTATTTGATGAATAAGATTTATCATGGAAATGTTTCAACTTTGGTCAACTTGCTGAACGCTATGTTTCTAATGTAAAACATCACAACAGACAGACAGACAACGGGAAGAAGAGGCCCTGTTCTATTCCTATTGGCTATCAGGTTGTGCCTCTACTTCAGTCTAGAATGTTGGACACCCTGCACGGAGTGCCAGGGAACTGGGAACTGTAATCTGGGAGCGCGAGCCTTAAGAGGCTCTCCAGAACACACGACACATTGTTTGAGAGACGAATGCTTTACAGACGGTGGGACTTTCAAGCCTACAGTGTTCTACGCAGTACTGTATCACAGTTCGGAATACAAATTTGAAATAACAGAATTAATAGGATAGGATCAAGAAAACATCACAACACAAAGTCCACAACCTGTCGTTAAGCAATATGTTAAGCACTAAATAATACATGGCATCTTGAACTTTGTCATGTTCTCGAAGGTAATTAAATAAAACAACTTTCCTTTCACCCTTCTTGACAAAATTAACAACTTCTCCACTTGTGACATTTGATCATGATTTGCATATCTTAACGAACTGAACTGTTGTTTCTAATTTTAATTCACAGACATATACTTATAAATTTTCCTAACTTTGTTAAATCTATTTTGATTAAATAATGCTCAATAGGTCAATGCTTAAAAAGTGAGTATAAAAATTATTTACGTATTCCATTTGATATATTTATTTTGTTACAGTTTACCATTTTCCCGTACAAAATCCATTTTAATGACACTTTTAACTAAAAATGTTTTAAAATTCTTTCACACCATCTGATCCATAATAAATTCAGCAAATTCTGCAGCAACCCCCTTACCAACCATTTAAGCTGCACAATAATGTTTATCAACATAACTTCTGCATATTTTTACGCTCTCCATACTTTAAATAATTTTTATATGAAAAAGTACAAAGAAGAATATGTTAAGACATATTACGTTAATAAGCAGACAAATATTTGATTTTATCCATAAGTTCTAATATTCTTGTTGAACAAAATATTTTTAAGCAGACCCCTTTTTTTATTTGAAAAGTACGACTACATTATATGACCAATTATTTTGTTATTTGCATCATCATACCAAAATTTAGGCATAATGCATTCTTCTCTTACATTCCTCTCAGTAAACATTTCATCTTATTAAAAATATTTTTTTTACAATCGCGGGCACTTGAGAGTTGAACCCTATGCCACAGCAAGACCAGAAATTGCTACTCATTTGTCGTTACCCAGCGGGCATCTGTGAACCAAGTCATGGAGGCGAGTAGCATTGCCCGCGCCATACCACCACAAACCAGTTTATAGGGTGGGCCACATTCATACATCATCACGGAAGAAAGGATAGAGTAACACAGAGAAAACAGAGAAAGAAAGTAACATCCATATCCGAACCGGGATTCGAACCCAGGACCCACAGATCAGGAGTCAGGAGTGCTAACCACTCAGCCATTGGTAGGCAAAAAATATGAAATAAGAAATAAAAAATTACAATTTGGTATAGTACATACATTTCATAATCATAGTGTATATTATATAGTATTAAAAGTTAGCTACAAATAATAAGATAGCTACAAATAATTTTATGTTATTTGTCTCTTGAAAGAAGAATAGGAAAAATAAAGTATGCATTTGAGTTTTGAAGAAGTATAGAAATATTCTGGAAATACATCTTTTTAAAAATCAATATTCTGTTTCTGAGAAGTTGGATTTTTATGTATCATCAACAATGAATAGAAAAATTATTCAGCTTGGAACAATAATTCATCACCATTAGAAGAAAAACGTTGGTTAAAATAAATATGTCCATTTATCGTTAAGAAAAATGAGAAGGATATTTTTCACCACAAATATGGTATAGTATTCTCATATCCATAAATATTGTTTCGCAAAAATCTATAAATTTTAAATCAATGATATTTGCCCTTCTAATTTAAATTCAACTGGGTTTAAGCTTGAAAAAAATATCACACTAAAGAAAATATCACAAACAACATGCAATATTTCTTGTATCGTAAAACATCGCATACTATGTTTTACAAACTGAATAAGATACCAACAGAAAATGATAAGTGACAGATTAAAATTTATCAATGAAACAAATTCTTCTCCATTTGCAGGAAAGGCAACATCATGCATTTTGTCCCTTTTAATCTACATTTCTGCTTCGGATTTGAAAAAGAGGACTTGTGTTTCGTGGTCTTCTTCTTGTTTTATACTTTTTGTTAGTTCACGGTTTCATGGATCTGGTTTAGTTTATTATCTAACCATACTTTTAAAGAATAAATACAAATTAAATAATAATTTCAACTGATCAAATAAATTGAAAAGATAAATTCTTAATCATGGGAGAAAAATTTTAAATATATGCAATACAGGAATGTGAAACTTTTAATATCTTTTATTACGATCTTGTGAACGTTTCATGGAATTTTAAAGTATATATCCGATCTGAATCTCCTTCAAAACTTCCACTTAAAGCATAATAGATATAAGTAAGAATCGTATATGATAATGAAAAAAAATCCTTTTATTTTGTTTTTTTGGTATTTGATTAACAAAGTAAATTGATGTTCTTATTTGACTATTATATCTAATTTAATACGTATGGTAATATGAGGAATTAGTATTTAATAAAAAGTATAGTTGTCAAAAATAAGACAACTACTTCAGGTAGTTTCATATTTAGACTAATATTTCTAAATTTATATATAATTACGTATGCTTATTAAAAATATAACGCATTTCTAAAGTTAATACAAAAATTTAAAAAATTAAATATTTGAACTTTCATAAACAGCGATGCAATTACAATGTTTCTTAATAAAAATAGAATGGCCTCTAATGTCCTGTTCTTAATTCAAAAAAATTTGAGAAAAATTTCAGGATTCAAATTCTTGCTATTTTGTCACCTAATAACTCATCTCATGAATTTAAATTTACCTAAACCGAAAAAGCAAAGAGGTTTCTTATTTGTTAAATTTCTTACACCCAACTGTATAACTATATGAAATAAAAATTACGATAAGGAAATTTTGGAAAAAAATGTAACTAGACTTACGTTACTGTTTTACTTATCATAAATAAGTAAATTCCGTAACATAAATTTACAAATAAATTATATACGGAATTGTTCTATAGCAATTATAATAAAAATTAAATATTGCGTATCATTTATATGAAAATGTTCTTAAAAACACAATTACTTACACTAAAATATTCGTATTTTCTTAGGTAAAAGCTTGAAGTATGGCCTCTTAATTATAAACCTTATCAAATGACAAACCAAACAACTAAGCTGCCACACCCCGCTCAAACTTCATTAAAGGATAGAAATTGGATCGTTACTACTTAAGATGCATAGACCCTGTGCTTGCCTAGGAGAAGAATAAACTGATGCGGTTCCTATGACAACTGTCCTTAACAACACAAACGCAGCAGAATAATAATGATTATAATCATTAAGTCCTCTACAATTTATTATAAATTATTTTCTACAATTACAATCATAATCAAAATAAAAATAGTAAGAGACGAATGTTTAATCTTATAAATAAATTTTATATATAATATAACTGGATATAATACCATAAAAAAACATATTAAGGTGATAAAATGATTGAAAAATCTAAATTTAATTATTCGAAACGAAACAACGAAACGAAACATCATTATGTATGTATATATATAAATGTGTGTGTGTGTGTGTGTTGTTGTTGTTACTTATGACGCTTGGACAAGCCAAGCTCGCTATGCCTTGGCTATGCGAATTTAAGCCAATAGTGTGCGTCTTTCGTTTAATCAGAGCACACGAAGGTGAAAGTACATCTATGCTCTTTCTAAATCCTCCGATAGATGGCACTACCAGAGGATCCACTCCCTCAATTTTGGTATTGAGGCCAGAGCTGTCTTGGACACATTTGGGTCAATTTGATTCACTACTTTACTGGACAAGACAAAAACCACAATTGTTACTTCATGAGTCAACCTGTTCCATATTCGCTGTATTTTTTTTTGATCACGTACGAACTGTATGTTATTATTAGTTTATTACAACACGTATTTATTAACTATAACATAAATCATAATTATTGGTAATAAATGTCTTTGTATCAATTAATCACTTTTGCTGTAATCAATAGATAATAAAGTAAGATAATGTAAAACGAATTGAAAGAATTACTAATTCGCAGAAAAGAAACAGAATACCTTAAAAACATTCCTAAAAATAGGATTTTCTGTAAAGTAAATGCCACAAATATATCTGACTACTATTATTAAATTCAAATTGATACATTGTAACAAATATAAATTTAAATACTGTTAATACCTTAAATTACTGACTAAATAAATTTCAAAACGATATAATTCTAAATAAATAAATTAAATATTTTTCATATTAAAATAATTTTATAAAATTGTTTGAAAGTGCTTTCCTGTAAAGATTTCTATTTTAGAAGTTTTCGCTAACAATTTTATTTAAATATTGCTGTGTAAGTCAACTCAGGAAAGTGCAAAGATGAAGTAAATGGCAATGAAACTTTACTCGCTAAAATCTGAAGGTTTAAGAGAATCATTACTTTCTCGTTATATGAACCTCATTAAGGGACATTGTGTCAGAACCTCCATGACCAAAGATCTAAAGTTGTTAACGTGGGCATAAAATGGTAAATTTATCCTTTCTTAGGATCAAATGACTTACCGAAATAGAAATACGTTATTCTGTGAATAGTCTAAAAATACATATCGTCATCTTATATACCGAAATAATCTCTTATTCTTTTATTCTAAAAGACGTCAGACTTTAGAGATATTCTCTTTTCTTTAATATTTCTAATAGAATGTTTCTTTTGTTTATTTACGTATTAGGTAAAATAAGAGAATAAGAGAGTGTTATCTAATCAAACTTGTTTATAAGTCAGTTTAGAAAATTCCATTTTATATCTTCACATAATAACATGAACACTTCCCTTAAATAGAATGTATTTTTTTAATTTGATTGTTGGTTATAATAAATTTAAATATTATAAAATTTATAATTTTATAACAATTTCGAATAATTTAATAATAACAATCTTTTAAAAAATTATTTGTTCAGTTTTCCTGACTTTTTCATCTGACAAAGAATAAATTCAATACCACTTCTGTCTTTAGATTAATTTATTACTAAAAATAGGCGTGATTCGTGTTTTGTAGATTTAAAATGACGTAAGCATTTCTATCAACTGTTTAAATGTTCTAGGTGGGCCGTGGTAGCCTAGTGGTTAGGATATCGGCCTTTCATCCGGAAGGGTGGGGTTCGATTCCCAATGCCGCCAAAGACCCACCGAGTACATGCGATATACGTGCTTGTTAAATCTGTGGAATCGAAAGTCCTGTGGTCGATCGTTGAGCAGTTACCATGGGTGCAATGATCTGGAGAAATTTATTCCCCCTTCAGATCAATGTCCAACATTGAGGGAGTAGATCCTCTGGTGCTGCCATCTATCGGAGGATTCAAAGAGCAAAGGTCGTACTTTCACCTTCATGGTGCTCTGATTTAAAACGAAATACGCTCCCAATTGACTTAAAATTCGCATAGCCAAGGCATAGCGAGCTTGGCTTGTCCAAGTGTCATTAGTAACAACAACAAATGTTCTAGGTATACCATAAAAAATTTTAAATGCTAAGCATTGACAGTAAGAAGCAAAACATAATCATCCACTTTTTAAATGCTCGTAGTCTTAATGTCTCACTGAATCTCGATCACTAATAAGCATAAAAACCTTCATAAGTGTTTGGAAGTTATACTTAGCACAAAGTGCAATATGTGATTTTAAAAATTCCAAATTTGGCGTCGTAACTTTGAAATAATTTTTAGTTTTTCAACTTAGTTACTTAATTTATTAAATTAAAATATTAAAAAAAGTTGGTAGAAAAATCAATAAATATTAAATAAAATATGAGCTTTAAAAATTAAATTGAGCATCTAAATGTATCAATTTTGTTATGAAATAACGAAAACATTACTAAATTAAATCATATCCTAATATATTTTTGTTTTAAAGTTATTACCCATGTTTGAAAAATCAAATATTTTGTGCAGTATTTACAACTGATATACATTATTTAATATACTTCATTCTTTTCCTACCACATAAATTCTAAGCACAATATCATAAATTATTATAGAAATCACCAAAGTTTAAAAAAAATATAATATGCAGATATAATTTATAGTATAAAATATGCGTCAGATTACAACTATATTTCTATATTTTATTTCTATCTTCATTTTATTTCATAACTACCGATAAAATTATTTTATGTTTGTATCGACTTTTTCAATTATATCACGAGATGTAGTGAAAATTCCTTCCCAGTCAGAATTAATTAATTATTATTATTATTAAATAAATAATACTTCAAACCATTGTCTCGCATTTTTTTCCGTTTATACCCGTTACCATCCTTTGCAATCCCAAATATATCGATTAATTCCTCGATATTTAGGAAAAGAAATATCAATGCTATTTGCATTAATCGATGGTTAAAAAAAGAAACTCAATCATTTGTGAGCCATTGTTTTTGAGTGATGCAACATAATTGCAAACATTATAAGATATTTTATTAATAAATAAAAATATGAAGCTACTTTAAAAAGTATATTCTTATGCATAAAACCTGTAATTGAAATTTTCGATATGTATTAATAGGTTCTTCTATAAAGTATCAGTTCAATAAATATTTACCATTCACAATAAAATAACTTGTGTGTCTCCTTCAATTTATTATCAACCCCATTGATTATATAGTCTAGACGACTTTGATTACTTCGTTCTTATCTATCCGTGTTTATCATATCTTGAGTATGGTCGGTTACTAATTACTTTGACATACATTTAGAAGATTTAATAGATATCTCTATTGTATGGAGAGAAAATAATGGAGTAATCGATGCTACATAGAAATATTTTTACATGAGGTTCATTATAGTTTTCTGTAAACTCCTTAAGAATTCATATTAATTTCCAAAACTATTGTTCACCTCCATTATTATTTTATGAGAAAATCTGGTTGCAAAATTATATATCATTAACTATTTTCAAACAAGAGTCAAAATGCGATTTGTGCTACATCAATGTAATTTTGAATCTTAGATTTAGATTTAGATATTAAATTTTCTGGCACAGATGCTATATAATCCAGGATGCCAAATTCTAAGTTTGGTGATTTTTTTGGTGGATTTTCATATTTACCTGGCAAACTGGTTCTTATAACCTGACAAATATGGTAACCAATAAGAATTCTACAGAAAATTCCATTTTGGCAACCCTAGTATTTATGTCATCGCGTACGTCACAATACGTCAACTTGGCAACATTTCTTCATCGCCAAAAAAATTCAAAATTTGAAATTCTAGATCTGTGTCAGTTTTTAACAATGGTTGCTTTTATTAATGTCAAACATCCTAAAAACTTAGATTAATGTAATTTGTTGCTGATAGCCCAATGAAGACACGACAGGTTTTCTCTTTATAATACAAGAAAACGATACGGTTTACAGCAATAAAATACAAGAAACTGAAATACAAGAAATTAAAGAAGTGAAACCCATGTAACTTAATTTGCTTTTTTTGAGTAATTTAAATTGAACATTTACTTGCAATTGAGAAATAAGTTTCTCTCATCTCACACTAATAAAATGTTTCATAATTTCAATAATAAGACTAAATGCAACTATAAAAATTTTTGTATGTAATAGTTCATTCCTTAGTGATTGTAATGGTTAAAACAATTCTGTATGTAATTTCTGTACAGAGCTAATCAAGTAAAGGAGATATTACTTAAAATAATATACAAATAGTTACTGTTGTGGTATATGAGTTTATCTGTACATATATTTAATACCTCAATGATTGCACAACTAACTGTCTTGACAATTTACTTAACACTGGTATTTTATCATAAGTTAATGAAAAATATTTCAAATTTGGATATCTTTTATCAGATCATATTTAAAGCATATTTTATAATTAATAAAAAAAATTTTCTATCATTTTTTTATGACCCAAATATCTATATGATGATTTTTGTTAAATGCAAAATGCATGTTTATATAGAAAAAACATTTCGACTAAACTATTTAAAACACTTTTCAGCTCTTACATGGATATTTTCCGAAATTTCTTCTCCATATTTACGTTTGAGTTAAAATGAACTGATTTCGACAACAGATTTTTTTATAATTAAAATATAAAACAAAATTGACTTTTTCTTAAATGTATAAAATTTTCAATGATTTTAGTGAATGAACAAAGAATATCAAAAAATATATACATCATATAACTTTACTTAATGATAAATAATGCACATGTTTTCTAAATTTTATATTTATATAATTATTTAGAACCAACATTATACCGAAAAATGTTTTTTTGTTGACACATTAATTTTAAAATTATATTATATTTTTAGCAAACATTCAATTGATGGAGAACAAAACAATTGATGGAGAACTGGAAATCCATGGTCATGACATAATGCTATATATTTTTATTTATAAACTAAATATTAAAATTAAAAAAACTAGAAAGAGTGTGCTAATTATTAGTATAAACCAGTTATTTAATATTTTGAGTGTATTTGTCAGATTTATAAATACTAGATAACTAAATATGATTTATTTTATGAAAAATCACATTTAAATTAATAGAAGTTAGTCTTTAAGCATTATGAAGAGTTGTATATCATTTTATTAAACTTAATTAATTAATCCTAATCATTCAAATAAACAAACTGAGTATGTCTTCATAAATATTAAATATATACAGCCTGAGTAAAAACTTTAAGGTCAGTAAAAATTTTTGAGAAATATGTAAAATGAAATAAAATGGATTACAAATAATATTAATTATTAAAGTTCATTGATAAGAAATAAATGCTATTAACACAATTTGTAAATACATAATTATGAGAAACGTGGTTATTTACAAAGTTAGTATTTCTGCCTGAGTAAAAACTTTAAGGCCACCAGTCATTTTTTTAAAAATAAATATAATATAATCATATAATTACCATTGCAACTACTAGCTTTTGACAACGCTGCAGTTTTCGTATTTGTCATACGTTAATTCGAAGTGTTGGTGATCTTTGTGAAGATGGCGAAGGGTAAGAAGTTAATTGATCGTTAAAGAGGATTGTCTTCAGCAGGAATGAGTAATCGTGCTATTGCGATAAAGATAGGAAGATCAAAGACTGTAGTCAACAACTTTTTTTAATTAAAAGACAATTATGGTAAAAATAATACTGGGGGAAGACCTGAAGCTTTTTCCTCGCGTGATGAAAGAAGAGATGCAAACTTGCATCTACTGGAAAGTACTTAACCAGGAAACTGACGACAGGTTTAAAGATTTGTCAAATACGATTTATAATACAATTAGAAAGTCTGGAAGATACACTTAAACAGCAAAATTGACGAAGCCTCAGTTACTGCAGAGGCACAAAATAGAGCGTTTGAACTTTGGCCAGAAAGTCATGACCTGGGACAACCAATGATAGAAATTATTTTTCTCTGTCGAAAAAATGGAATTTAGATGGACCAGATGGCAGGAATTTCTTCTGGCATGATATAAGAAATGAAAAAGAAATATTCTCCAAGCGCCAATTAGGTGAAGGATCTGTCATGACTTGGGGCTGTTTTGCTTACAATGTTGTGGGCTCAATTGCATTCGTTTCAAATCGAATGAATTCACAAGGATACCAAAATCTCCTAACAAATCATCTTTTGCCAAATACTAAATGTCTTGCTGGAGGTAATTGGAAATATCAGCAAGGTAATGCATCGATCTCTTCGAGTAATAGCACCAAAATTGGTTCCAAGTCAACAATGTTGAAACTGGGAAATGGCCAGCTAGATCATCTGACCTCAACCCAATCGAGGACATTTGGAGTGACTTAGCAAGAAGAGTTTATGCAAATGGAAGACATTTTACATCAACAACAGAGCTGAAATCTAGTATCGAAGATGAATAATATTAAACCGACGCCACCCTTTGTCAAAAACTCGTGTTATTCCTAAAAACAAGAATATTTGAAGCAATTCGAAGAAATGGCTCCTACACAACCTTCTAAGAATTTGTAATTTTCTTCTTATATGTTATTTTCTATATTGGTCATAAAGTTTTTACTCTGGCTCAAATATTCATTTGTGTGTTTAATATTTTTTAAGAATAAAATATTTGCATTTTTCTACTTTTTTACGTTTATTTAAGCTTAATAATTATCAATCAAATGGTATTTTGATTCCTCAGTTTAAAAGTTTCTATTTTCTCAAAAATGCCTACTGGCCTTAAAGTTTTTACTCACACTGTATGTAAATGTAATGAAAAAAGTATTTGCTGATCTTCTTATATTTTCCCTTAACATAGTCACTTCTGAGTATGAGGAACAAGTGGAAAGACGCATAATTAGTTAATACACAAATAGCTAGGAATTAGAAATTGGCACCATGTTAAGAAATGTAAATATTTTTGAATAAACTGTTAAATATTTATCTAGTATATTAAAGAGTGGTTTTTTTCACAAAATTTAATGTCCTACATCCAGTGAATTTCAAATATATTTGAGTTATAATATTGTTTGTTTTTACATCATGATAATTTTTTCAAATATTATTTATAGAAAACTGATGACTACATAAAAGAGAAGTTTTTATATCTTTTATAAGAATATTCTTTTCCATTCAGAAAAATTTTTATTCAGATAATTTATCAAAGCTTAAATTAATTATACAAAAATCCTTTAATACATGAAAGTTAGAATAATATTTTTTAAAAATTCTAACAACCTTATCTAAAGAAAGAAAAATTACTATTAGAAAGTTAAGTGGAGTTTTTCTACAAATTTCTGATTTATCTATCTGTAGTATTATAAAAAAAATTATATTATAAAAGTATTTCAGATACCTGATGTGCAATTTATAATGTCCAGTGATATAATTATACATTTAAAGCAAATAACAAATAAAAAAGTCGAAAGATTCTGTTACTTAAATTCTAGAATCTAATCTACTTCAAATGACTTTTTACTACTTCAAATAAGTTTTTATTACTTTTGATTACTTTAAACTATTGTAATTTGCATTAGATATTGATTGTAAGAAACGCGAGTCTTGAAAAAAGTTTAACAATTCTGATTATTACAAAATTCACGTAAAATTAATGTTGTTGCAATTTTATTTTTACTTAGATATTTAAAGTGGTACAATACTTTTAGTAATACGTACACCTTTTAAGCTTTATAGAACGCATGGAAAAAGTGTGTATTTTGCAACCAAATTTCAAGGATACGTTCTTAATTTGAAGCTGCTAAATAGCAAAATGTTAGCAACATATGTGTGTGTGGAAATTATTTCCACTTTAAATCCCATGTAAAAATACCCTTAATTTTTCATCTAAATTTTCTAATAAAATACTACAGAACTTTTTATGTTTTAAATGATAGTTCATATGATTAAAATACTAAAAAAATTTCCCTAAATCCCATAATATTTGTTACGATCAAATAACCTTTCAATGAAATAAATCAGATGAAATAGCTGCTTAAGAAAACATCTTTATATTGTTTTCTTAAATATAAAAGTTATAGTTTAAAATATGTTCAATAATGGAATTATCGAAAACATCATCTTCTAAATTCGATTTAAACTAAATACTGTATCAATCTAGTTCTAATGTATCTGATGATGTATTTTTAGGATATTACCTTATTAAATATATTTTTACGTTTAGTAATATTTTTTCAAAAAATGAATTATTTAAAATTATTACTGCATTTTATTTATGCATATTTTTTTAATTAAATGTTTTTTTCTAGTAAAGGCAAGACGAATCAAGAACTAAGAACAAATCAAGAATTAATTTTTTTTCCAAAAAAATGAAATATATATAATTATTACTGTATTTTATTTGCGTATATTTTTTAATCGAAATGTTTTAATCTCGAAATATTAAAGCACACAGCAAATCAAAAACTTGTATTTAAATTTATTATTTCAATATTTGAGATAATTTACTCTATTTCATTTTATTTATATGGTATTATCTATTTCATTTGATTTTTTGCACCTATAAAATCCATGCATTTTTTCATTGATACTCAAATTATATGATGACTAAGGAATACACTGTAATCTACTTAATAATTTTTATGATACTTAAAAACTCTTATTTTTTATTAATCTGGTAAGAATAATTAGCATTAATAATTACTGTAAGTCTGTTAATAAATGGTATTTAGAGTTCTTTTAATTCTTGAGTTTTACCTCCTTACGTAGATTTAAAAAAATTCAATTTTAATTTTGGAAAAAAAATTAATCCGATTTTTCTTTATTTTTTCCATTAACTCTTTTCACTTGAGTCCAGTTCTTTAATAATAATAAATTGATAAATATATATAAATTTTCCTCTCGCAAATGTGAATATTTCTAAATTATTCATGGCAATAAGTAGACATCTGTGTATCTTGTTAACTAGAGACTTCCCTCTTCCCAGAATTTGTAATCTTACTAATCTTGTCACGTGACGTTTGTTCCGTTCTAACAATCCATTCGAATGTGGAGTATGACCAGAGGAAACACAATGTTTATGGAGCTTTTATTTCCCCTGCGTCTTTAATTAAAATCGAACAAGTCTTTCTCTCCAGTTGTTCCATAAAAGGGCAGCTTCCTTGCTTTCGAAGTCCTTATGTAAATGACATTTTGACGCTCTTACCTATGCTCTCGTTCTCACTTCACTTAGAAATGCAAGTAAATTCACGAACGGTTTTTGTTTTTCCTTTCCTATCAGTGTTCTCCCAGTGTTTGCTGTCAGAAGAAAATTACTTGAGCCTGTAAATTCCTTTGCATAGAACGGTAACTTTTGAGAGGAGAATGTCATTGTAATAAAGAACTTATCCTAAAATTTCGTTTTGATCATGTTTATTTTACTGGTATAGAACAGGAAACAAACACTTTTCTTTAAATTAACTTAAGAACTGATTACAGCTTTAATTAGATATAAAGAATATTACTGTCTTTAATGTATAATTTATTTTAAAATTGCTTTTTTGCAATGGTTGCAGAGAAAAAAAATTTAAGAGTACTCTAAATTTTTATTGACTGCATCAATAAGTGTGATAGATACAAATTACAAAAAGTGCAAATAGACTTTTAGATAGAAAGAATAAAAATATAGTACATCGAGAATAATCTCTTAAATGTTCGGCTCATATAAAGCAATTAGATCATGCTGTTCGTGGAACGTTTTTACATTCCAGAACAAAATTCCTGTCGTGACCTTTATGAGAATTCTTAAACAATGTGTTCTTGGGAAATATATTTGAAGACTGTTTTATAAATAAAAACACAAGTAACAGCACTTCTTTCTATGCTACTATGTGATCAAATAGTTTATCAGTTTTTCTTTGTTGAGTTAAGTTATTGTTTCTCTGCTAAGAGTGACAGATCATTAAAAACTAGCTTTTTAGACGAATGCTCTAATATTCGTACTCTTAAATGTTGGGCTCATATAAAGCAATTAGATTATGCTGTTCGTGGAACATTTTTACATTCAAGAACAACATTCTTGTCGTAGCCTTTATGAGAATTCTTAAAAAATGTGTTATTGGGAAATATATTTGAAGACTGTTTTATAAATAAAAACACAAGTAACAGCACTTCTTTCTATGCTACTATGTGATCAAATAGTTTATCAGTTTTTCTTTGTTGAGTTAAGTTATTGTTTCTCTGCTAAGAGTGACAGATATTAAAAACTAGCTTTTTAGATGAATGCTCCAATATGAAACAGCCAATTTACTTTTTAAGTGATTCTTCAATTGCAAAAATAACAATTATGAGAACTTAGAAAGAATGACAATTATCAACGAAATTTTAATTAATTAAAGAATCAATTAAAATTACGTTGAGCTTAGACATAGTTCATTTGCTTACATGAAGCTATACAATACTTCAATTATGCTCTTGTGATATAGGAAAGCACTGATTAATCTTCCTAAATATGTATCTGATTTAAGACGATTAACTAGGATTGTGTGACACCACAGAGATATATTGTAGTCATTCGCGTTTTTTTCTGTGACACAAACTCTCAAAAAGCAATTTTTATTGTAATCAGTAAAGGTGTCGCTGGTATATTTGAAATAAACTGAAATTTCTCGTGGTCAATAAGTTTCAATGTATTTTTTTAAAAAAATTTAAAGATTTACCAGGACATCTTTGTTTTTCTTTGATACAAGCTCATTTCTACATTTTAAATTGAATTTTAAAAAATTTCGTTTTCAGTTGTATATTAAATCAGGCATCGGTGCTAAAACTCTTACCAAAATTCTAGAACTTCGTTTCACTACCAATAATTCACACAAATAAATTATCTTCCGATTTGGAAGATTAACATAAAGAAATACATGAAAATATAATAATGTTTATAAATTTTGACGATTTAAAATCTCTTCAATTTTGCTAGAATGAAGTGAAAATAACGAAACTTTGAAAGTAATTTGCAAAATTATAAAAAGAAATCAAAACTAATCAATACAAATATTCCGTCAATTTTCTTTGCATTGGACATCAAGGAAATAAATCAAATAAAACTTAAAATATATATTTGTGGAATTATTCATTAGACTAAGAGACGAAAATTTTGATAGGATTTGAGAGAATACAAATGGTCACTTTATGTATATACATTTTAATTTCAATAAAAGAGAAATATTTAGAGTAATATACGTCCCGTAAAATCAATATCCCATTTAGATCAGACTCAATTTTTTTCTCTTAAAAATGAATGGAAAGTTATTTAATTTGAAGTCAAATTTTATTGCCATTTATCACTGAAATACTACATAAAAACGAACAAAATCAAATATTTAACATTTAATAAAAAAGTTAGATTATATTTATCTTTCACATAAAATGTTTAATGGATTATTTTACTTAATGGGTAATGTGTTTTTATAGGTTTTCTACTAGCATTAAAACAGTTATTTACAAAATTTTCTTTTCTTTTTTTCCAACAAATGACGTTTGTAATTTTAACTTAAACTTATTGATTCATTAATCATTTTTACCAAAATAAGTAAATAGCTGTCACTTTTTTTAATTTTAAAAATAAATTAATCATTTCCAAAAACGGTGTATGAGATTCTTACAGTCAGCTTATGAAATTATATGCTGCATATTCTTTGAAATTATTATCTCATTTGTTTACTCTGAATTCTGCTCTTGAGAGATAGCTCTTATTTTTTCCCATATCTGCTCTGCTTATATTCTTTTGCTGTGAATAATAAGAAATATTAATGGGACCACAATTTAAAAAGAAAAGTATTTTTTATTCATATAAAATCTTGTACAAAATATTTTCGAAATGTATGAATATATCATAATATTTTGGAAAGTCTAATGATTAGAAGCGGTTATGAGGCCTTATTCTCGAACAGTTACTGAATATTTTCTTTCCGGGGAAGTATTTCAGTAGTTAGTTAAGCACACATTCGAGCACAGACAGGGAGATAAATCGGTTTTCTTCACAACAAACAACTCTACAGATACAGAGAAAGCAGAAATGCAGCTTCCATTTCATGTTAATGAAGAATTGCTGTAATCATATTTGGGACTTATCAAATCAAAGAACATGGTCTGGCCACAATAGGGAATAGCTATACAGTAATGAATTGATGTTATAATTTTAGAGCTTGTATATATATATATATATATATATATATATATATATATATATATATATATATATATATATATATATATATATATATATATATATATATATATATGTATGTATGTATATATATCCATGCTTCATATATATTACCTTAGAGGAAAACTTTTTCCATAGAAACATAGAAATTCATGGACTGCAAGAGAAATTCATAAATTCATAGATTACAAGAGAAATTCATAGGTTACAAGAGAAATTCATGGACTACAAGAGAAATTCATGAACTACACGAGAAATATATGAACGACGTGAGAAGTTTATGGACCACAAGAGAAATTCATGAACTACAGAGAATATTCCCACGCAATCAAGACGATATGTTTGCATCCAGAAAGCATAACGAATTCAGCATTCATATCCCATTGCTCAACATCGTCGAATGGGTAATGTTTCAATCTATCAAGGGATCATATGAGTACCTCATTTGAAACATTCCTCATCAATAAAATCAAAAAGCAAATTTCAATGATATTTAATTCAGCAACGTATTATTTTTTTTTTTTCGTTTTAGCCGCCGAATGAATCTTTATAAATGATGAATTGATTTTCATATATTGTGATTACATTTTCCAATTTAGGAGAAGAATTGTTTTCGTATGCATTAATTCGCTTACAAGGTATTTTAAATTTGCTTCGTTGTCTACTTTTTCCCCTTCAAATATTTCGAAGAATTTAACAACTTATATAATGTACGAGGGTCATCCGGAAAGTAAGTTTCTCGGAACCCATAAAAAGAAACAAAACAATATTACCCAGAAAGATCTATTGCAAAAGATAAACATTTCAACATCTTTTCCACATAAGAACCATCGGAATGGTAGCACTTGTCACACCGTGGGTTAAGTTTTTGTATTTCAGTAGCATAGAAGTCTGGGAATGGAGCCAACGTGTCACAGCTGACTGCACGTCTTCATTTGTAAGGAAGCGATAGGAATTTCTTCAGGTGCAAGAAGAGACATAAGTCGCTGGGAGCAAGATCGGGACTATAAGGTGGATGGTCAAACATTTCCCACTTATACTTTACCAGCAGTTTTTCTTCTGGAATTCGCCGTATGATAGCAATCGTTGTCGTGGAGTAATAAAACACCAGCACTGAGTATCCCACGCCTCTTTTTGTAAATGGCTCGTAGCAAGTTCTTTAGAGTTGCACAGCAATGATCAACTTTTACTCTTGCATTCAGTGGGAAAAGAAATAAGAGCCGACATATCTGCGCACTACAATGACTTTAACATAAGCTGTCTAAAAATTAGGATTATAACACATGATATCCACACCTACAATCCAACCTACAAGTACGTTTGCGATTCGGTCATTTTGCAGAGCCTTCTTTTGGAGACGAGGGAAACTTACTTTCCGGATGATCCTCGTAGAAACAAAATATTGTAATCAATAATAATAATAATACGAATAAAATGTCATGATTGCCAAGTTCATCATTCAGTGACAGGTATATAATGTTTTTTGTATATGTTATTTTCAAATTAATTCGTTATATATTTATTTTACACAAATATATTTATTATATTCATGTATTTTGCATAAATCTTGATGAAAATATGATTTTCTAAATTTTATAATACCTGTATAAATTTTTAACAGCAAAATAATTTATGAATATTTAAAGATTTCTAAATGCTTTACATTGATTCAGAATTCTTTGTTGATATACTGATTGATATTTTACTGACATCTTGTTATTATTACATATTGAAATAAATGCAATAATTCCTTTTTGTAACATAATAAATCCGTAAACTTTTTCCTATTGGGTGAAGGCCAGAAAAACTTCCACTCACTTAACATAGAGTAAATCCTTTCTGAGTAAATTGAACAGCTACATCATACTATGCTATCAATTTAATTAGTGTGTGTGTACGTGCGCGTGCTTACGCGTGTGTGGATGTGTGTGTGTGTGTGTGCTTAAAAATATAATGAATTTAAACCGTATCATGCATTTTTTATTGAGTTCACTGTCCCGAAATGATACCAGGTTATTTCGATTTCTTCTGTATTCATATTGAAAAGTTATAGAGGCTCATTTATGTTTATATAATCAATAGACCTCTGGAACATATCGAACTTAAAAAAAAACTTCTGTTATAAAAATTATAAGTATACATTATGAAAAAAATCTGCATGAAAAATGTTAACTCAATCCAAGGAAGAAGTCTTCAGATAAGAAAGTTAAGGACCCAATTAGAAGAAAACGAGTCTGATTATGGAGAATTCTATCATGAAGATGTTCGATGTTTAAGTCAAAATATATTTTACAAAGATTCTGGGATTATTAATAGAAGTAAAAGATTTTTTAACCAAAAAAATGAAGTGTACGTTGAACTTGGTGATAGATTATAAGACCACCGGATGAGATACATGAAGCAACACGTAGAGGCACTCACTGAGGCAATGAGAGTACGGATGGCGTCCTGAGGCACTGTGGCCAGGGAAGCAGTTGTACACCTTGCAGGACATGTTGGCTGATGCGAGCAATCTGTCTTCGGGGCGTTATCCTATAAAGGGTATTATGCACCCCTAAAGGTAGAGGAGTGTCACCGGCAACAGAACATCATTCACGCAACGTTGGGCTCTCATTGTGCCATAAATACGAAATAGAGACGCAATGGAATTGCACGCAATGACACCCCAAACTATGATACCAAGATGTCCAGTGATGGGACGTTCCACAATTGCTGCAGTATTGGACCTGTCGGCACGTTGCCGTCACACTCTTAGGCGGTGACTATCACTGAAAAAACAGAAGCAAGACTAATCTGAGAAGATGATCATTTGCCAATCTGTCGTATACATAACTCTAATCCGGCACCATACCAAACATTGGCGTCTATGCTACGGGATCAATGGCAGTATTCACAGCGGATGCCATAAGCGTAGACTACTAGTAACCAATCAACGTCAAATGGTTCTGCTCGTTATGAGAGCATCAAGAGTGTCTCGCACATGCTGCAAAATTTCAGTAAACATGCTTTGCAGAACTGTCACCACCTCCCGTCGGATGCCTCGATTAGTGCTGCGGGTATCAATTTGATTGCACGGGCACCCCCCTAAAGTTCCTTGTTCCAACCTTCTTCGCCATAGCTGGTGCATTGTGGACACGTCCAGGTGTCTGTCAGCTGCCATTTGCTGTAAGGATCAACCTGCCCTTCTCAGTCCGATCACTCTTCCCTTCGTAAACTCGTCTGTCTGGTGGAATTGATTCCGTTAATGATGACCTGCATTCTCTGTAATTACAGGCTTCCTTTGCGACGAGAATAAAATTTTTAAAGATTATTCTCCAAGCAGTATTGCCCATTCTGCCGGTTCCACACCTTATATCTTATCTTACGTGCTCTTGAGAGCTACGCATTTCACATCATTTGCATAACTCCGTAAGATGCGTCTACCCCAAAATTTGCATAATTTCCTGGCCACTCCTCCTTGGTGACGCATTTTGAATGTCTGACAGTGTATTTTGGTAATTCCATTTAAGTTTCTTTCTAGCTGAATAACTGAATAATGTATTGCCAAACACACACACACACACACACACACATATATATATATATATATATATATATATATATATATATATATATATATTATTAAAAAAGATGAATAGGTTTTTTCAAAATATTAATTTTAGAATTGCTAATTAAAAAAAAATTCTGTAAATTTCACAGCTTCTACAAAGTTAAAAAACTTACATATGAAGTTTAAGGGAATATTTTTTTCATTTGCATACTAGTTGCTAAAATGTATCAATTATTCATATTTTTATAGGATACTATGCATTTAACTATTAAGATGCCTTTTCTGTTAATTTCAAAAACTGCTTCTCATATTTTATCACAGTTTCGAAATAATTTTAGCCGAATATCCTGAATTATAAATTAATATATATATCATCATTAATGAATTTTAAAAAAAAGCTCGAAATAATTCAACGTGCATAAAACAAGCCTATATTTACTATCAACTAGAAATTTCCCTGCTAGAATCTTACCAATCTCGTCACGTGTTCTTTGTTCCGTTTCCTTCCGAATATCGAGCGTGTCTCAAGACGACACAGTGTTTATGAAGCTTTTAATTCCTCGATGTATTTAATTAAAATCAAGCATGTTCTGGCGCAAGATGTTGCATAAAAGATGGCGCTTCTCTTTTGCTTATGAACTTGCTGAAATGACAGTCTGGAGCTCAGACGCATTGTTCATTCTTGTCTTCCTCTCCACTTGTCCCTTATTTTATTCCAAGAGTTTTTTCTTTACTCGTCCTCAGAGAGACAGAAAATGTTCATATCTTCGGTTGTTCCTAGCATGCTTTCTGTCAAAAGGTAATTACTTGTCTGAAAATTCTGAAATGGCAACACTCGGCAAGAATATCACATTGCCAATATGACACACACATTGTTACGTTCTTACTTAAAACATATTTTTCTGATATAAATCTGAAAATATTGCGCAAGTGAGCGAATTTTGATATACGTATTATATGAAGCATTTATAAAAAGTTAATTTTCTTAAGCCTCTAAAATAGTGATAATATATCATTTTAGTAAATTTCCTGTGAATTTAAAATGAACTTGAGCTATAATATTATAAAGAATCATCAAAAAAATTTATACAAAACTAATTTTTAATTGAGTGAATGAAAATCTTGCTTTTCAGGAATAAAAACTATAAAATAAAATTGTACGAGTAATAAATGCAATTTCATTCAATCCAAATGTTTGATTTCGTCACAACAAATTTCAAAATTTAAACTCATCAAAATTCAGTTCTACAAAATGTACAGAAAATCAATAGGCTAAAGTCATTAAATAACTTTGAAGATAAGAGGGTTTAAAATAATCCATTATCAAATTCACTATAAAAAATCTCTTTATCAGTTAATAAAATATATTGCTATTATATTATAAGAACTAAGACTTCTGTATATATCACAAGTAGTGTGTGGTCTCTAAATTAGATTCTACTCAATAATCAGACCATCATACTAAATTGATTGACCCTATGAATTTATTGATGAATTAAGTTCTATATGTATGTATAGTTATCTCAGAATATACTCCTACAGCATGTTTGTTAAACTGGACAGCCAGCTGTCTCCCTGTAATTCAAATCCATATTCAAGTAGTCATGAGAGTAATATGCTAAGTCCAGGAACAGGATTTCAATAACTCTATAAGTTTATTCTTGTTTAAATAGTTTTATGTACTAAATGTTAAAAATTTTTAAAAATTATATACTTTTCCTGCTAAAATAAAATTTATTTATCATTTTTTTGCAATACCTTACACGTTATTAACAATTTTCAGAAATCCACTATAATATTGAGAGTTTATTTATGATAAAATTATTGACCTAGAATTAGTTTATCACATTAGTTTTTATTTTGTCCATTACATATACGATTAATAATTAATTTTTTATTAATAAACTCGTAATGATTAATTTGAATGGATGACTTTACAAATTAGAAGTTGTATGAAGAAAGTTTAAGATAAATTTTAGTTCAAATTTTTCAAAACAATGAGTTAATGAAAATAATGTGATTGACAATTGTATATAATTACACATTTTCACTTAAATTAAAGTTTTAAAAAAGTTTAAAAAACTTTATACAAATTTTAAACATAACGTACTGTTTATAATGTCTTTCATTTACAATAATTTAAACTTATAAGAACACAAGTATTATTTTCAAGTTTTGGATCTTAAGAAAGATTAAAATTTTTTATTGCAAAGAATATATACTTGCAAAGAAATTTAAATTTGAGAAAACTTTTATTTACCTTGAAGTTACTTTTTATATAATAATTTTATTTTTATGAAAAAGAAAATAATTTTTAATTTTAAAAATCATTATATATTTAATAATGTTTAAAAAAATTTCCTTTTTTCTCATTAATCGGAAACTGATTACATTAACACTAATGGCAAACAAATTTAAGTTAAATGTTAAATTTCTGAAAATTAATTCGACATGCCAGATTAGTTACATTATTTTATGATTCATTCATATTTGTGAATTACGCTCTTTTTTGTAAAAGTATGAGGGACTTATTTTAACGTTAACTGCTGGTAAAAACTATGATATTGTCTCAATATGAGCTGTTGAAAATCAGTATAGTCTAACCAACCACATAAAAAGTTGTGAAATTATAATGCATTATTTTCTCAAAGATTGGTCATATTGTACTTAGTAAAATCCAGAATTATTATTTCTTGTTCAAATATTTTTCCAAATTAATTATTTTGTAAGAAACTAGAATAGCCATAGATTTATTGTCTTTGACAGAAGAATGCTCATCACCCATTTGTATCTTTAAAGCTCCTTAACATTGTTTTATAAACAAGTAAGTCGGCTATCCTTGAAATTTTCTTTATTTAATTACGATTTAATCAATATTATATATATATATATCTATATGTATATATATATATATATATATATATATATATATATATATATATATATATATATATATATTAACTTATTATTAACTTATATATATATATATAGTTATTATTATAACTATTAATTATGGGAATATTAATTTAACGAACAAGATTAACATTAATTGGACTGAGAAGGGAATGGTTAGGTGGTTAATAAAAAATTTTTATTCTTTAGAAAAAAGAATGTATCCAAATTAAGCATTTGCCATTGTTATATAGATTTTTGTTTATTTCAACACTTAATTCTTTTATATAAAATTTAACTCTTTCCCTTAAAGATGATAATCTGGGATTTTCTACTGTACGTACTTTTTTAAAATTTTTATTCAGTTGAATTCCTCTCCATTTGGATTCATTTTTTATTATTTTATTTCATATCAGTTTTTACTTTCTTTGATATTCAAACAATTGAAATAACCCTTTTTAATTTCTTTAAAATTTAAAAATCATTAATACATGAAATACTAAATAAAATAGCAATCTTTTTATTTATTCCATTTATTTCTAAGTAAAAATGTATGAAACATTTTCTAAACTAAGTATTGATTTTATTTTATATCAGTTGATATTTTGTACATTAAGATTATCAAATATACATCCCTTATTCTGATAATTTTAGATAAAGTCTAATATTTATTCTAAATTGGACATTACCGATTAAGTATTTAGTTTTTTTTAATTAAATATTATTTATAGAGAAATTATATGAAATTTGTAATTTTTGAATTGTATAGTTTTATAAAAAATAAAGGCAAAATAATATACATTTTTTACTAACTTAAAAAATTTAATTTAATTAAAGTTTAATTGTACTTTGAAAATTGCTCATAAATTTATTTTAATCATATATCAAAGTATTTAACATAAGAGAGAAAATTGGGACCTTTAAATAATTATGATGAGGGTTTTCAAATAATTGCTTGTGCTTTTGCTTACTAGAGAAGGAAAGAGAAAATATGGAAAAAATGTGCTTAATTAGATCCGCATGGCTCCATATTAATAATTTCATATACAGCGACAGTAGTATTTGCAAATTTTAAAATTTAATGTTATCTTAAAACCGTTACATTTTCTGTCGAGGTATAATGAAAATTCACTGCTCAAAATATCATTCTTCTAATGAGAAAATCACGGAGTTTCAGTAGGAGATGAAAATGGAAATTTTGAATCCTGAAAACAAAACTGACGTTGTTTATTTCCCCTCATTTAAGCAGCGTGAAAATAAGCTCTAGTTTTCTTGTGACATTATAAACGCTGCGAAAAATATATTTATTTATATTGCTCCTGAAACAGTGCAATTTTCCACCAAAAGCGGAAATGATTTTACCCATTTGACGGTTCTTGATATTAAGATGAGCTCTATTACCATCGCATGTGGGAGCCATTATAACTTTAAACTGTTATCTTCTGATGCCATAAGTTTTTGAAGAAGTTTCTTTTGCCTTTTGAATCACTTTGGGATTGAAATTTAGTGAATACCTCTAAAGAAATTGCCGAATACTGCAATCTCTTTAAAATAAATGCTATGGAATATATCTGAGATCAAAATATTTGGAGCTAAATATTTTGATCTTGTGTTCCGAATAGCTTCTTCAGAACATTCACGAGAATAAAATATTGATCAAAACAAAATCTTCAGGATACATTTTAGTAACATATGAAGGTTTTATAATTTAACTTTCACCATTTATTATTAAATTTATACATTAAACATTTCGGAAAATTTCTCGAACCACGTGTAATTTCTCAGCCATTATTAATGTTTTCTTCCTATTTACAAATGTTTCAAATTTGGCGGAATTTTATTGGGTTGTTCGGAAAGTCATTTCGTTTTTCCCACCTATTTCGTTTTTTCGTCTTCTTTTCGTTCCATTTCGTTTTTTTTTTTTTTTTTTTTTCCTAATAGAAACCAACCATTTTATGAGTGTGAAATCGTGCTACTACCATAAAGATGTTAAAAGCTATTGTGGACTAGAATGGACAATATGCAATGCATTACGATATTTATTCGTTATTAGTTTTTCATTTTCATGAAAAACGAAATTACTTTCCGAACAACCCAATATTAAAATCAAATTTTAAATTAAAACATTTATTTTCTTTATAAGTACATGAAGTATATGAAGATTTTGGGTCTTCATAGTGATAATTAATAATTGATATTCTATTGTGTCATGTTTACTTTCAATATAATTGACCATTCAAAATTTATATTAAGCATATAAATAATAAATATAAAAATGCTTAAGATAAATTATAGATTATCTAAGAATGATTGCTATACTATAAAAATGGTGGAAGCATAGTTAAATTGTTCAATAGTATGTAATGAATGATTTTTAAAATTTTAACTTTAAACAGGAGTAATTTTGAACCATGGTCAAGAATTCACACCTGAGTTGGCATCCTCCTTTCCAGTAGAAGGATTTCGGACGTCACAGATCAACGTGAACACATCCCCAATCATTAGCTTTGTAATTAAATAATATTCTAAAGTGTTAATACATAACCATATTAATTTTAATACCTTAATTATGCAAGTTTTTGTTAGGAGTACAAATTTTTAATAATCCATGAGATAATTTTGAAAGTTTTGGGGAACATCATATCGGTTTCTTTAATCCTACACATGTCAACTAGTTTTGTAGGTATTAAAATAAGTTAGATTAAAAATTTTCTTTTATTTTACTTTAGTATTTGCATAATGATTTTGTTGATTTCTGTGCTTTACAATTTAACAGTTTATGAAAATACTTGGAAGTGTTTAAGCTACACTAATAAACTTGATGCGGCCAAACTTGTATAGTGGTCAGCGTGTCTGACTGCGGATAGGGAGGTTCTGGGTTCGAATCTCGGTTCGGGCATGGATGTACTTTTTTTCTCTCTATCTATCCTGTCTTTGTCCTTTCCTTGTATGAATGTGGAGTGAATGGTTGCCTACACTATAAACGGGTACCTATGGCATGTATGTACTGAGGAAGTCGGACTCCACACCAAAATATGGTTCAGTTGAAAAAAGTGGAGCAGCGCACCCCATGTTGCCAGCCTGGCTGGCACACGACAACAACAATAAACTTGATATTCAAATATGATTTAACAATAGATTGTGATATGAAAACGTTCACAGATTTTAAATTCCTTTTAAAATCTGTAAACGTTAAACTTAAAAGAAAGCCAAATTTCGAAAAAGCTATACTTCTCAGGGCGGAAGGGGGGGTAAATACCTTAGTTCATTTAATTCTTTTAAAAGTTTTAGAGCTTTGAAATGTAGTTTTCTTTTTCAGCATTAGTTCGTGCCCCTCATCCATTCAAATATGGGAGGATAAAAAATTTATTTGTGGTGTTTTTACTCTTCCAAAGAATAAACTTTGTTGAAATTATTTTAAGTAAAACTTCTGAAACATTTATTTTCTTTTTGACAAATTTATACAGCAGTACACTAAAATTAGAATTTGCAAATGATAAGGCATGCAGTAAATTTTCGCTTATATGCGGTATCTAAATTTTCCGAAGAAGCTTCGATTTCTATTTAAAAAATGTTTCAATGCAAAAAAAAAATTAATTTTTAAGTGACTTTCTAAAGTAAACCTATAAATTTGTTAGAGGAAAATAATTTTATAATTTATCAAAAAAAAGATATCAGTGCATTTACCAAAAGCAAAATCTAATTAATCAGAAAATTATAAAGTAATAATTGCAAATAAGAATGAAATATATTTTTAAAGTGTTGTCATTCAAATAAGTCATACAATTTATATATGAATTTCTGGATTTTTTGTCCTATTAAATGAATACCTCGAATCAAGAAAAATTCGAAAACTTTTCTTAAGACAGGTCTCTTAAACAGGAATTTGAATGTAGCTATAAATACCTTAACTCAAATTACTTACATGAATACCTGTATTAACGTTCCACAAAAAAATTTTAATAAAAATTAGTAAATTTCAAATTGCTGAAATATTTATTGGAAATAAAATTAAACTCGTTCTCTTTAAGTGAGAACTTCGGTAATTATTCAATAAATATCTTTTACCCAATGTCCTTTGAATGTATCACTATGTGAAAACTCTTATTTCTATGAATTCAAATGGTTTTAGGTCTAATGCTTTGATAATGTTTGTATACTTTCCAGAGATAAAATATTAAAGTATGCATTTAAATTGCGCTAATAATTGTTTATTGGGAAATAAAAAAACAAGAACTAAAATTTAAATCATATACACTCATCACCATCTTTATTTATTAAAACTAAAATAGTTTTTAAATAATATCTCATTCATAAATGCTTTCTGTATACTAATCTATTAGCGTATTTTCGATTTTGTTTCATAATAAAGGAGGAAAATTAGCATCTCAATGTATACACTAATGTCCATAAATTAAGATTAATTCAGAATCACACAGAAATTGAACTCTAAAATAAAAATTTCCCATGTAGAATTATCATACACATCTTGAAGAATATTATGCAAATTACAAGAAACCATCAGATGGTGCCGACAGTACGCCACAATGACGAGAGTGTAAGAGAGGGGTATATAAGGAATGTTTGCAAAGAAGTAAAATTGTTCACAAGCACTTTAAAAGCCTTTCAGTGCAATAATCACATAGTTATGACACAAAGGAAGCATTTGAATGATGTTTTAAGTGATAGAATTATTAACCGTCTGGAATATCTACGTACCCAACTGGAAGTACCTGCGGAACTTGGAATCGTCCATAGTGTCATCTCCAAGCTTTGGCAATGGTTCCAAAATGATGGTAATGTGAGTAGGCGTTACAGCACAGGTCGCCCCCGAGTTACAACGCCGAATGAGGACCGGTATTTGTCAATTACTGCCAAAAAAAACAGACGGAGCACAGCATCAGATCTGTCTTATTAGCTCTCTTCAGCTACTGGTACGGCAATTTCAAGGCAGATCGTGTACAGACGCTTAGGGCACATTGGTCTACATGCTCGTAGGCCTGTCAGATGTGTTCCACTTACCGCAATTCACTGTCGCCTGTGATTAGCCTGGAGTATAGAGCATGCATTGTGGACACCGCAACGGTGGTCTTGTGTAATGCTTTCCGACGAGTCTAAGCTTAACTTTCAGTATGATTCTCGCCGGACTTTCATATGGAGAGGGACAGGTACCCGTTACCACCAACCGTTACAGTGGTGCAGGATTGCTCATTTAGAAAGGAATTATTCTGCGTTCTAGAACTAACATGGATGTTCAGAATGTAACCATTACAGGCCACATCTATAGGGATGTCATTCTGGAACAACATGTACATATTTTTCGGGGCACCAAGGGTTCAGAATTTCTGTTCCATAGATGACAACGCCTGTCCTCACCATGGAAACAATGTAGACGAATGCCTTCAATCGGAGGATATCGCCCGTATGGACCGGCCAGCATACTTACCGGACTTGAATCCAATAGAGCATGTGTGGGACATACATGGCCGACGAGTTGCAGCCCGTCATCCCCCTCCCACATGTCTACCGGAACTTCGGAGAGGGTTGCTTGATGAGTGGTGTAATATTCCCCAAGATCAAATTGATAATTTGATGCTTTAGACGTTAGTAAGCCCTTAATTGCATCGTCTGGGAGCATACTGTGCATTAACCATCATACCAACCATGTTATATTGGTTTTTATAAATAGATTTCTTTTTTTGAAATTTACTTCAGGGAGTAAAAATCGCAGTTTTTATTAATGATGTCAAACATATAACCTCTTTTTTGCTCTTTACCTTTTGTTTAATAAATAGACTTCCAATATAATGATAAATAGATATAATGATAAATAAATAGACTTCCAATAACAAATGAGTCACATGTGTTTTGCTTCTGTCTCTTTCTTTGCCTGAACTTGCATTATCCTTAATTTATGGACACGAGTGTAATTTCTCACATAATTAGTTGAAATAGATAATAGAAAGAAATTATAAAACTAAATATGATATGAAAGAAAATTACTTTACAAACATTTAAAACAAATAAACTATAGATATTATTTCGCCATATTTATTCAGAATTAAAGATTTGGTCAAAACTTCTCTGAAAATAGCAAAAGTAGTTCTCTCAAAATAAATATTCCAATATTTAAATCTTCTCTCTCAAACATTTTATGTAAGGTTTTGAACACAGCTTTCATTTACTTACAGAAAGGAGAAAAGTACTAATATTTATGTTTACCTGTATTTTTCTGAGTAATATCGAGTATTCTATTTATGTGGAATTTTTCGAAAACTATTCGCGAACTCAGGAGGATATGAAGATCTGTTTCTTTGTACAAAAAATAGTGATCTCATGTTATAAAAGTTATATTAGGTGGTACTTTTAGGATTACAAAATACTCGAATAAAACTTGTTTTCAAAAGGATTCAATTTTTTACAGTTGTTTATTCCTTTTATTTTCCAAGTGAATAACATGAATATATAACTATCACGGTGCTTATAAAAGTATGTAAACATTAAAATTAAATGCATCTATTACAAAGCATAGAAAATTAATATCTTAATATTAGTTACAAAATATATTATTTTGTTCAAAAAGTTTCTAATAAAAGTCTTGAATCAAGAGAACATTTTATTCCAAATTTATTAAATTACAAATTTATTTTATTCCAAAAGATGCTTCGAAATCATTTAAATTTTACGACAGTTCATAAATTTTAAATCATAATTGAGGACTGAAATTTAGCCTCTTTAATAATTTATATTACCACTAATGATGTTTTAAAAATTCTTATTTTCGAAACTGAAATAAATAATTAATTGAATATTAACTTATCTTTCAACCTAATAGAACAAAAACAATCAAAAAAATAGAATTTTACAAGATTTAATAATTTCAAAATAGATTTTTTTTTTTTTTTTTTTTTTTGCAAAAGAGCTTTTACTATATTCAAACTCTTAACTTTGAATTCACTTTCTGTTGTTGTTGCAAATGACACTTGGACAAGCCAAGCTCGCTATGCCTTTGGCAGTGCGAATTAAGTGAAAGGGAGCGTCTATCGTTTGGATCAGAGCACCACGAAGGTGAAAGTACGACTTTGCTCTTTTAAAAGTGCCTCGTAATTTTGAACCATGGTCAGGTGACGAGGCCACACCTGAGCTGGCACCCTCCTCTCCACATTCACGCCACATCAGCGGAAGGACTTTGGACGTCACATATTAACGTGGACACGTCCCCAACCCACGGAGCTCCAGCAACCCAGTGAAGGAGAGAACACCGTGGTCACTCTCCTAACCACTGCCCGCGGCAAATGATGCTTCACTTTGCTGAGCTTACGGGGAGCGGCGTGAAGCTACTGAGCCACTGGAGCTCGTTCACTTTCTAATTAAGTGAATCCAAACAAGAATTACCGATAAATATTGATTTTACTCTTATTTTCTTATACTTTCATTCTTGCCTATAGCCATTTATCACCTGCGTTGCTATAATTCGACACAAGATAGCAAATGTTATGCTTACTGTTAAATTAGTATAATATATAACTTATTCATACACACCATTTTAATTTTTTAAATTACGTAGTTTTAAGTTAAGCACAATAAGAATGGAATAACTTAATTGCTTCGCGAAGAGCGTAAATATCTCGAAATATTTCTGCAATATCACATTCAATTCATTGATCAGACAATACGAGTTTCATTCCGAAACTTTTGAGCTTCCTGTTATGTTTATGAAATTTTAGGAATATTCTCAAAATGGTCTTCTCCAACACTAATGCACTTCAAAGAGAATTTTTCAATGATTTAATGCATCAAAGTGATTCTCTTTTCTTTGAAACAATGAAAATATTCCGTTTAGCCAAACAAACATTTCTCCTTTGATATGAAGATGAAGTCCATGTATATAAGCTCTTTTATAGATTGAGAAGTGTATCTAAAATTCACATATAACTAGAATAAATGAATAAGCTGAATATTATGTCACATTGATGGGTTTTTTTGTTCAAGAAACTCAATTTTTTACCTTGCTGAATGAGAAGAGGCATTCTCATCTAAAAGCATGTATCCTAAAACTCTCAGTTCTTGAAATTCTGGAAGATAGTAACGTTCCAAATCACTGTAGCTGTTTACTGTCTTTCTAGTTTGATTAATACAGTACTTCTGAAGAAAAAATAATTTTTCGTGACACGTCGTCTTTTCGCTATTGTGGGCATGGACTAACCTTCAAAGCTCTGTACTTTGCGTTCGTAATATGTAGAAATGTCACGAAATGGTTTACTCATTTCATCACCAATCACATTTTGAAATAATACTGTGGCCACCATCTTCAAGTAAAGTATTTCTTATCTTTTACTGATTCTGACATGCTTCTATTTTTGTTTGAGTTAAATTATCAGAAACCTAAAGGAAAACTATTTTTTTATATGGGATACTTTATGAATAGTTATTTTTTGTATGGTGATGGATGTAATGTTAAGTTCCTTCTGCACCATTTGTTGAGTACAATGATTATTATTTGCTTAACATTTTCCGTATGGCAGCCTTCCAGTGTGTTCTTTACCACTGAGAAAATTGCGATCAATGGACCTACGTTTCTAAATGGTAACTTCAGAAGTTATATGCATTATTTTTGATTTAATCTCATTCTAAAGTTATAAAAAATATATAGAATGAAAATATTTTCGTATCAATTCCGTTTTTCCTTTTCTCTAAAATTTATTCGAACCTGAACTACTTTTAATTGATAAATACAAAAACCATCTACTAGTATAAAATAGTAATATTTTCCAATCTAGTAGTAAATTTTTTTCTACCACTTTTTGTCTGCATTTATTTCAAAAATTTCTGCGTAGCCCTCATATGTATTTTGGGTGAATATATTGTAATAACTCCGGCGATTCCTAGATGGCGCTGCGGAGGCAGCGAAAGGAGATTTACAAACAGAAGAGAGAAACGCAATATTTTCTTATAGATTTTTTAATGGTGGAATGATGGGACTGTTGAGAATGCTGGAAGTGTGTGTCTTCGTTTATAAAATCTCGTGTACATTTTGTGTTCTGTGGAATCCTAGAAGATAATAAATATTTGATTGCTAAAATAATGTCTAAAATAGTAATAAGTTCACGATACAAATTTAATGCAGCGTCATAACAATATGCAAAAAGAATTAAATTGCAGATTTATTAGACAATGTGATATAAATAAGAAAATTTTAATAGACATTAATATTACTATGCAAAAGCCATGCTTTAATTAAAACAAAAACGAAGCTATTTCTTAGGAAAAAACATACATTACAAAAAATTACATACATATATATATATATATATATATATATATATATATATATATATATATATATATATATATATATATAGTGTTACATTTATTTTTTAACCATAAAAACATGGCAAACTTATATTAGATAAAAGAAAAGACAAAATGTTTTATAGAAGAAATTTGAATTTACAAGATAAGTTGTGATTAAATTTCAAAAATGTAATTTAAAATTTCTTATTTTAAAGTAAATGATTATTAAACATTATTTTTATACCAAAATAAAGAAAAATAACTGTTGAGATAAAAGTTCTGTTTCACTGATTATTAATATGATATTTTATACTTCTTCATGCCAGACTTTCATCCAGCAAATAACACTTTTGAGCAGATATAAACGTATATTAATAAATAACAAAGCAACGCAGTAGTTGTGTTGTTGTTACTAATGACACATGGACAAGCCAAGCTCGCTGTGCCTTGGCTATGCGAATTTAAGTCAATTGGGAGCGTCTTTCGTTTTAATCAGAGCACCATAAAGGTGAAAGTACGACTTTGCTCTACACACACATGCCATAGGTAACCGTTTATAGGGTAGGCAACCATTCACACCTCATTCATACAAGGAAAGGACAAAGACAGGATAGATAGAGAGAGAAAGTACATCCATGCCCGAACCGGGATTCGAACCCAGGACCTCCTTATCCGCAGTCAGGCATGCTGGCCACTAGACAAGTTGGGCGGCGCAGTAATTGTATATACCTTAAATCAAATATAGATCAAATTAAATATTATTATTTTTGCAGTTTATGAAGGAAATGTGAACAAAATGAAATGAAGCTCTAAGAATCACGTATTTTAATTTAAAAAAATTAATAATATCACTAGTTATATGTTTTAATTGAGTTTACATATGTACAATCTGGAGGAAAGGAGTGAATGAACAGAAAATAAAATTTATGGAATGATAATTCGGCACTAAATAAAAAAGAATATTTATTCTAAAATAAATGTTGATCAATGTGCTTTATTATAATTTCCTTATTATAAAGCATTGATCAACATTTATTCATTTCATTTTAAAGGATTTATATTTTATCTTATTATAAAAATAAGAATCCTTTTGCGGAATAACCACAAATAAAACTTTCATCCAGGAAAATTTTAAAAAATTAATTCTTCAAATACATTTTAAATAATTGCTAATACATAAGCATCAATGAATAATGCATAAGCATCAACGAATTCAAAAACCACTATGGTTGTTTGAAAGAATAAATTTAATGCAATCATTATTTAATACATATATATTAAATAACGATTACCTTAGATTTAACAAATAATATTCGTGTAAATCAATGATTTCCTGAGATTTAGCAAATTAATTTTAAAAATAAAAATACTTGAAACATTATTCATTGAAAATGCAATGAATTTCTCGAGAATTCGCTCTTCTGTAATTGAATGAAATAATTTTTATTATTATTTTACATTAATCTTTTCGAGCGGTTTCACATAGTTACATAATAATAACATAGTAGTTATATTTTACATTCATCTTTTCGAGTAGTTATCACATATAGTTATAATAATTACAATTCCGAGTTATTTTTTCATAAATAAGGATTTTATTAATTTTAAGTTAGGTGGAATTGAAAAATTAGAATACAAAAAAATTTAATTTTAAATAAAGGAATCAAGAATTTAAAAATAACCAAAATGTCGAGATATTAATGAATAAATATGCACAGCCTTGTAATTTTATAAAATTGAATAATTTGTATTATTTATAATTTAATTTTGAATTGAAAATTTCTCTTTAATAAATTCTTTAATGCATAATTTCTTCCATAAAAGTTCATTAATCTTATAAATTAATCATAAAGTTATAATGATTTTTTGGATAATTTTATATTTCTGTGGAAAAAATGATTTCATCTTTATGTTACTTAAAATTTAAAAATATGAATTGTCGTGTTCTTGGTTAAATTACATAGAATATAAATTATACTTATAAAAATTCTAATCAAACTCTATATACACTAAAATTAGAATTGTAATCATTTAATAAGCAAT
This sequence comes from Latrodectus hesperus, assembly GCA_037975125.1. NCBI lineage: Eukaryota > Metazoa > Arthropoda > Arachnida > Araneae > Theridiidae > Latrodectus > Latrodectus hesperus. The sequence goes on from CM075852.1 coordinate 124,321,355, forward strand.
GGATCGACAGTGTATATTAGAAATCAGAAATGTTGTATTAAACTTCAGTTTCCCTGGTAATCAGTCTTCTGAATATTATATCAAACTGAATGGATTGATGAATTGACATATGAGTAAATAATTATCTCAGCTTAATATTTGGTATATTAGAATGACAGAAGTGGGTTTACTATTGCAATTCCATTCGTTAATTTAAGTCATATACATAGCGTGGTTTCCTTATAAGATTTTGAGACAAACTAAATCTTACAATTTGTTCACAGGAGCAAAAGTCCAAAACTTTTGTTCATTCAAGAAATACGTAATTATTATTAGTAATCTTTAGTTCATGGATTTTTAAATATTTGCTGTTATTTGAAAGATTGGATAGCAACAGTGTCCTTTAGAATCTAAAGATCGGAATAAAAGGCCGAAAAAATCTTTTTGGAGTATGAAAAAAATTATTTTCTGTAATTTCAAAATCAAACGATACATTTTCGATTTTATGTAAATTCATCAATTATTTTTTAATAGAAAAATTTTCAGAATTTTATTTAATAGCCTTAATATTTGACATTTCAAAAATGCTTCCTATTTAGCTACCTTTTACTAACTTAGTACTTTAATTTTTAGGAGGACCCATAGCTTATCAATATAAACGTCATATATCTTTAAGTAAATAATGATATTTTTTGCTGACAATTTTGCAGATTAGCTAGAACAACAGCACATTTTCTAATTGCAATATTTAAAGATACATAGCTTTTTAAATTTGAAGTTTTTTTTGTTTTGTAATTAAAAAATAAAATTTTTTTATCTTTTTTTAAATAAAAATTTGAACAAGACTGAATCTAGCAATTGTATGTGGAAATAAGATGGCCTATGTTTTGATAATATGTGTTGTATATATATATATATATATATATATATATATATATATAAAACAGGAGTATGCAAATGAAATGAGACGATTTGTTTTAAAAAAGAAAACAATAAATTTGCGAAAACTGTTAATATTTCTTTATTTAAGATAATATCCATCGCTAGCTACACATTTTTCCCATCTTTCGGGCAATTTGTGAATACCACCCCAAAAAAATGATCGGTCTTTTGAGGCCACCCAGTCATCAAGCCAAGATTTGACGTTTCCGTAAGAAATGAAACCCTGGTCAGCCAATGCGTATTCCAAGGAGGCAAATAAGCGGTAATCGAAAGGAGCCAAGTCTGGTGAATAAGCCGCATGCGCTAAGGGCTTCCAGCCGAGTGCCTTAAGATGTCCTTGGTCATTTTAGCACGGTGGCTAGGTGCGTTGTCATCAAGGAAAATCACTTGTGCTACCGTTTCTTGTTATTTCTCACATTTTTCGAGTATAGCATCGTTCAAATCAAGTAATTGTTGCTTGTAGCGATCAGTATTAACGGTTTCAACGGGTTTAAGAAGCTCATAATAGATTGGCCACTTCTGATCCCAGAAAATACACAGCATTTTCTTTCGGCCGAACCGATTCGGCCTTGCGGTTGATTTGGACGGCTGTCTGAGGTCAACATATGATCGATTACGCTTGGGATTCTCAAAATAAATCCATTCTTCATCGCCAGTCACAATACGATGGAGATATGACTTGCGTTTGTAACGGTCAAGCCCCATTTCGTACACGATTTTTCGGTTTTCCTGCTGGTGATTCGTATGCTCGTGTGGTCCCCATTTACCGACCTTTATTATCTTGCCCATTGCTTTGAGACGACGGGAAACAGTGCTCTGATCAACATTCAATTGTTCTGCAACATGTTCTTGCGTTTGGCCATCATCTTCATTGAGTAATGCTTGCAATACAGCATCTTCAATTTTTTTTTTTTGCTGTTCTGCCACGCTCCTCGTTTCTCACATCGAAATCACCATTTTGAAACTTTTCAAACCACCTGTAGCACTGCGCACGGCTCACAGCATTGCCACCATATGCTTCTACAAGCATTTGATGTAATTCGGCAGCATTTGTCTTCAGATGGTAACAAAAAATTAATGCTGTCCGCAAATCGTGGTCGGAAGGCATAAAATTCGACATTTTCAACACAGTAAAAAAAGCACAATGCACGCTGAAACTCGTCCAAATGTAAACTAAACGTGAGTATCAAAGGTCAAACTATAAAAATATCACGTGTCACGGTTTCATAATGTTTGCATATATGCGTGGCGACATCTGTTAGCAATCCTCTGATTTGATATGCATTCACCTGGTATATATATATATATATATATATATATATATATATATATATATATATATATATATATATATATATATATATATATATCCCGCGTTTCGACAAACAAGCCAGATTTCTAACCCTGTATCAAATTATTATAAGAATTGCTTAACAGCCCAATCTACAATTTTAATAAATTAGTAATATTTATACACCACTCTTTTTTCCTTTTTTGTAGATTTAGCTGCTTTTAGTGGGAGTTTTAAAAATCAAATAGCGCCAAAGTCGTTATACCAGAGGAAACGCTTTATTTTAGCAGTTAAACGCTGGTAGTGATATAGCAAATTACTATTAAAAATATTGCACAATGTTAAGTTTAATAAACATTAAAATAAATATTTTATTTTATTTTATAAATATTTACGATTCCGTGATAATACAATGTATTATCATGGTTACATTTCATGGATTATTTGAAACTAATTTAACTTATCTGTAGCTCACAGAAATGTTTATGTATCATATGTACTAAAACATCACGAAGGCATTTAATAAAAAATTATTTGAACATTAAATTTTAATAAATAAAATAATTGAATGAAATTAAAGTTTTTTATACTGTGGATTAAATGATCCATATGAGTGTGTATGCTTAAATTTCCACTAAGCTTTTATTTTTATTCTTTAAATCAATTTACGAGGTAATTTTAAACGCTTAGCCATTTCCATTCGCTTATTTATCTTTTATGCTTATTTTCTATAAGCAAATTATTTTTCATATTTATATTTATTTGTTTTATATGTCAAATATTATATTTATAGGAAATTTTTCATAAGTTGCTAGAAGTCTGATAAATTTGAAAATTTGATATTCCCTTGAAAATAGAATAGTTTTATGATATTAGTCCTTTTTATAGTTAGTACTTTTAAAGGTCAGAAGGCGCTCAAAGGAAACTTGTTCCCAAATCAATTTTATTTTTCTCAAATATTCATTTTATTCTCCGTTTGAATAACAAGAAAATTGTGTTTTACTCATAAAAGAATATGAGCAAATAAAGCTACATACAAATAGTAAAAAGCTTTTCATAAATAGGGCTGTAAAATATTATCAAATTATTAAGTAAAACTTGAAAAAATTGAATTGCATTTATAATTTAAAAGAAAATTAATAGATTGAATAAAGAGTTATTATTGATATACTAATTAATGATAAAAAACAAGCTTGTATTATATTAAAAAATCGGATAAAAAAAACGAGCTTGTATTATATCTAATAATTTTGATAGAAATTCTTACTAAAACAAACTCATGTAAAAAAAGTATGCTTACTTAAAAACTTATATTTATATTTCCATTTAAACGGTGGCAACAAAAGAAAACTTTAAATATTTGAAATGAGAGCATAAAAAAGAAATGAACTCTTAAAAATCAGTTAAAATTTGGTATGTATAAATATTTAATATACAAACCAAATTCTTTTAAAAAATTTAATGGCCAATATTTAAATTTAAATTAAATTTTTTTCAGGGAAAATAATTTCCTTTTTATTTAATCATAATCAATTTTATAATTTCAAAACATAAATATGTCAAATGAACACATTCACTAAAATTTAACCCCATTAAATTACTTTAAGAAGACAAAACAAAATATTCCATCAAAAAAATCAAGATATTTACATGGGTTTAATAAATTTTAAATATTAAAAAATTGCTTTCTTAATTTTCATATTACTTCACTAATAAAATTAAATTAAAAATATGGATTACTTTTTATGAGGGAAAAATACAAAAATGCCTTATTGGACACACACAATTTTTATAAAAAAAACAAATTAAAATATATATACAGTCAGTCACAAAAGTCTACGTACACACTCTGATTTTTGTATATTTTGCACATAACTCATAATTTCGAAAACTCAATTTTATTTTCACAATTATTTCTCATAATAACTCAGAATAAATAAATAAAATTATCAACATATTTGTTAAAACGCAATGAAAATAACAAAAGTTTCAAATTATGTGGTCACGAGAGTGTGCATACAGAGACAGGAAACTCAAATTTTTGGCAATAAGCAAAAATAAAAATACCATTAATACTTGGTAGGCCCTCCCTTTGAAGCAATGACTGCACGCATTCGGTTTGGCATCGAATTCACCAGGTTCTTTGTTGTTTCAGGTGAAATTTGGGACCAAGCCTGCTGCATAGCCTTCTTTAGGGTTTCGACGCTGGTAATGGGTTGTTGTCTTATATTTTTCTGTCGACTTCCTCCCAAATGTGTTCGATAGGGTTAAGGTCTGGAGACTGTGGAGGTGAATGCAACTGTTTGGGCGTCTTGTAGAGCAGCCATTCCTTCACAATCTTTGCTGTGTGCTTAGAATCATTGTCTTGTTGGAAGACAAAGTTGCTTCCAAGTCCCAATTTTCTGACTGATTCATGTAGGTTGCCTTGCAAAATCTTCAGGTATCCAAAACGATCCATAGTACCCTCGATAAAAACCAGATTGCCAACTCCAGCTGCTGCCATGGCACCCCAAACAATCACACTGCCTCCACCGTGTTTTATGATGGGAGTCAAATTCTTGGGGTTCATTTCTGTGTTTTTTTCCTCCAAACTTTTCCGCGGCCATCACTTCCAAAAATGTTGAACTTGTTCTCGTCGGTAAACAAATCTGTTTTCAAAAACTCAAAATCCTTGTCAATATGTGCAGAAGCAAAGGCAAGTCTTTTCTTTCGGTTTACAGGTGATACGAATGGTTTCCTTCTGGGAACTCTGCTATTATAGCCGGCCGATCGAAGAATTCTACGAACATTTTCTGGGTGTACCTGCTTACCAATTTCTGTTTCAATTTGATCCGCTAATTTTGTTGCACTAATTTTTGGATTTTTCTTGACTTTTCTAACTATGGCTCTTGCTTCTCGATCTTTGAGCTTCCTTGGACGACCCCATCGAGATTTTCTGAGCACATTTCCGCGTTTAACAAAGTTTCTGTAGATTGTTTGCACAGTTGACTGACTTTTGTTTACAATTTTGGCAATTTCGGAGTAAGATTTCTTTTCACATTTCAATTTCACAAACAAATTTCGACGTTCTAAGGATGTTTCCTTTCCCTGGCTCATTTTAAAGCAATTTGATATTGTAATATCATGGAAAATACTAACGATGAACTAACTACAAAAGTGTCACCTCAAACTTTTGTAGTTAGTTAACCTTCAACAAATCTTCATATGTAAATTTTCTCTTATTAACCAATCGTGTGTATGCAGACTTTTGTGACGCGCTAACTTTTACATATTCACAAAATTTCCCAGTAGATGATTGTTTGAAACTTTTTTAATTGTGTAAATCACAATTTTTAGTGAAAAAGGAAATATTTAATCTATTTTACAAATTAAAATACTCAGTTTTGAAATGTGCCCTTTTTTAGGGTTGTACGTAGACTTTTGTGACTGTCTGTATATATAAACACATTTTAACCATTCACTTATTTAGATTTTTTAACTAAAAAGTGAAACTTAAATTGAAGAAAATGAATCAATTTGTTTTTGACTAAAAAAAAGTAAAATTAATAAACGGTTTTTCGAATTTCCTACGAAATGAAAATCTTCTAAAAGGTATTTTTATCATATCTTTTAAATAAAAAGGGAAAATATTCCTTTTCTCGCATACTAAAATAAACCTTATGAAGGAAATATTTATTTACATTGCTCATGAAATGATGCAATTTTCTACCGAATGCGGAAACACTTTGCTTTCGAAGAGAGCTTTTGGTAATAAGTTTCCCTCGATTGGCGACACGCGAGGCCATTGTAGACAGAGCCGTTATCTGCTGAAACCGTTATCGCAGTTTTTGGAAAGCTTCTCCAACCTTAAGCCAATCTCTCGAGTCACTTTGAAAGTGGGATTTACTGAGAAGCAAGGGAAACTTCCGAGAATTCCAAGCTTTAGAGAAAAAGAAAATGCTCTTCGAATAATACTAAGGAATAAAAAGTTGTTTTGCTCCCTTTTTTCACAAAATAATGCAGTAAACTTTTAAATATATTGAGAAATAATGAAAAGTATAAACTATTTCAAAATTTTCCTAATATTCCTAGAAAAAATCAATTGCTGAAACTTCTCATACTTATAATAGAGAAATGTAATTTTGTCCTCTGAAATCGACAATTGATTTGATCTCTGCTCATTTGTCATAATGCGCTATTATTCGTAAATTATTAAAAATAAAAAAGTCAAATTTAACTTTCAATACAAACATCCATAATTTATTGACATCTTATATTATTATGAGAATATAACTGAAAATAAATCACAAAGAATTTTTTTTCAAATAATGTCTGAATTTATTTTGAATACAACAAAAAATATGTGTCATATTTCTAATTCGATTTTTTTTAACAAAATTTGTTGATAATGAATACCTTTTAATTTCTCATATCTTTACTCTTAAATTAGTATTAATTAATATATAAGTTAATTGAAATTCGTCTAATTAAGATAACTTTTGGCTGATTGAGATTTATCACCAGAAAACTCTAGATGATATGACATATATTCAATTATCTTTTTAATCTTTATCAAGAGATATGAGAGCCTGGACTCTCTCATCCCTTTACTCTACTTTTTGATTATGCCAACCGATGGCTGAGTGGTTAGCGCTCCAGACTCCCGAGCTGTGGGTCCCGGGTTCGAATCCCGGTTCGGGCATGGATGTTTCTTTCCTTCTCTATCCTCTTCTTCTGTGTTGTTGTATGAATGTGGACCGCCCTATAAACGGGTTTGTGGTGGTATGGCGCGGGTAACGCTACTCGCCTCCATGACTTGGTTCACAGGTGCCCGCTGAGTAACGATAAATGAGTAGCAGTTTCTGGCCTTGTTGTGGCATAGGGTTCGTCACCCAAAAGTGCCCGCCGTTGGAAAAAAAACTTTTTGATTATAAATATATCATAAAAAACTTCCAATTAACAATCATTTCTCAAATGGGTTTTAATATAAAGTGAAATTTAACAAATCATCAAATAGGGATAATCATCAAAATCAATGTCCTTTAATTTTATTAGAGGCTTTTAAAATATGCTTTAATATCTCTTATAGATAACTTTACTATTGTTTTTTTTTCAACGGTGGGTGTTTGGGTGACAAACACTATGCCACAATAAGGCCAGAAACTGCTACTCATTTGTCGTTACCCAGCGGGCACCTGTGAACCAAGACACGAAGGCGAGTAGCGTTGCCCGCCCCATACCACCACAAACCCGTTTACAGCGTGGGCCACATTCATACACCATTACAGAAGAAATGATAGAAAAACACAGAACGAAAGTAACATCCATGCTCGAAGCGGGATTCGAACCCAGGAGCCACAGCTCATGAGCCAGGAGAGCTAACCACTCAGCCATCGGTATGCACATTACTGTTGTAATATGTATATTATATAAATCATTTCAATAAATATCAAGAAGTTAATGAAGAATAACACAAATACAAAAATATTGTTTAGATAATTCCCTTAAAAATTTTATTTAATACCTTTTCATGAAATAAATATTGAATTAAGTCATATGAGAATATAATCAATATGAGAATAATTTTTACAAATTTTAAGCTTAAAGAAGCAAATTTTTATAAGAAATATTACAGGCTTAAGCAATGATTTGATTCTAGATTTATTCCGTCAGGTTTATTTTATTAGATTTACTAATTTAGCTTATTGTAAAAATTCAAATTTATAAATGGAGCAGTTACACGATTTTATGACTGCACGAAATTAACTTCGTGTTAAAAGACAAAACTTGTACTAAGACGGATATTTAAATTTCGAATTTCACTCTTTTTGTTTTGAATTCAATTTGGCACTTCCTTATGTTTTATTCTTCTTGGTTCTTTCTACAATGTTAAATTCAAAACTATAAGATTATGTAAAGAAAACTTTACCCGAAATTCAATGGTTTTATACAATGAGACAATTGTATAAAACTATTGAATTTCGAAGCAAAGTTTTTTGTAGTGATGCAGCTCAACCTAATACTGTGCAAAAAATTCAGCGTCTTCTTTACATACTTATCCTTATTCTAATAAAACATTTTCTTATCTTTTCTAAAATCATACATATTTTTTCAATAAAAATGGTTTCAAATGCATTCTGTTTCAATCCAACTCTAGGAAGATTAATATGGTGCTGCGTAAAAATGGTTTTAAAAAATACTATATTCAGTTCTTCATGTTCTTTTTTTTTATAGAAAAGTTTCCGGGTGTAGAAACTTACTCATAAAATGTAAAAAGTTTCCTAAAATAAACTGAATGCATTTTTAGAAACCTCAAATTTTATTTCGAATGCATTCTAACCGATATAGCAGGAAATCTTAGAAAAGATTATCCCGTTGATCATACATTAATAAGCTCAAAACTTACCCATGAAAAATTCCACTTTTCCATGTTTACATTATCACATCAAACTAAAGTTTTAAATTAAGTTATAAAAATCGTAGTTGATTTGAAGTAACAATAAATTAGTTTAAGTAAACATATTTTATATAACAGACTATTTAAATTAATTTGAGTATAAGGTTTTCCTTCCTTTTAAGCAAAGCATTTTCGATTAGTTTAAAAAAATTTATATTTTATCGAAATAACTTTGTTTAGAAATTAAAATATTTTGGTGAACATTATGAACGTCTAAATTCAAACAACTGTATATTTTTAAAATTGAAATTGTTAATGGATTCTCTAATTTGACTTCAAAATTTTCAAACATGAAAAGACATATTTTATATGGAATTTTCGAAGATTCAAATGCTTATTATCGGACAATGAATAACCTTGCAAAAAACATCTAATGTATCTTGGAACATTTGTTGTGTTTCCAAAGGGATATTTCTAGTTATCTTTACCATTTTTCGGTATTATAAAAGACAAGCTTCAATAAAAACCTCGAGCGTTCACCTTGATAAAGAAGCTTATATAAAGCAAAAATTTCAACATATATCTCCTATTGACCAAAAGTAATTTAAGATCTTTCTTACAAAAAAATACTACCTAGAAAATGGGCCATAATAAAGTATATGAAAATTCTTTTATTTCATCTTTTCTGAAAAATATTTCATCATATATTAACTTGGAAACCTTTATGATTATTTTTTAACCCCAAATATTGTTTTATGTAGGATTTAAATACAAATACCAGAACTACTCTAGAGTGTTCATTGAAGTTATGATTTTTTTCACTTTGTGTGAATATTATATTAGGATTTCTTCCGTCCATCAGCAAAATATTAAAAAGCACTAATATGATGTGAACAAATAAATTATGTTTTCCCATAAGCTTCTGAAAGATTCTCTTTGAATTGTATTTTCAATCATAATTTCAGCACACATCCTCAACTCTCTCTCTCTCTCTCTCTCTCTCTCTCTCTCTCTCTTTCTTTCTCTTTCTCTCTCTTTCTCTCTCTTTTTTCTCTTTCTCTCTCTTTTTCTCTCTCTTTCTTTTTTACTCTTTTTCTCTCTTTCTCTCCCTCTATCTCTCTCTAATACTTTCACAATTATAATTTTTATAACTCTTTACTTCGTGGTGTTTTGATTAAACGAAGAGACTATACTGTCTTTTAAATTCGCCTACCCAAGGTCATAGGAGAGCTTTGCTTGTCCAAATGTCATCAGTAACAACAGCAACACAACTCTTTAATTACATATATGCCCCTGTAAAATTTAATTATTATATTAGTAACAATATTAATTATATAAAAATGCAACTTCCTTTGTTAGAACATTCATCGATTAGAATATTCATAATTTTCTTTGTAAATGCTAAGAATATACTAATTAGTTTTCATGAGATTTCAATAAATTTATAGTTTGATTTCATTATTTTTAAATTGATGAATCATCATTATGTCATATATGAGAGAAACCTTCATCGTTAAAATTAATCATTATATATATATATATATATATATATATATATATATATATATATATATATATATATATATATATATATATATATATATATATACATATATATATATACTATTAAAAAAAGGGGCATTGTTGAAGCATTGAAAATGTTAAATCAATAATTATTTTTTCTTCAATTAATGCATGACTTACACATTTATAGATTCTTTCATTGAATTTCCAATAAACACTAAAAAAGAAAAGTCATAAAAAATAATTGCTTGCGCAAGTTACGAGCGATTTTCCAGTACGAAGCATTTCAAAGTAATAAATATTTAATTAAAATGTTGGAGTTAAAAAAGAGTGCGTTTTATAGTGTTAATATTTATATAGACCAGTTTTGTGAATACTTGCATTCTTATTAATGCTAAAACTCAAACATAAGGAACTTTAAAAATAAATTGATATATTCATTTCTAGAAAATTATGTTATAATTTTCATCTAATTAATGAAAATGTTCACTTTTATAATTGTCAGTAGTCATATTTGATAGTTTTTATTTTCTCATCAGGTTGAAAAGCTCTATCTGTTACTTGGTATTTTAACAAGAATTCAATTTTCAAGCCAGAAAGTATGATTCGATTATTAATGGCAAGTCATATATATCGACAACTATTATATTTCTTGCAATATATTAAAGTTGGTTCATTCCTCTAATTAAAATCAGTAACTAAAATCTAAAAACTAACTATTTGAATTATGTTTTTTATGATAACACACGCTCTTTGTTATTATAATATTTTTAAATTCTGTAAGAATATCTTAAAGGATTTTATTTCTAAATAACTGACAATTGTTTTTGCAAGTTTAAAAAAAACTTTTTTTAAGATTTGGAATATAGAAAAACTCAGTGCTAGAAAAGTTTAAATTGGATTCCCCTTTATTTTAAAGCAAGATTGTCTCAAAAACTTCGTATGGGAATAGAGAAAGTTTTTCGTTTTTCTTAAAAAAACAGTTTAAGAAATGCAAATTATAAAAAAACTATTTCATTTTTCCTATCAGGCTGTAATTTCTATATAAATGAACTTTAAAATAATCAATTTCATAAGTTATGTACCAAATATTCAAAAATTATAATTTTTTAAACAGTACGAATGTAAATCGGCTAAATACCTCACAAAATATTTTCGATAAAACACAAATATTAATAGCTAATCAAAGAAAATCAATTTCAATTAAATCCTAATTTTGATGGAAATAGGTGAGTATTTCGATTTTTAATACTAATTACTATTATTTCACTTATTATTAATGTTAGTTATTATAGTTACATGTTGAAATATAATAAATTAAAATAATCTTTTAATCATAAGACGCAAATTGCTATTTTATAAAAAGACAAAAGTTTAAAAATCTAGACAAAATATATGTATATATATTCTTAATAATAACATTAAATATATTTCATAAATTCGAAAAGATAATTTATTAACTTTATTTGTCAAAATTCGTTATTTTTACACAAAACTATTATGATTTAATAGTACTTGCTGTTAAACTATCGTTAATATAACATTGCCCCACAAATAATTGATAAAATAGCTTTTGTGTGAAGATAAAATAAAACACATCCAGTTAATTGTCATTGTTTTGTTACACTTATTTTTATATTTATTCAATAAGTATTAAATAAATCGATGTGTTAATCGTAACGATTGCATGTGCTTTGATGAGAGAAGTTAGGACTACAAAAGGACTTCAGTAATAAGATAATCTTCGCCAATTAAATACTTGTACCGCAAAAGTTATCCAAATGAGAAATAGAAAAAATTGTTGGAACCTAGCCAATCTAGTGAATATTCATGAAGAACTGTGGATATTTTTTCCGCTGATTTCAACTATTGCGAATGGCCTACATTTTAAAAGAATGCTGAACTTATCCAACTCCCTTGGGCAAATTGTTTTGTTCTCAGTTCATTATGACATTTTTTATCTAGTCAACAATAATATGAATTATTGATTATCGCTTATTTCAGAGGAAGAAATTGGAAACAGGACATACATCCTTGGAAATCCACTAAAAGAAACAAACTGGCTGAGGTAAAATAAAATGTAGATTTATATTGTGAGTCAACTTAAAATTAAGCAACCATTTGATGTTAAATGTGTGCATTATTATTGTCTGAAAACAATAGATACAAGCTTTTTTGTTTTGCATTATAATATATTTTCATAAAATTTAAAACAAATCAGCGAAGACTTCAAAATTAAATAAAGGTTTGTTTTTTGTTATTTCTACATTAATTTTTCACCGGTTGGAGAAAGGTTAGCGCTCTTGCCTTCGATTCTATTGTTTGTGGGTTTGAATTCCATCTTGGGTTTGTTTGTTTGTAGTGATTCGAAATCTGCTTTTAACCATCTAATTAACTCTATTGTAAAGAATGAAGGTTGAACAGCAAACAACCTCCTCAATATTTCTGTTGATATTACTTAATTCTTTCTTTTTTTTTTTTTGCACCTTCAAGGATTTATTTCTTACAACTTCTATTGTCTACGGAGAAAAATGAATTGTGTCCACAAGTGTAGAAAAAACTTGTGGACCAAAAACAAATGCAACCACAGAGAGCGATTTTTCACCAATTATAGAAAATTACTTACCAAATACATATTTGTTACTTTGATTTGTGCTTCTTTTAAAAAAAGTTCAGTTCTAATAAATATTTCTCTGCTTTCATAACACAAAATGATACACTTTTGGAATCTACCTACTATAGAAAAGAATATATATTGTGTTTTAGTAACCAATATAATATTTTTCTTTATAGTCTTTCCTTTTAAATTGCACATTTTTGCTGTTTTTATAGTAAGGAATTAAAAGTACCTTAACATTACAAAATGAAGCCAAAAGAACAATATGAAACGTTTTGGTGCCAAAATTTAATGATGTCGTAGTGTAAAACGACATAACCAAACCCTGAGAAAATAGATGTGTATGTTTTTATTGCACTTAAATTTAAGAGTTTCCTCTTTTCCTTTCACACTAAGTGGTAATAATATAAAGGAAAGGATGTAATAAAAATTGGCACAAGGAGACAAGTGCAATAAGGAATAAATTCTTCCTTTCGGAATGGATGGATGATCTTCAGAAAATTGCAAGGAAAATTTATGTTTTATTTGTAAATCTGACCAGTCGGAATTGAGGGGGAGAGATTTCTGACCTATCCCATAGAAGTGTAGGAGGTAGTATGGAACTTTGGAAAACCAATGGTGTAAAAAGGAGGAGCTAAGAAGAGAATTAAAAACTGCATCTAAAAATGGAGAAGACACAGAAGCCCCAGAGAAACCCGACAAAGAAAAGGAGTCCACAATTGAGGACTGGGTCCTCAATGAACATAATGAGAAGCTAAAAAGATGTTAGTTTTAAACGGAGTATAACTGCCCTGTCCAGTAGGAGCCCTGCCTCGACTTTCCTGTACGGTTCATCGCAACCCTTGCAACAGCCTAAAATGACAGTCTGTTTCATAACTAGTGCTGATTTTATAACTGGCCTATTCTTTTTTCCTGGAAATATTTACTACTGATTAGCGATATGCAACACTTTACAGAACATTTGCAAGCACAACTGGCACAACAAACAGTCCCCTTTATGCAAGATGGAGCACTACCTCATGTCTGTGATACGCCTGCTACGCTTAATATTCGAGGAGGATCGCCTTATCAGAGGCAACTTTAATCACGCCTGGCCTCGAAGATCTTTCTATCTGACACCCTGGACTTTTGGCTGTGAGGATACTTGAAATCAAAAGCGTACCGTGACCAACTGGCATCACTAGCAGTATTGAAAGATCCTATTAATTAAAATGTGCTTGTCATAATGCATGAAATCCTACTAAATGCTGTGAACGGTGTGGTAACTCGTCTCACAGTTATACTTCTGAATGATGAATAGCTCATGAACATTTACTCTAGCTCTAATTAACTGTAATTAAGCTGGTTTGAAAGTTGTCAACATTTTTTTCATTTGTAAATCATCTTTTGGTAAAATAAAACACACTATAGCGTCATCTGTTGGTCCCAAACAAAACTATTTTTTATTCGTTGTTACACATAACCCGGTTTCTTTTCCATCCGTTTGCTGCAAATCGTATCTTTGTAACTCGATTTGTTTTCGAATTATTCACTTAAACTATTCACTTTTAAAAGTCCCAACTTTTCGATCCCCCTTTGGGTATATATATATATATATATATATATATATATATATATATATATATATATATATATATATATATATATATATATATATATATATATATAGATATATATATATATATATATAGATAGATAGATAGATAGATAGATAGATAGATAGATAGAGATACGCATATTGAAATTAAAATTATTTGGCTCTTTATTAAAGATAACATCCTTTATCTTTCATTGAAGCGTAGCATTTTAAAATCGTGAAATTGACTTTAGAGCATGCTACAAACTAATAACTTTTCAATAAAAAAATGCATTTCTAATGACAATAAATTTCTCAAAATAGAATCTTTCAAATTAAATAAAGCATTTTACAGTTTTGTAATTTAATGAGCTCGATTTATATTAATAAGTACACATAGTTAGCAAATTATTATACCGTAAATATACCACTCATATACCCGAAAAAATTTCAAAGGTAAATATTTTTGAAAGAACATTCGACATTTTATCAGCACCGAATTCTTCAGATTTTAATATGATGTTATGAAAACAACTTTCAAAGCCGCTCGCTGGATATTTCAAGGAAAGTATGGGAAATCCGGAAATATTTTCCTTTCCCTGATTTACTGCGTAGTCTAGAAGCAAAAAAAATCGAGCTATGTATTTTAGGGAAAAATATCTGAAACAGATATTTGCCAGTGTAACGTCTATTTATATGTATCTGGCAACACTATCTGCATAGAACGCGCCATTTTGCCTATTCACTAGAGAAGAGATCACTTGAAAAAGAGCATTTTCAAGTTCTTAAGCACACGGGGAAAATTTTTCTTTGTTTATATTACTTTCTTTCGAAATCTCTATGCAAATTCAATATATATTTCCATGAAAGTTTACAAATATCGCTGTTTTCTTTTACAGAATAGATTACACTATTTCCATGATATTGAATATAAATGGAAAAATTTATCTCAAGAAGAATACATCTTAACAATAAATAACAATGCGAAAAATTATTAAAAACTTGAGAAACATTATTTATTTATATATAAAAATTCGTAAGCAATTTATAGTTATTTGAATAAGTTATTTATATTAATCACAATTTGCGTATAATTGTTCAGAATACAGTTGTTAACGAGTTATACATACTTATTTTACAATCAGAAATTTAATTTATTTAAGAAAGTTGTTTAAATTTTATCATTTTCGCCTCTAAAAATTTTTAAATTGATGTAAAAATTCATGTTTTAGTACCTGAATTATTTTTTGAAGTAATATTATAATCAATTTTTGGAGCGTTAGAAATTTGCTACTATATAATTCTTTTTAAAACAATTATTTATTAATTTAATATACACAAGCATTTTAAATCAATCTAGTCTTGTTCATATGAAAACTTGAAAAGTAAACTGAATGTGATGTTTAATTCCACATAATGGGTATAAGGGAACTTAAAATTCATCAAAGACTTCTACATTGCATATAATTTATTTGGAATTTATGCCTATTAACCTTGCTAATCATTTCAAAAAAACTTATCCAATTTCGAAGTTGTTTTGTTCATAATCATTTTATTAATCACAAGAAGTCACTTTCGATTTCTTTCAATTTCTCAAACTATATTGACGACTTAAATACGTATATTATCAGAGTGAGTTTATATAAAAATTTGTCACTATCGAAGACTAGTAACAGATAGCTTACTTACTCTAATCAGGTTTCCCATTTATCCTAATTTTTGAATTTTTTTATACTTCCAACGATCTTCTCAACGACGTTATCAATGAAAATCATTCAAATAAAATAAAATAATGATAATAAAAGTATAAAAATTCCATCCATACATAAAACTTCATTTTTTATGTAAAAAAATAAAGTAAAAAATTAAGTATTCTTAAATTTCGGAAGGAAAACATTTCTTAAGATAGCCATCTAAACCAAATACGTTTTATGGAAAATCTAAAAAAAAATCAGTTTAGCATCCTAAACAAAAATAAAAGCAGAAAATCTTAGAAAAAATTTATTTTCCGCAAATTTTGAAATTTGAATAAATAGACTAGATGCAATCTGGATGCCAAATCACAATCAAATTTTCAACAATGAAGTTAATTTTAAAATAATAGTAATACTTTTTTAATTGAGAATTACCAACACACAAAAATGTTTCAGAAAATTTTGACTCTGAAGATTCAAATTGACTTGTAAAACACAGTTTTTCCTGATTTTGTCCAAAACTGTTGACAATCGTATAAATTCTATGAAACATTATCAATCTAAAAATATTCCAAGAGGCTTACGCTAAATTTTTATCTTTCCTCTAAATTCATTCAAATAAAATAAAATAATGATAATAATAGTATAAAAATTCCATCCATACATAAAACTTCATTTTTTATGCAAAAAATAATGTAAAAAATTAAGTATTTTTAAATTTCGGAAGGGAAACATTTCTTAAGATAACCATCTAAACCAAATACGTTTTATGGAAAATCTAAAAAAAAATCAGTTTAGTTTCCTAAACAAAATAAAAGCAGAAAATCTTAGAAAAAAATTTATTTTCCTCAAGTTTTTAAATTTAAATAAATAGACTAGATGCAATCTGAATGCCAAATCATAATCCAATTTTCAACAATGAAATTAATTTTAAAATAATAGTAATACTTTTTTAACTGAGAATTACCAACTACACACAAAAATGTTTCAGAAAATTTCGACTTTGAAGATTCAAATTGACTTGTTAAAGACAGTTTTTCATGATGATTTTGTCCAAAACTGTTGACAATCGTATAAATTCTATGAAACATTATCAATCTAAAAATATTACTAAGAGGCTTACGCTAAATTTTTATCGTTCCTCTAAATTAAAACTTAATTTTATTTGACCAAATACTTGTGCTTTTTATATACTTTTGTGAAACATTTTAATTACTTTTTTATTTTACCGGTTTATTATTCTCTATAATTTTCCCATCTAATTTTGTATAAAAGTATTGAAATCATTTGAATATTCAAAATTCTAATGCTTTTCCGAAAATATAAATTTCATTCTTTTCATCATCTTTATGAGATAATTTTCAAGATTACTTTCATTAGTAACCTAGCGATATGCAATTTTTTTAAATTTCATGAGAGATATAATATATGTATTGTGCAGTATTCCACATTATTTATTTAATATATATCAGAATTTATATATATATATATATATATATATATATATATATATATATATATATATATATATATATATATAATGAATCTTTCATCTTATTTCTAATTACTGCCAAAGTTTGTCCGATACTTATTATATATTTCAAATCGAGTTGATGTTGTTGAACCAGCATGCTTCCCTCTACCAAGCCCTGAGTTGGACTCTACTAGTTAGATAGAAGCAGCCGGGTGAAGTCTGCGTGATGTTGAAACAGAGACCAAGCAGAAGACCCCTAATACTTGGCTGCCACCCCCAGAGGTATCATTTCACTTGGAGGACATTGCGCCACACCCAATTTTACCATGACCCAGTTGCAATAAACCAACACAATGAATCTTTGGTTGGTTGGGATTCGAACTCACTACCTTCCGATAATGATAACTACGCCCTAGATAACCAGGCAACCGAGACCATTTCAAATCGAGTACAAGTCTAAAGAAAATAATTATAATAAAATAAGCCTCATATATGTAAATTTAATAAATTCCGTACATTTCATATTAGTGTAAGCTCCATGATTTCCTTTTTTCTTACAAAAATGCAGTTCATATAAAATAATATTAAATTTTTAATCTAGTGTTTGCGAATCTAAGACTTAAAATAATAACTTTAATTTAAATTAAATATTTGCTTAATTAATCCAACTAGTGTATTTTAAGATTTATCAAGTAAAAGTATTTTAGTATTTAATTTCTACTCTGTATTTCCTTTCATAAATGTATTTTTTAAAGGTAAAACGATTGTAACAATTTATGTTACAATTCTACAATGAAAGAATAATAAAAATGAACAATTCTTCTTTCTTTTCGGAGCAAAAACTTTCTTTTCCAAGCCAAATAGCACGAAGCAAATATTTATGCCTAACTTTTAATCATTCGAACGCGGAAAAGCTTTTGTCTCAGTGCAGTTCTTAACAATAAGATTCGCTTGATTTGCAATGAATGGTGCCATTGCCGAAGATGCAACTATCTGGAGAAACTGTTATCGAGGCTCTTAAAGTAGCACCTTCAGCTTAAAGCAGTCTACGGAGTCGTTTTGGAGCTGAGATTTAGAGTACGAAGGTAAAAATTTCAATGAATTTCAAGCGGCAGATAGAAATAAAAAAAATGTTCTAAAAAGAACGACCTTGCGCAAATATCTCGAGTGGCTCTTTTTCTTCTTAAGGGGAAATGGATTTAAATAAAGTACAGAATATGTGAAATAAATTATTTAACTTAATTATTATGTAAATTTATAATAAAAATTTTATTTGTGCTTGTCAATTTATAAAAAAAGTTATAATATAATTGCTATATTTTAACAGAGATTTGATGGAATAATTAAACACTTTATATTTTTATTCTTAAATAAATCTGTTAAAAAACCATTATGAATTTTTTCAAAATTGTAAACGTAATAATCTATGTCAAAAATCAATAAAATATCAAATTCACTTTCATTGCTTTATCATTGACATTTGAAAATGATTAAAATTATGATAGGAAATGTATACTTTTAAATCAGAGCAACAAATATATAATGTTGTACATAATTTAAAATCATCTTCCATAAAAGATTTTCCCTCATGTTAATTTTAGTTATATTTTGAAATTTTCAAAATAAAAAACAAGAAATAAAAACCTAAATGTATACTAATTACTATTCTTGATCATAGTTTTTCCTTCTTGAAATATATTTTTTTTCTGATTATAAAGAATTTTTGCTATGGACACATGAATAATAAAAAAGTAATTTACTGCTGTTGTGTATCATCTATTATAATATTTATTTGTAAAATATATAACAACTTTACCCTATAGATAAATTATATTCAAATACTTGATAAAAGAAATAAAAAATTAATTTTTTATCTGCCTTTAATCATATACTGATCTGCTCATAATCATATACTGATATTTTACCAAACGAATTCACATGACAAATGCAAACAAAGACGCAAGATTGGAAAAAAATAATCTTTTAAACTCTATATACTTTTACACAAATATTTATTTTTTTATTCAAAAATTAATTTTAATGCATAAATTTAGTTTAGATTCTTGCTATAATTATTCACTTTTAGTTGTATATCAAGCTTCCTCTGGATCAAACTAGGAATATTATAAATGGATTTCATAAAAAAGCAATAATTATCAACTACCATATAAACAAATGAATTTTCCTCTTAACATCCTTAATTTTCTTATTCATATTTCCCTTATTGATATTTATGGTTAAAAAATTGAATATATATGCATTTTGCAAATTACTTTTATTGCTTACAGTTTTGCCTAAAGCTAAAAAATGGACAAAATGATTTCACATTAGTTCGAGTTAAAAACGAAAATCGTCATTAAAAATAATAAAAAAAACATTAAAATAGCATCGATGAAATGAGGCATGTACTATCGATTGGTTGGATAGGACGTGAGGCCATGATGTGAATATTAAAAACCCCAAAATCAATAATTTAATTTTTACCATGCTTAACTCATCCATTTTGAAAATTTTTTAATGGAGTTCTGATATCTTGTCATGGCAATGCGGTGGGGACGATGGGGAACCATAAAAAATGCTTGTAAAAGTTTGATTCGTCTTGGTAAGTACTTTGCTTTTCGCGAGGTGATAAATATTTAATTAAAACTACAGAAACGAAAAAAAAAGGTTTTATTGGCAAAAATGTTTAATTTTTAGTTTTTTTGCACCCGTTTGTTTATTTAGCTTTCATATAAAAGCCATATAAATATTTTATTTTAAAAATGGTTGTTATAATATAAAATATTTATATTAAAATACACACAAAGCAGATCAAAATAATACAGTTAAAAATTAATCTAATAAAGTAGAAATTTTACTATTATATATTGCCATTCATATAGGAAATAAGTCCAAATATTTTTAACTTACTATAGGTGACATCTAAAGTGCACTTTTAAAATCTAATAGATATATTGTATTAAAAATCATAAATACCAAATGCGTGTAGTACAAAAAGCTCTAATTTTGTATTACATGTGTACATGATAGTAATGACAAAACCTAATGCTGTACAGAAAAATTTTTAAATTTTTAAGCATTAATTATTAAGATTAGAAGACATCAATTTCCCTTGTAATC
Source organism: Latrodectus hesperus (assembly GCA_037975125.1). Taxonomy (NCBI): domain Eukaryota; kingdom Metazoa; phylum Arthropoda; class Arachnida; order Araneae; family Theridiidae; genus Latrodectus; species Latrodectus hesperus. The sequence continues at coordinate 124,341,948 of CM075852.1, forward strand.
AGGATTATGAAAATGCAAGGAAAAATTGGTCTCATTTTTAAAAAACTAAAACTAAAATTTATTTTTCGAACAAATATTGCATTATTTTATCTGTGCTTACAGTAAATAATTATAACTTATAATTTTACTTATACTCGTTCACTTATTAACGTTTATTATATCTCTAAGGAAATTAATTCAACATTTCAAAAAAGAAATGAATACTGTTATTTATATTAGCATTTATTTAAAAAATAAATATCCTACTAAAGAAATTAAAATTAATATTTTTAAGACATTCCTTGAATCTATAGCAACATGTGGTAGAGAAATTTGGACTTCGATGAATCAAGAAGAATCCATTTTATTAATCTGAGGGAAAATTTTTAGGAAGGATTTTTTTGGACCAATAAAAGTAAATAAATCACAGTAGACAATCAGATTATAAAGTACTTGATCATTTAATTAAGTGAGAAAACTTTCGATCTATTAATTTTTGGTGTTTAACATGGTTTGGTTACATTAAGATAATGGCAGAAAACAAACACTAAAGAATTGTTGTTATTGTTGTTACAAATCCCATCCAGAATAGCCGAGCTATACCACATTCCTAAACCCATGCACTCTCAAAAAATCAAGAAAAAGAGGGGGTCTCCAAGGACCACTAAAGAATTACAAACTGAAAGCATTAAACTTGTTAGCCAAAAGAAAGCCTAAAATGAAATGGTTATTAATGTTATGATCAAGAAATATAACCGCTAAATCTGGAAATAGGATCAAAATCAGGAAGGTTTAGAATGACATTGTTTAACAAGCCATAACCCATTTTGGATTGTAGCACCATGGAAGACGAAGGAAACACTTTACAGGTTAGTATCCTTAAGCTAACATGTTTCACACAGTGTGAATTAACTTCCGCGTTTTTAATTAAATAAAAATTGTACTTTCTCTTTTGTGTTTTAGTATTTCGCTTTATAATAGTGTAGATTTATTTTAAGATCCAAAATAATTCATGCATATTGATCAAAACTATACCTATTGCACTTTTCTCTGATCATATCTAAAATGTACTGTTGAATATTTTCTTATGTGATTTTTTTAGACAAGCATCTACAATCTGTATGTTTTTAGAGCGTTTTTAATGTCCGAATTAAAAACACATTTTTTGCCAAGAAAAGTATTTAAAAATAAAGATTTGAGTATTAGTTTTCTCAATAATTAATAACAAATAATTAATCAACCAGTGATGGAATGCGAATTATTCAGCCAACCATCGTTGATAGACTTTCGGAACCAAAATCCCAAACGTGTACCATAGTTGACTGCATAGCACAAAGCCTGATTCGCCAATATTACCATAGGATTGTCAATAATTGGAAACACACTGCCGGATTTCTTCTTCTTCTTCTTAGAATTGGGTTTGTATGTCATTGGGCACCTCTGCTTTTATCAGCATTTTGTACCATTAACTCCAAACCTAATGTTTCCTAGTTCCAGTTGCTCGGGTCACCCACTTTATTAATAAAGTCCGATAACCCTTTAATGGAGTCTAGGTGTAACTCTCTAGTATGGATGATGCCTAAAGAGGTTAATCTAGGGAGGGCAAGAGCCTCGCATTCATAAATGATATGCTCTGCCGTTTCCTCTTGCGTATGACATTTCCAGCAGATAGGGTCTTGCTGAAACAGTCCCATCTGGTCAGAGAGTCAGTAATACTAGGGATAGCTTCCTGACTTTCACCAGAAGATGGTTTATAGGTCATTTCTACCTCAAGTGAAGGATTCATTACTGCCCCTTTACAAGACTGCCTCTGAGTTCCCTTGTCTTTTTCAGCAAGGTCTACTTCAGAGGCATCACCTGCAGATGCAGAAAGGTTTGTTATTTCTTGTGTCTTTTCAGCCACAAGATAACAATTTATAAGCTCAGGTAATATAAGTCCACCCAGCATTGCCTGAGATACTGGGCAAGGCAAATTACTCTAGAAGTTTGCCAGGCAACTAGAGGCTCCGTTAAGACACCAATACCGCGGTGCCAATTAGCCCTAGGCACGGATCGCATAACACCAGGGTTTACGGGAGCTGGTTCGCGGCCTCTGATTCTATATTCAAGGCTATCCTGTCATTCCTACAGGACGTTCGGTGATCCACCACCTACCGACGCGCCTGGTAGCTGCTCAGGCCCCAGGTTCTGCAGGATTTAATGAGTCTCTGTTCCAATTCTATGAAGTGGTTGGATTTATAAGGTTATGGATAAAACCTCATAAATAGAAGGAAACTATACGTCAGCAGTCAACAAGGAGTTGTTCAAGTTGGTGGAATCACTGTGTTGATGTAAAGAATGTAATGGCGTTAATTTGGAGACTCCTGATCTAAAGACGAATCTGACAGGTAACAGATATTAAGCATATTGTCTAATCTTCTATTCATGTTCATCGTTCCTTCAGACAAACTTGAACAATTCCAGGAAGACAAGATAATATCCCTCCTGACAAGAGTTGATGGCTCCAGATCACTTCCGATTTTAGACTCTTAATTGTGAGCCTAAATCTCTAGATATAAAAATTATTGATGTTCACTTATGGATGCCTTGCAACGTATAGATCTCCACCACACTTTTCTGGATATCTGTACTGTCTTGTAGGATTCATGGTGTGCAATACTTTTATGATTCCTTTAAACATTATTTTTTCCAATGTCACGGTATTTCGGAACTTCAACATATATTTGGTGCCTCTACGCAATATTAAGTAAGTTTGCAATTTTTTCTAACACTTGTAAATTTAGTTATAAATTAGAATTCAGTTCATCTCGTTTAAGAGGAATTATAATAAAAGAGGAATCAATTATAATATTGTATAAAAAAATATTACGAGGAGGATCTTCAAATTAATAATAAGATTCTTATGGGTTTCTTAATATTATATCATTTGATTCACATTATTTGATTTCTAAAATCAAACATTAGCAACTGTGAAAAATGTTTTACATATAAGAAATTAAATCATTGAATCCAAAATTGACCTTACCCTCAATAGGCCAAAATAAGTCATTTATCTATTTCAACCTTTAATCCAGCACACATTCATATACGGAAATATTGGGTACCAATCCAATAAATTTTTCCAATCAATTTTCAATCCAATAAACTTTTACTTATAAATATGAAAATTATTCTTTGTTTTTCAGCTATATGCTACACTTTCTAATAATAATAAATTAATGTTTTATGATTGTCATTAATAATCTCTACTGATGTTCTGCACTCAATATCAAAAAATGGGTCCTAGTTTTTAACTATATTCAAGTGAAAAGAATAAACATCTGACTCTTGGAAACTACTTCCTTATATTAACCCACTCTTGTGAAGGGATATTAATTACGACGAATATTTAAAGTTCATAGACTCAATCGACATGTTCATTACTGATTGAGAATGGAATATAGTTTTATACAAATAGAGTCAACTCAAAAATTCACGTTGATAAACTAATTCATGATTTAATGAATATATACTAACCACACACACACAGATCATAATTAAAGATAAGATTAAAGAAGAAATATTTTCATGCGGAAACATCTCTTAAAACAGGAAATTTTGAAATGTAATGAAATAAGATAATCTGGGGAGAGATATGGTTAATAGAGAAAAAAAAAGATTACAAAAAATTTAAACTGAAATTTTGAGTGTTATAAATATTTCAAAATGAGAGAATAAATTATTTTGTCATCAAATAATTGTTATAACTAAAGTGTTTCTTGATCTCAATTTTCAGCTGTAGATAGAAGTTACGAACTCTCCGCAAAACCGAATCGGAAGATAGATGAATTCTTTCCGCGATGAGAAAAGGCATAGAGTAAACCATCCCTGAAGAATTGCATTGTTTAATAAAATAATATACTTCGATGGTTAAGGTTCAGGGCATTAAAGATTCAAACGTTTGTTGCAGGTTCATCTTTTTTAGTTATTTATTCCTCTTGGTGAGCTAAGCCACATGTATCGGAAAATTATTATTTTATTGCAAATAAACTTTAATTAAATATTTATACTATTCCAATATGACACAAACATCTTTATTTTCTATGATTAAAATCTAGCCTTCATTTTAAACATTACTAAGTGTATTTCTTACACAATAGTAACTTAGAATATTTATAAATTCCATCAGAGAAACCGCTATTGTTAAGCTGATTTCATGGATAACAATGTACACTGTCTTACAAAGAGAAACTTTTTCAATTACTTGTTGCCTTTTTTTAATGAGCCAACTGATACAGTCATTTGGGAATGATTCCATGAAATTTTGAACTCTAATTATTTGGTTGGTTGGGTTTTATGGCGCAAAGTTCAAAATAGATAAACTTGCTCCAATTTTTGAAGTATAAGCGTTGAGAAGTCTAACTTAGTAATTTCTTGAGATATCCTTTTTAACACATGTGAATCCATAAAGTAAAAATGCGACATTCATATAATATACTGTTAAAAAGTTGTAGAACTGTACCTGTAGTATTTTACTTTTCTGTATGTGCAATGTCATTACTATAATATCTGCTCACAGATATAAAAGTCCTGTTTATTAAGCTGCTTGAAAAAAATACGTTTTGACACATACCATACGTATACATGTTGAATGCTTATACATGACTTCATTATAAATCATAATAGAACATCATGTTTCGTTAGAAAGAGATCGCAATTAAATTTGAGTTTTGATTCCCTTTGTGCAAAATACAGTTACGATGATTTTTCATTTAATTAAAATTATTTCAAGAGTTTTGTGTTTATAATCTTTGTAAATTCTTTTAATGAAATAATATTAATTTTCATTGATTCTGGTTGGTTGCATGCAAGTACATGGAAAAAAGTTCTGTGCCTTTTGTTTTCACAGAGCTTCTTAATGAAAATTCGATGCTAAAGAAGATGGTTATGAATGATCTTTATTTGTTTAACAAGATACTGACATGTTTAAAACTTAAAAACTCATAGTTAATCTTAAATTAAGACCCTTTATATTTGTTTATGTGTTTGGGAATGGAGATGCAATTACGGATACTGTCACCTCTTTATTTATCAGATTTAAAAATTGTTAGGATAAGAGGTACTACCTACTTTTATTCAATAACTGTACAGATGGAAATATAACGCAGAAAATCATAATAATGAAAATTTATTTAATGTGGTATAAAAGATATTTTGTGCTTTAGATCTCTTCATAAACATTCAAATTATGAGTGAAAAATTAGTGTATCGACCTCGTCATTTAGCTATGATTAAAAATTTTGAAATGGTTGGCAGTGTTGATGACTTTGATAGCAGAAATATGTATATGCGGCAATAGATTCTGTTGATTAAATAATACAATAATAACAAACAAAATTTTGATATGATATTTTATGTTTACTATCCACAAAGTTTTAATTCATTAAATTGTTATACTAAATAATAATTTTAAAATTTGAAATAAGCCAAATATTTAAAAATATTCTTTTCTTTAGTTCTGAAATTTTTAAATAATCCTAAACTTCACTGAAATTTATGACGCTTTTAACTCAACAACTAACGAAACGGAACTCTTCGAAAATGAAAAATTATGAAGAAATTATTACGGTAGCTAAAGTTAATAATTTTGTTGACATAGCAAAAAGAAAAAGAATACGAGATTGGGTATTTAAAGCAATTCAAGAATTAGATAGACGAAAGGAAAGTTTGAATAAAGATAACAAAAAAATAGTAAAAGAAATGGTAAAAAAAGACAAATTAAAGCATCACGATTACAGAAAACTAAAGAATAGAAAAGCCAACACATCGAAGCATAATAAAACCACGAAACGGAAAACAAAAGTAAAATCGAAGAGGAAAAAGCTTACTTCTAAGAGAAAATACAAGTCAACTGGTGTGAAACGTCATAGAACATAAATCGCTATTACAGTAACAGCAAGTGGTGGAAATAAGAATCATAATAAAGAATTTCAAAAACCAAGTTAAATATATTAAATAAATAAAAATATTTATGGCACAGGTGCCGTATAATCCATGATTCCAAATTCTGAATATTTTTGGCGATGATGCCAAGATGTCGTACCGTGACAGGCGCGATGATGTATATATTAGGGTTACCAAAATAGAATTTTCTGCATAATTCGTATAGGTCTCCATATGCATGACGTAACAAAAACAGGGTTGCCAGATACAAAAAAAATCCGCCAAAAAATCGCCAATCTCAGAGTTTGGCGCATGGATTTTACGGCACCTGTGCCATATTTCTTGCAATTATATATATATATTTGTTTCCCTCGACAATCACAGAAAGAAAATATGAAGCAAATAAAATACACATACCTATGCTTTCGAAATATTTTCACCGAACCACCAGAAAAAGTTGTTGTTTACTAATGACACTTGCAAGCTCGCTATGCTATGCGAATTAAGTCGATTGGGAGCGTCTTTCGTTTTAATCAGAGCACTATGAAGGTGAAAGTACGACTTTGCTCTACACACATGCCATAGGTATCCGTTCATAGGGTAGGCAACCATTCACACCTCAATCATACAAGGAAAGGACAAAGACAGGATAGATAGAGAGAGAAAGTACATCCATGCCCGAACCGGGATTCGAACCCAGGACCTCCTTATCCGTAGTCAGGCACGCTGACCACTAGACAAGTTTGTTGGACCAGGAAAAGTAGATAAGTAAATATTAAACTCAATTCATAAAAATAATGACCTTTTATTATTCGGCAATCTTACACTAATACATCATCTGATAAGCAAAACGTATAAATCTCACTGCCATGAGAAAAAAAGTTAAAAAAAAGCAATTCGCTTTAGCAATAATCTTCCCACACAGCAGGATTATTTCTTGCAATGTCATGTTAGGCTAATTTGCTCGAAAATCATTTCAATTCAATATTTTGGGAACAAAACTGTTTGTTTTTAATTAATCCTCCTATTTTTTGCAATAAATTTAACGTAAACATTTCTTCAATAGGTACTTCCTAAATAGTGAGAATCTATGGAAAACCAAAAGGGAAATAACGAACACCAAAAACCAACTTCAGCGTCAAGAAGCAACATAGTTCAAAATATGAGTAAATAATCGTGAAAGAAAAGAATTCCTTGTATAATTACCGCAAGAAGTGTTATTTAGTTGTACTCTGGATCAAATATGAACCATAAGCATGGCGATTTTTTGGCGATGGTTTTACGACCTACCGAAACGGAAAAATACCCTAGTCAAAAATATTAAGAGATTCGTAATACAATTAAGCCAAGAACTGAGATTTGCCGATACAGTACAAAGCAAGGTATATTATATCAAGTTCTATTGCATCTCATAATTTATATAGGTCTTGAGAGCAATGAAAAGACTACTGCAGATGCTAAAGCTGCTTCGACTTTACTTCATTCATCTGTCCTTCTTTACAACTTGTAAAGGGTTGTGAAAAAGTTTGATCTCTTTGGCAGGAGTTATGGAATATGCAGATCTCCAACAAACTGTGCGCCATCTTTCCATACCTCATACCATTATCAATTTTACCGTTGCGAAGTGCTACTTTAGATTTACTCGCCTTCTTATCAGGCACACGTTTCACACATTTCTAAATGAATGAAATCTATGGTGTGAGAAACATATGATGAGCCATTTTCTGTGTTTCATATTTTAATTTCATGTCCAAGTTTTAACCCTTATCGTTTTACTTTTTTTAGTACAGATACTTTAACAATGTTTGATTTGGTGGTGCACCCAACCAATGAAAACCTTTATAGCTTTTTAATGACATGAGTTTTCTACAATTTATAATTTACATTTTAAGTTTTGAAATTATATTTTTTATTAATTATTATTTATTTTTCATTTAAATTTTTAAATTATACATTCATATTTTTGCATTTTCTTTTGATTTTAATGTTGTTTAGGTTTTTTAAAATTTAATAAATAAATAAATAAAAAGATTAGTTTTACATAAATAATGATTTGGTGCAGCTTGTCCTTTTTGAACCTTACTCATCTCAGCCATCGAACCTTGAAATCTCAACCAACCAACTTATATAGTATACAAATAAATATGTATAGTAAATCATTTTAGTGGCTCAGTAGCTTCACGCCGCTTCCCGTAAGCTCAGCAAAATGAAGCATCATTTGCCGCGGGCAGTGGTTGGGAGGGTGACCACGGTGTACTCTCCTTCACAGGGTTGCTGGAGCTCCGTGGGTTGGGGACGTGTCCACGTTAATCTGTGACGTCCAAAGCTCTTCCGCTGGTGTGGCGTGGATGTGGAGAGGAGGGTGCCAGCTCAGGTGTGGCTTCGTCACTTGATCGTGGTTCAAAATTACTAGGCACCTTAAAAAGAGCAAAGTCGTACTTTCACCTTAGTGGTGCTCTGATACAAACGAAAGGTGCTACCTATTGTCTTAATTTGCACTGCCAAAGGCAAAAGCGAGCTTGGCTTGTCCAAGTGTCATAGGAAAACAACAACAACTTAAACTATTATTTTGAGATTTTTAAATAGACTTCTAAGAAACCACTTAAAATTTAACACTTGACAGTAATTTAAAGTGATATATCTTGAAAGCATAATTTATGATCTCGCCAAAATCAGTTACTATATACAAAGAGAAATCAACATACAGAATAAAAATTTCGATGATTAAATTAAACAGCACAATGGAAAAATTCACGTAAAATGTAAAATAGTCTTTAGAAAAAGCAGCCAAATAATCTATAGAAAGTACTTTAAACTGTTTTTGCCGATTGAAATTTAGTCCTCTTCTTTCTCTTTTGTTTTCTCTATTCTAGAGTCAACGTACGAATAACTTGTGTGTGCCAAAGTGAAATAGCTATTCAAATATGGTTTTAGCATAAACGAAAAGATTAACGTTTATGTCCAAAATTACTTCAACAAATGTTTGGCTTCGAATCGAACGATGTCAATGTGCACATGACTCGAACCAATTTGAATTAGCTTGTGAGGCCATGGCTTTAGCATTCCGGGACAATCAGTGTTTAAAGAACAAAATGTTCCTCAACAATTTTTGGATCTCATAATTAACGAGTCGATATTACCGATTTAACACTCGAAATATATATGTTTCGAAGCCATTCAATCATGGTTAAACTGCTTTTGACAACTTGCGTATTGCTCGAATCTATAAAAAATCGCTTAGGAACCATAGTTATTGTGTTCGCATGTTAATCAGTGCTTTTCAATAACATTCATCTGAACTACCTCTGCTCAAACAAGGTAAATCCGCAGATTTGTCACCTAAATTGAATGTCATTTGCCCGAAGTTATAATGAAGCATGTTTAAACAGCTTATGTTAACGTGTAAATGGTCAAATCAACTGGAAAGACGTTTCTTTCCAACTATTAGTTTTTGCTTTGTGTATCAATAGATGTTTTTCGTATGAAATGTATTGCGTCAATAGATAGATTTCAAATTAAATGAGACGTCATCCTTCAAATATGGATGTCATGTCTAAAAACCAACTGATTATGGTCAAACTGTTTGTCTCAACGTGTAAGTAGGACAGGTGAGTCTGACTACCAGGAAAGAAAAATGGAATTGTTAAACGACTCAATTTAGAAGAAAAATAATTCAGAAAGTTTTAAAGCAATATAATTAAAGTTTTTAAAATCTGCATTATCAGTATTATGGAAATTTTTTATTGTGGGTTATTAATCCAAACATTAATAAAAATAGAAAATTTCAATAATGCTGAAACCTTAGAATTAAATGTAAACTTTTAGCTGTATATAAACAAAACAACCACTTCATGTTTCATAAGTTGGTGGTGAAAGTGTACTTTGGAATGGGTCATTGTGCATTTTTATGACGTAAAATATTCCTAAAGACATTGAAGATGCAATAAGAAGCATATCCTGAGCCTAATTCACTGCCACGTAGAATTACCCTCTTTGAAGTGAAAGAATTTGAGTTTGATTTAAAGGACTGTTGAACAATGGAAGAGGATGTTGCATGTTTGATTTCTGCATGAATTATCAAATCGGATGCTTCGTAGTTTTTAGAATTGTTGCCCACTATCTAAGAAAAGTACTCCCGGAAAGCACTTATTCTCTGGGAATAATAGAATGCCTTACAACAGCAATCGGATATTCTCTGTCCGCTTAACAGTATTAAACTATGAACATTGAAACAACAAACATCATAATATAAAAAACTTTATAATTTTGCATCATAATAAATAATACAAAATGTGATACAAATTCCAGAAGCACCCTTAAGTGTAATGAAGCAATGGTCGTCTCAGCATCAAGTTTAAAAAAATATCTAATATATAAATCATTAATAGTTAAATTGCGTTTTAAAAACACTAAATAAATTGCTAAAAAAGTATTTCAAATTTTTACAAAAATTTGAGAAATATGAAATGTTTAAAATCCATTTCAATACACTACTAAGTTATTTCCAAGGCTAACTGTTGGTACCACAATAAAAACAAGCCAATAACTAAATAAAACAAGAAAATAAAATGATTAGATTTAATCGAAGATTTCTTGTCACAATTTACCAAACTGAGAAGAAATTGTCAAAAAAAGAATAAGTTGGCACATAAAATATCAGTCATTTTTGTTACTAGATATTTTTGCAAAATAATTAATGTATTTGAAATAGTCAGTTTTACTAAAAATTCAAATTATACTTTTTAAACTGCGGTAAATATAAAAGAAACTGTGTATTTTTCTGTGTAAAAAATAATGCAAAGTCATTTTTTCACCGAATATTTACCATAATCTTGTAGGCTTAACAGCATTGCAAATGCATTGAGTACAATGCTAAACAAATGAGATTTTTTCTAAATACAGAAAAATGTGCAGTACAGATCAACACATTCATACTTATAGCAATTTCCGTTGTAAAATATTGATGTCCAGATCTATTGTCTAATTAATCCATTGTGTTGTGTGCTAAGATGATGTAAATATATATAATCCGAAACCCATAAAATGACAGCCCATTTAATAACGCGATTAAGTAATAAACAATATCGTTTAACATATCTTACATTTTTATAAAAAAAATACAGACATTCGATGAAATATGGCTTGATTTCTTAAAAAAAGATTTGAATAATAATTTTTTTAATAATTTTAAAATTATATATAATTTAAAAATAATTATAAATCATATTCAATATATAATTGTTCATTATAAGTGTCATCTACATCAAACATCTTCTAGAATGTAGAAAGAATAGATGGAATATCTGCTTATGTTCCTGACAAAAATGGCATCTGATGTGAAAATTCAAATTGTCTGGCTTCAGTGAGACTCAAAAATAATACAAAATCATTTCATAAGAATGTTGGTTGCTCGTGTTTTTTTATATAAAACCACTGCAGATTTCATTGGAGTTTAATGTAAATCTGTTATTATCGAATAGAAGTATTTTTGTAAATACCTGAGTAAAAAATGCATGATTTTTGCACATAATTTTGCAGTTTCCAACATCTGAAATTCTTTACTAATGCTTTGTTTTTGATGATAAGTTTGTACCCCACGTTAACAAAAAAGCACAGATAGCTTTTTTTTATCATTCTATTCAAGATTAAATCAAAATAAAAATTTCGAACATTATTTTAAATCGTGTATCATAAGATGTATTATGTTTAATTGAGGAGTAAGAAATGTAACTTAAAATTTCAATATCAATTCTAAGTAGAGTATATTAACATAGAATTTCAATTTATTTCCTAACACATTATTTTGTTGGATTATATTGTTTTATTCTCTTTGCAAAACATCCATAATCATTCAAACTTTGCTTCGAGAAATGTATTCAATATAAAAGCCTTGATTCTCGATAAATCGTTTGTCTGTTTTATTTAAATGAAATTATCATATTTTTGCATCAGTAAATATTAGTTTTCATCATAATTTGTGCTTGTTTTATTTGAAGATTGGTACAGTATTTTCATACAATACTAATCTACAATATTGCTTAATATGTTAATTTTGGCAATTACTATTCCCAATCACGCAGGATTATGTTCAGTGTAATGTTTTGACATCAACTAAAAATTTATTTACACACAAACAAGTAATATACTTTTATATAACACTAGAATCTACGATATTCAATCAATTTTATATGCAATATATTCTATTTAATAAATTTACAAAACATATTTGACATTAAAAAATATTTGATCAAACACGGTCATTAACTACTATTTCATTTTTAAAAAAAAATGATTTTTTTTAATTTTCTGTTAAAACACACATAACCCGCTATGTTCATTTATCTGTACATTAAATTGACAAGAAGTGAAACCCAATAAGAGCCAAAAAATTAATGACCGAAAATAATAGTTAAAATGTATAACACATTTAGAAATATATATATATAGTTATGAGCCCACCGATGGCTGAGTGGTTAGCGTTTCTGGCTCCTGAGCTGTGGGTCCCTGGTTCGAATATGGATGTTACCTTCTTTCTTTGTTCTCTCTGCCCTTTCTTCTGTGATGTATGAATGTGACCCACCCTTTAAACGGGTTAGTGGTGGCATGACACGGGCAACGCTACTCCCCTCCGTGACTTGGTTCACAGGTGCCCGCTGGGTAACGACAACTGAGTAGCAATTTCTGGCCTTGTTGTGGCATAGGGATGGTCACCCAAGTGCACGATGTTGGAATATATATATAGTTAAGAAGTATAATAAAAACTCCACTTAATTTTATATTGATTTTCAATTATTTCAGTGTAACTTACAAATATTTTTCCTCCTAAGCTTATAAATCAAAATTAATAAGCTAATGGTACACATTATGTTTAACAAATGGATTAGACATGGACGATCCAACCGTTAACTAGTTCTAAGAACAGCATCCTTCTAGAGAACAAGTGAACGATGACTCAAGAAAAAAGAGCGGAAGTTCTCTGAATTTTCTCTGTTCTCGTGAAACCGTTCATTCTGAGGCCGCGGTGGCCTTGTTGGCTAGGGCGTCGTTCTCATTATCGAAGGTAGTGAGTTCGAATCCCGAACTATCGAGTGTTTGCTAAAGGCGGCTGGGACACGTTAAAACAGGGCGTGGTCGCAATGTCACTCTAAGTGAAATGGTACCTCTAGGGGAGGCAGGCCAAATATTCGTGGTCTTCTGCTGCCACCCTGCTTCAAAATCACGAAAACTCCAACTTGTTGCTTCTATCTACCTGGCAGGGGTAGAGCCTAACTCGGAGCAAGGTACAAGGAAGCATGTTGGAGCAACAACAACAAAAACCGTTCATTCTTCCGCTCTCATGAATCCAGTTACTTTTCCGTTCTCGTTCTGTTAATCACAGCTGTTCTGGTCGAGCTTCGAGAATTCCCATTCTGCCCCGATAATCTTATTATTTATGTTAACTTCGCTCTTCGCATTTAGTTCGACTTGAATACATTGCTCTTTAATTCTTAACAGTTCTGCTCATTCATAATCTTGCCTTCATTTACTGTTATTTATTCTTTTTTGACTTGTTCTTTCGATTCCCGCTTTACCAAAAATTTTAATAGCAGCTGAACTCATCTTTCTCTAATCGGAATTTCCGTGGTTTTTCAGGAAGATTTGTCTTCATAGACAAAAAATAATGTTCCAAACTTAATGAAAACATTATTGGGCAAAATATTAAAATTTGGATAATTTGTAACCATATCGACAATAAAATTACAGCAATTATAAGACAATGTTGCAAGTATGAAATTAGTCGCATTCTTTTTCAATATACAATATTTACCTAGTTTTGCTTGTATTTTAAATTTGATTGTCCAAAATCCCATGAATTTTCAAATAAAAAATAGTCGATGAAGTAAAAGAATTATATATTTTAAAAAAAAATCTAATGGTTCAAGCATAATGATTAAAATACAAGAGAATTTTTAAAAGTATATACTTAAGTTAAAACAAGATGTTTCCACCCACTAGAATTCGACAAGTTCATAGGATTATTTGTAAACAAGGATCCGATATTTTTTTCAAATTTTTTGATTTGTTGTGGCGTGTCGAAAAGATTTGTTGTGGCGTGTCGAAGCCTATGCCACAACAAAGCGCCATTCATTTGTCGTTACCCAGCGGGCACCTGTGAACCAAGCCACGAAGGCGAGTTGCGTTGCCCGTGCCATACCACCACAAACCCATCTATTGGGTGAACCAAATTCATACATCATCACAGAAGAAAGGACAGAGAACAGAGAAAGAAAGTAACATCCATGCCCAAATCGGGACTTGAACCCGGGACCCACAGCTCAGGAGTCAGGACTGCTAATTACTCAGCCATCGGTCGGCGGGTCCGATAATATCTTCTCTTGCATTGTTAAGCGTTAACAATTTTAATTTCAAATTCTCATAAGAAAATTATGCAAAATTCAATTGATATTTTAAAATATTTTGCGGAAGTAACTTCAGAGGTATTCTCAGAGAAATGCGTCATTCAAATACAATAATTCTGCTTTAATTAATGGTGAGGAAGCTAATGAATTAAAGAATATAACAATTTGGCGCCAATTAAGAAATTAGGAAGTGAACTATTACAGAGTTTATCACAAGAGTTTGGATGGATTTCCATCAATGAATTTGTCTCATGACGCATTTTTATTAAACTCCAAATAAAAAAACGTTTTCAAGAAGGTATGGAGATAAAATATTTATAAAAGCCTTATTTGCAAAGAAACGAAAATCCCCTAACATTATTGAAATCAAGGAGAAAAATGTATTCTGCATTGCATCAATTGGTTTTAAGATTGTGGATTTCAGTCACATCAATGCCATGTAAACGAGCATGGCACTTTTTTTCAAAAGCGGGACAAACATGCATTGAAAAAAGAAAGACTTCTAGGAAATTTAACCACATATTATTTTTAAATCAAAATTTAGAATATATGGTGATAAAACAATAAAAATTGTATTATTTTTTAGATTAATTTATTTTGTGCACATTCTTATGTGAATTTTGAAATTAAATGCAATTTGTGAATAATTTTTTATCACAACATTGCAATTATGCCATAATAATAGCATAGCTGCTAACTCTACTGATTTTATCAGGAAACTCCTGAATTTTCATCATTTCTCCCGATAATGAATGAAAATTTACTTATTTTTGTGAATTTCAGTGAAAAATTAAAAAATAGCCAAAAAAAATTTATTGTGTTGTTTTAAGAGCTTAAATTGTCAACAGATAACGCACTAATACATTTATATACATATATATATATATATATATATATATATATATATATATATATATATATATATATATATATATATATATATATATATATATATATATATATATTAAAGATGTTCCTCTGAGTTTTGAGTCTGCTGTGGGAAGATGGCACTGTAACCACAAGGCTGCCAAGACTCGTACGGGTTGGCAGTCATATAATTAACATTCAGAGCAGATACCTGAGAGGAGCCTGTTTACATAAGCAGTTCAATTAAGATGAATATTACTAGTTATTAGTAATTTAATTAGGAAAATATTTCTGTCAAACAAAGTATTTGTCACTGAATTAAATTTATTAAGTAATGTGTTTTTTATGCTTTTATGTAATTTTTTTAAGTTTAATATTTATAAAAATTGTGCTAGTGTAGTATAATTTGCCTAACAAAATAAATATTGAGACATAAACGTTGACGTTTATTTTTATACATAGTTCCTATATAAAGTTGATGAATATTTTATTAAAAATTAAGATTAAAACAAAAAATATTTTTAACATAAATCCTTCTCAGAATGTAAAAAGAAAAATTGTCTTCTTTGGAGATCTGAAGAGAAAAATTGACTACTGGCATTACTACCGTTTTACTGTCGCTAGTAGTTGGTTTGGTTTGTTGGTTTATTTGTCGCTCAACGGTCATTTTTTGCACACGAGGGCTAATTAGACCGGGACCTACGATTTAAAGTGGATTCCAAACCACTACAAACATCCATGCCCAAGGTGGGAATCGAACCCACGAGCTGTTGAACCGAAGGCAAGAGCGCTAACTATTCGACAGCCAGCTCGGCCTGTCGCTAGTAGTGTCTGCTGATTTTTTCTCTCAAAATCAGTAGAATCTACTGATTTTTTTCCTCCAAGGTTGGCAGGTATGTATTAAGTAATAGCATCAACCTATATTATTTTTTGTGTATTTAATAAAGACTTATTTACATTAATAAAATTAAAGGGCTGCATTGATAAGATACAAACATAATTACTGTTGTTGTCTAGTGCCAGCTAAGCTGGCATTATGGGATGCGCTGCTCCACTTTTATAACTGAGCCATATTAAACAGAATTATTAATTGATAAAATTTAAACTATTATATCTATAGCTTTTTACAAAGGAAAGTAACATTGAAAAGGTGCTAGTTGTAACTATATCTACATTTTCATACCAAAATTGGTTATCTGGGTGCCCAACTGTATAAGCAGCCATCATTTGGCAGAGAAATCATTTGATCTTTTTTATTCCAGATAGTTAAGATGAACTTATAAGAATCTGCATACGAAGAAATTTTAGAAATTTATGATACTTCACAAGTGCTGTATAGAGAAGGTGCTACTAACTCAAGTGTTGATCTTATTAAATAACTTTGATCAAAATTACAAACCACAAGGAAAAGAAATTTACTCATAATTCAATTTGTACATTATGATACTTCTTCACAAAACTGTGTATATATTTCATGACAAAGATAGTTTTATTTTTTCGCAGAATAATCTGGTGAGAAGTTTCCCTTTTTTGCTATTCGGAAACAATTAGAAAAACTTAATGCAGTTTTAAAAATACAAATTTCATTTAGCAAAATTCAAAATAAAATTATTTCTAAAAATTCAGTAAAAACAAGATAATTTTTAATAATTAAAAACTTTTTTACAGAAAAAAAAGGTAAATATCATCTAAAAGTTTCGGAGTTAACTGAATAAAAGCACATTTTCTTATAATAAATTGAAATATATAAAAAAAAATTATTTATTTCATATGATTTATGCATGTTTACGCCTAATTTTAAAATTAGCAATAGAAAAATTAGTAATTTTTCTTAAGTAAAATATTTCTTAACAAATAAAATTTTTCCTTGATTCTTATGAATAAAAACATTTTAAAAAATAATAAGGAATATCATGAAATTTTATGTATCTCACTCCATAAATATTATGTAGAAATCAAGAACTATATAAATATTATTGATAAAGTAGTCATAAATTAAAATTTCTCACTAAAACATAAATAACTTTTATTTACAATAGTCCAAATTAACATGATCAATTAATAACTCATAGTTTATGAGTATAATTTGATTGTGTGTCCACTTGCATTAAATATCCATGGTCGTTGAGGATGGAATGAAAGATCCAGACTCATTTCTTGCCCTGGAAGAGCTTTCACAAAGTTTATTGATGGGTTTTGCAGCAGATCACTAAAAAGAAGTAAAATCAATTTTGCTATTAATAATTCATTCAAAAAATTAAATTTCAAGTGAAGTTCAATTTGGAAAAAATAGCACATGCTGTAACATTTTAAAATATAATCAACTTTAAAAAATTTTTTATGTCTCCAGTAATTATGAAAGCTACTATACGATAAAAGATTCAAATATATGTTCATTTTAAAAATATTAGCAATTAATCACCAGTATTTTTTGAAAAAACATATTATTTCTTTGCAAACTACCATATTTTACTGTATATAATTTGCGAATTTATAAGGTAAAAAAAAGTTTTGAATTTTACTGTGCGTATTATATATAATTACGGATTATCTGATAAAAAAAAAAACTACGCCATAAGAGAAGCTTGAAAATAATGTCATTTATGTTTTATAAAATAAAGAATAGATGGCACCACATCATGACTGACTTATTTCAATTTTAAGCAATTTTGTCCAATTACATTTAAGAATGAATTTAATAATCAATAACAACTGGAATATCTTTCCAGATATTATAGTTGCTTTTGGTCATTTTGTCTTAATTTGAGATGTTTTGTTTCGAAAATATTAAAGTTTGTATATCATCATGGGAAAGCAAAAGCACGCAAGTTACACAGTAGTTTTTAAACTAAAAACATAGAGAAGGAAAATGAATATGGCAAGAATGTAAGGTAAAAACAAAGCATGCACAGTACAAAATAAAAAATAAATAAATATAATGCATCCAATACGTAGTTCAATACTAATGATTTTTTTTTCATAAAATATGTCTAATTTTGTTTTAAAACTTATTAAAAACTAAAAATCAAAAAGTTTTACAAGAATCTTTTTGGAATTATTGCTTTTGATCAATCTGGTGCTTTCATCTCATCACATTATATCACAGTTTACAATGAGCTGGATCCAAATATGATTCAATCAGATGTTTTATTTTTTTGGTACAATTTATTATTTTTAATCACTCTATAAATATTTTTACTTTAAGTGACATCACACTATCAGCAGAATATAATCTCGACTATTCGCTGAAAAATTGCAGAGGGTTATATGCCATTGCAGATTATGCAATGCTTTGTTCTTTTACTTAAAAAAAAAAAAAAGATCTTGCAGATAATATGCTGTTTATTATATATAGCAAAATTCGGTAAATAATATTGATAAAATAAAGATTTTGAAAAGAAGTCATGCGGTAAAAATTTTGAATTGATAAATAGAAAGATTATTAAACATTTTACATTATTTTTTAAATGTTATCCACAAGCCAAACAGAATACATAGTAAAATCATTTTATAATGTATAAACCCTGAAACATAAATGATCAACACAATGTAAATTTCAACTGATCTTTTCATAAATCTCATTTGCTGGAGATTTCAAGATTAAAGTACAGTTCAATAAGGCTAGATCATTTTGTAGCTACTTCAATAAACTCTTAAAAATTATATTCAACAAGACAATGTTGTGTAAGGTTATTACAGTAACATCAAACATAACCTAACCTAAAGGCTCACAGCCCTCAATTTTTGTCAATGTTAAGTACTTAAGGAACAATTTGGAACTAAATGAAAATATGCACTATTTGTAGATTAAATTTAAGTATTTATTCTTTAAGCAGTGTATTCTACCCAGTGCTATTCAGCTATTCTATATAAGTAGTGCTATTTTAAGCAGTGTTCATTTTTTCAAGAATAAGTATATCATTTATTAGGATTATTACATAGAATAATTCTATAACTAAAATTTCATTTGTTAATCTTCTAGTAAAAGATTATTCTTATGATCTGCAATTTTAAGCAATTACTTATAATGATAGAAATAATACATACGATTTTTATTCATATATGTATTGATACCATCTTAAAACTTTTTTCAAGAAATTATAATTTCAATGATGGGATAGTAAAATATTTAACAATTTATTTATATTTCAGAAATGAAGCACTTAAAAATAAAAATTGAAGTTTTAGTATATTTCAGAGTAATATGAATTATTCTTACTCTACCCTATAAATATCAATTCACAAAAGATACTAATGTTAGATACATTTATTACTCAGATTTTACATAAGTATATTTTATTAATTTCTTTATTTTTTTAATCAGTATCAAATAAGTTTGTGATTAAACATAATTTTTTTTAAATTAAAAAAATTATTGATGTACTGAATAAATAAAACTGTCATATCCATTTTTCAAATTAGACTATTTTTGAATTAAACTGATAATTCTTATTTTAGTTTCTCAAACAATGTAAAGTCAATTCTAATTTTCAGAAAAATATTCAAAAAATGCCTTTAAAAAATTCAAAATTTCTAATTATAAAATTTTTTTATAAAAAAGAAAGAAACACTGAATTACACTTTTTTAAAATAAATCATAAAGTAATTTGCGTACCTATACACCATGCCATGACTGATGATAACATGCCCATCATCTGAAGTTGAAGCAAATAAAGGATATCTCTTATGAAAAGTCACTTGCCTAACAGCTTTTTTGTGATTCCTAAATCAAAATTCAACATTAATAATCACTTGATTAAAATGAATAAATATAAATAAACTCAACAGAACATTTTTCAGCATCTTTACTCCCTCAAAATGTAAAGTTATTAATGAAAAATATTCTCTTTAAATGAATTTAAAAGACTGTAAATAACCAATAAATACTTTAAAAATTTTTTTAATTTAGAATTCAAATCATGATTCCAAATTTGTTATTTAATACCTAATTGGATATTAATTAAAAAAAACCTTATGGATAAAATTTCAGTGGAAAATAATTTGCATACATGTAATACATAATATCTGATGCAAGAATACAGCAACTTTAGGCAAAATGCAGAAAGCAATTTTAATTTGCTTTACAAATATCTGATAATAACAAAATATACTACACAAGATATGGATAAAAACTTTACATGAAAATTCATGTCAATAACTGACTATATATGAATGGAAAATATATAACACACTTAATACTGTGATCTTTCTTTTAAAATGCAACAAAAAACCATATTTTATTTTGCTAAAATTGTAAGCAAAACTTAAGAATTTCTGATTTTGATTGCACTTCTACACTATCAAAACAGAAATAGGAAATGAAAAAAAAATTTCATTCTTAAGCTCTAGCACATACAATAAACAATATAGAATGTCGTATACAAGAAATTAATCAATATAATTAAATACAGAAAAGAGATATGACACAAACAGCATATTTAACACAGCAGAAATGTTTTTAATAACTTTACTAAAGATGAAACTTACAGGTATACTCCAAGCAAATATTAATCATAGAATTAATAATGCATTAATATGAATCTTGACATTTAAAACTTTAATCTTTATTGATTGTATTACTTCTGAATCTAAAAATTGTCTATGGAAAAAAATTCAATATAATTTTTATATCATGAAAAAAAAACTAATTTATTAATTAATTTATTATTTTCAACTAATTTATAATTATCAGTTTAATTTAACTATGGTTCTTTCTTATAAATATGCAGATGAATCCAGAAAGAGTTTGCTGTCATTATTCGCAGTTACTTCAATTTTCTTTCTTTATTGCTAAACTTATAAATTAATCACAAAAGATATTTTTATTAAAAATTGCTAAATTATTAATAATTACATAAAAATTATAATATTAACTCATCAAATACATTCAAAAATTGAATGGAAAATTAACAGCACATTTTTCCCATAAATAATCAAAAGTGTTCTGAAAAATATTCAACCAGACAGTTTCTATAACCACTTATGACTGTGAAAAAATAAATGCAAAATTTATAGCAAGAATTACTATAATAATCATGCTCCACAAATATATTCAAAGAAATTAACATAGTCAATCTAAATTCTCAAATCATTTACTGGAACTATCTAGAATGTAATAAGTTTTTAATAAGCCAATAAGTTTATGTTACATATGGCCAAAAGGAATCCAATCCATCAACATCTGGCCACTCGCAAACAAACACAAATACACATATATATGATAAAAATTATAAAATCTAAAAGTCAAAGTCTAAAAAGCTAGAGGGGGAAGCATGAAAGTGTTCAGGACATGCGATCCCTGGCGATCCAATAAAGCTTGCAAACATCACCGCTTTGCTGAAATGCAGGGTCAAGGCCCTGACAGACGAGGAGGTGGTCTCTATTCATATTGTCTGTCTTGCAGATAAGGCAAAGACTACTAGTCAAGATGCCGATTTTCTTCAGGTTGTTCAGCTAGACAGTCGTGACCAGTGTGCCAGTGTTCAATCGAAAATTGCCCACAGCCTCTTTACGTGGTCTGTGACTGAATTTTTTCCAGTCATTTTTAATATTTTCCCATTGTTTGTCTCTGCATTTATTGGACAGATCCTTGTTACAGTTCAGCATGATCCGCTCTCGCATACATCTCTTAAGGGAATCCATTGGAACAGCACTCTCCTCAATAGATGATTTAGTGCCTTTCTTGCTAATAAGTCCGCTCTTTCGTTACCATCAATGTCCACATGTGATGGTATCCACTGAAACTCTATCATTTTGCGGTTCAAATTGAGCTCCCATATAATTTGTTTTATTTTACTGACAAGGGAAGATTCCGTGAGTCGCTGGAATGCAATTGATTCTATGGCTGATATTGAGTCGACAAGTTTAAACCAATAAGATAATAATGACATATTGTCATGTTGAGAACATAAAGTATATGAAGAATGCAAATAACTTTTAAGTAACAGAACACAATTATTTATATAATTTTATATATATATATTGCCAAAAATTGAGTATATTTGATGAAATAATATCAATATTGATCCACCAAACATTTTCATGCCTGAAAGTCATTTTGAGTCCATAGTCATGTAGAGTATAAACAACTCTTAAACATCATCAGCTTATTTTTAGGTTTTATGATTCATCTCCTTAAGAAATTTTTTCTCAGTTAAATTATGCCAATATGTTCCCTGTGCCAATAAAAGTTGTTGGAAGCCTATAACATTATCAATACATTCAAATTAAAATTAGCCTTTTGACCATTAATGATGAACTTCACTGGAATATATTTATGAACATATCCATCTATATCTGATGATTCTTATGACTGTTTATGCAGTCTTGCTTGTCTGTTAAAATTGACAATGTAAATGTCTCAGATTTCCATCATGAAAAAGTTAAGATCAGTTACTTTGTTACATATATAATACAAAAAATGCTTTGACACTGTTTAATGGACAGCTTAATAGCATCCAGTACACTTTACAGGAAAACTTTTCACAGCTAGAGGATTGTATTGACATATTGCAAAAGATGAATCCTAAAAAATTCTCAAGTAACATATTAAATATACATGACTGCAGAAGACAAGCACAACAACCATCTCCCTTTCTTCAACAGTGACTGAAATTTCTCTCAAACCTAGGAACTTATAATCTGAAAACCTCAAGACTATCACTAGGCCAAGCTGCAGAATGAGGTATTGCTTGAAATGATACATTCTTTGAATTCTTAGCACTTTTGATTAAAAAATGCTGAACTCCCTAATATTTCCCAAAATGAAATTAACCATGACTCTATTTATAATAATCATTCACATTTTGTTCATTTTCACTGTGTAAAATAATCACACTAGAAAACATTTTGCTTGAATCACTATATAGCAAATGAAAGAATACTATATTGTACCATTTTTACATTAGTAACAATATATATATATATATATATATATATATATATATATATATATATATATATATATATATATATATATATATATATATATTGGTATATTTACACAATTAATGAGTTTTGAAACTTCAGAGATCATTATATTAACAAATTTTACAGTCCTCAATATTATATGCAAGAACATAATCCTTTAAAATATATAAAGTATTCAGATTGATAACAATATTTCTAATATTCATGAAACTTGGTATAGAAATTTAAACTACTTACCTAAATGTTTTGTAAGGTTTTGTTGAAAGTTCTAAGTCAAACCAACTAACTCGACAGTCATAACTTCCTATTATTATGTTATCACCTGTAGATAATATTAACAAGAAATGTATAATTTCAAATATATAAATATATATATAAAGTTTCAAAATACTCTGATAACACAAGATTATATTTTAAAAAAAGTTACCATGAGTCATATAAAATTAAAATTTTAAATTTTACCACTGTAATTCTGCGGATTTAGTTTAAAAGATACATTGACATCCAAAATGCATTATGCACAATAATAAATGTAATTAATTTTACAAATAATATTTTTCTTTCAACATTATTTATATATTAAAAATAAAAGCTAAAAATTACAAAATGATATAAATAACAAAGTAAAAGCTAGTAATTTGCTTGAAAACATATAAATATATTCATATCCTTTTTTTATGAAATTCTAGGGAAAAAAAATAAATTTCTCATTTTTTTCATATTAAAACAATATTTTTCAACATAGTTACCAAGAAAAATTTTTACATTAAAGGAAATATGTCTACTTTCTAAAATAAGAAATGAATTTGATATTTAAAAAAAATTTTGAATTTTATGCACAGACAGAAAAATTATTTAAAAATTTTAACTGTAAAAAACTGAAAAATAAGGCATAAAAATCAAAAAACAAATTTCAAATACAGTTGTCTTTTAAAAATACATAAATGTACAAATATACGTGAATCTAAATATTATTTATCTCGGTGAGTAAAAATTTTAAGATTTAATCTATCAAAAAGATTTTAAATAGTAAACAAATTTAAATTCTTCCAAAAGAAACCATTTGGAAAAAATTGTCAGTGCTCATAAATGAACACTAGTAATTATTATAGTTTTAAAAATTTATAGAGAATTTAAGATCTTTTAATTCTTTGATTAGATTATAGCAAAACCATTTAGTTACTAAATGAAACTATTATGATACTTAATGGCACAATAAGATATTAAGAGATGAATTTAATTATCGTTTCTTAACTGATAACTGATAACTAACAATTTCATTTATGATAAAATATATATAAAAAAAAACAGTGTTAACTTTAAACTTAAAATCTTTACCTCCTTCCAAACATTAACTTACAATGAAACTGTTCATACAAAAGTTTAAATTAAAACATGTAATATCATCAAAAATTAAACAAGATCAAGGTTTGAGAATTTTTTGATTGAGAATCTGATAATAAGAAAAGCTTTATGCATAATTTAATATATATAACAAAAATAAACATGATTGATTATCACTATTGCATGCACAACAGAGTAGACATATTAAAGTATACAACTCAACAATGTAAATGTGTTATAATACATAACCCAAAAAAGATGGCTTAATAGTAATAATAAGATAAATACTTAGAAGACAAATTAATATTCAAAAAATATTTAAAGGTAATTCCTTAGTTTCAAAGCAATTAAAGTTTAATTAAAAAAAATTTTTAGCCATAATTTAGAAAGTGAAAAATAAAATTAATAAATACAGACCTTGAGGATGGGCAGCCATGCTTGAAATCATTTTACAATTGCCAAACAATTTCTTAGATAGTTCTTGCTTCAAAAGATTATATATTTGGATATGTTTCTGAGTTGCAATAAAAAAGAATGGTCGTAAAGGATGGAACATAATACACTGTACTTTCCCAGGCAATTTTTTAAAGGGTACCTAGAAATGCAGAAAATTTCATACAGTTAACATCACAATGTAGTAAGTCATTTATTGGATAATGTAATATAATAACAAATATTTTCAGAATTCAACTGCAAGTTCAATATTATTATTTAACACATTTATAAAGCACTAGCACAACACTATTTTCACTCTTTTAAAATTATCAATTATTACATAAGTAGCATCAAAAATATAAAGGACAAAAAATAAAAAAAAATTGTGTTTAATGTAAAATATATATCAATCAAAGTTTACACAAAGATTATAATTAAATTGTATTGATGACATAACTTGTAAGATAGTTTGTCTTTTCATAAATTATATTTGAAAGACACATTATTAGAGTAATGAATATTGCTATAAATAAGGTAATATTCTAAAGCATTGTTTAAAATACTTTTCAACATTAGATTCATAAATATTATCAATACATTACAAATAAAACAACACATTAAAATATTTTAATACTGTCATATCAATGAGATAAAAATTATTTACTTTTAAACTATGCCTTTAAAGTAAGTATTTTTTCAATTACTGCAATTGGAGAAATTCAAAAAATCTTAATTATGCTATTTTAGAGATATAAGAAACAATAACATATGTCAAATATTGCTTAAATAGAAGTTTAAATATTCATTTTACTATTCTTTAATGAACATCAATCTGTTTTTGAATAAAAACAAGTTGATTTTCCTTAAAGAATTTCATTAAGAAACAAATTTAAATTAACAAAACAAATTGAACATAAAATTTTTATGGAAGTATTTTGAAAAATAAATAAGCTGGCATTACATACTTAAAGCAATAATAGAGAATACAATAAAAATCAAAATGCTGTATATCTTAACATAGCAAATTGGGTACTAAGTAGAATTTACTGATATATTTTTCTAGATTTTTATTATCTATTAAAAAATTAATTCTACAGATAACAAAATTTTTAATTGAAGTCTTTGGTTTGTTTTATTATTTAATATTAATATTGAAATGAAACAAGTCTAAATACACATTTTTTCCTTTTCCCTATTTCCAAAAAAATTAATTCAATATATTATTTAATAGTTTTCTTAATAGAAATACACAAAAAACTCTAATATAATTAGATATAAAATCATTTAATTTTTAAACAAATTTTAAAAGTAAATGATACAGAAATATAATTTTGAATTATTGATATGATAAATTATTAATTAATCATATTATAAATGAATGTGTTAAGAAAATTGATTTAACAATTGATAACTGATAACTGAAAAAATTCATATTGTGGTTTACAAATAATATTAATGATAAAATAACTTTAGAAGAAAATAACAGTTGACAATTAAAATAACTCATATAAAAATAAACATATGTTACTTTCTAATGAGATTTAATATATAAGAAAACCATTGTCCAATTTAAGGTGCTCATTTCAGAGAAATAGTTCCAATTCAATATGACATTAAATGTAATTCATTCTTATAACAAAAGCATATTATGTGTGAATTTGTGATTAAAATTAGTATGATTAGCATTTAATTATTGTTAGTTATTGTAACATACTAAGTGTATTATTATAATAATTATCAATAACTGAGTGCTTAAATTTTCTATTAAAAGTTAAATTAATATAGCAGCCAATTTTCCTTAATAGCATCAAAGCATTTTTTTACACTAAAAAATTTATTACTTGTGATCTAAATTTTGACAGTTGGTGAATGACTATAGCTTTAGAAGAACTATCAGTAGACAATGTTGCAAAATAGTCTCCTTTTGAATGCCAAACAATTTGCTTCACATTATTAGAATGAGTAATGACGATTCTAAAGCCAAGAACTTTTTGTTCTTCAGATGGCAAACTCCATGTAACAACTAAAATAATAAAAAATCCTAATTAAAATTTTATCTCCACAATTCAAATTTGAACTTAAAAATAAGTATTTTATTTTAATTAAGTAACACAACATGCCACATAACTAGTAAATGTAAAAACAAAAATTCATTCATAAGAAAATAAATATGTATGAAGCTTACTATACTGTAAGATTTAATATGTAAAGTGAAATAAATATTGCAAATATAAAGTAAAATTAAAAGTAGTATTTAGCAGAAATTACTTAAGTTAGGATATATTTAATTCAATCAATAAGAAATTAAGCAAAAACAAATATGAAACAAAAAGGCAAAAAGAATATGGGTAGTCTAGTAATCATATGTAAAGCAAAGTAACTTTAAGCAAGAAATTTAAAACAAACACAATGCTAAAACAAACACAGTAATTGAATTAAAAATGTTCGTGTTTACATAAAATTTGGAATTGTAATATTGAAGAAACTTAGACAAGCCTTTTAGGAATATACAAAATATATGAGTCAATACAAAAAAAATGTCTTATTAAACAATAAATCTTACATATTATGTTACTTATGCAACATATTTTAATTTTGACAAAAGATATAAAATATGAATGAGATAGAAAGAAAAAAATGTTCACATTTACAAATGGCATTTTTAATGTCAGCATTCAAGTATATAACAATGAATCAAAAAATTTAATGTGGGAGTATAAATAATAGAAAATGCAAAAATTAAAGCTCAAATAATTAATGCCAGTTATTTATTATACTTAATAACTGAGAAATCTACATAATGTAGTCAGTTATAATTACAATTGTTAAAAAAATATTTTAACATATTTTGACAACAAATTAACATTTACTTATTACAAAGTTTTAATCTTGTTCTCAAGGACTATTGTTTTAGTTCAAATAATTAAGTTTTAATAAAATTTCTTTAATTATGTACTTTCATCAAAAATTTTAAAACAAATCCAAACTTTTTCTATTTTTCCACTTTTAAATCTAAACTGAACCACTGAAGAATATTATGAAAGTCATCAATTTTTAAATAAGGTCCCATAATTCAGTCATAAAAGGAGTCATTTAAGATTAGATATAGATATTAATTTCACTTAATAAAAACTTACCAATAATATATAATTGAGTTAATAGATATATAATTGAGCATTTTTTAACTACATGATAGGAATTTTGCAAATTTGAATTATACATATTGTTTTTACTTTTTACACATTAATACCTAAAACAATGACACGTATTTCCTCTTATATTATTCTAATATGTAAGCTTGGTTTCTTTAAAAAGTTTTCATGTTTAAAATTTTGATTTTTTA
The DNA here is from genome assembly GCA_037975125.1 of Latrodectus hesperus. NCBI lineage: Eukaryota > Metazoa > Arthropoda > Arachnida > Araneae > Theridiidae > Latrodectus > Latrodectus hesperus. The sequence goes on from CM075852.1 coordinate 124,370,166, forward strand.
ACTAAACAATCTCATTTGTATAATTTGAAAGAAATAATCATTGTATGGATAGCAGCAGTTAATATTTATGAAAACTAGACTCTTAAATTCATTAAAAAAAATAATAAAATCTCAGTTTTAAAAATCATTATACTTACATTTATTTTCAGGGTTTTCAGGAAAACTACTAAGAAAAGATTCTGTATTGCTTATGACAACTTTATCGCCAACTTTAGCATTGATAACAAATACTTTTTCATCACTAGGAATTAAATGAGTTTCTTATAAAAAATTTCATAAATAGATAATATAAAGACACTATTACTTTTGACACATGCAATATTGTACAATTTTAAAAAATAAATTTTTAAAAAGTTAAGAAAAATTATTATTATCAACAGCTTGGAAACTATAATAAATTTCTAATAAATAAAAATAATTCAAAAATATGAATTAACATTTAAGTATGAATGATTACACTTTTTATTATAATTAATTCATCTTTAAGTCATTAATACAAGTTGAAAAATGCATTGATTAAAAACAAAATATTCATAAAAAAAATGTATAAATACAATATGTAAAAAAACATAGAATAAGTATAATAGTATAACCATTTAGAGATGTTTGCATAAATCATTGCATTAAAAAAATAAATGGAAAAACATTTAGACCAAATAATAAATTATTAAAAAGTTATAATCAGAATAACCAATGAGATTAAAAGTTCATTATATAAAAATGTATGGAATTAAAAACATTTCAAACAAAAAAGTTATTTTTAGAATTTAATTAATTATATCTTTTTTAACTGAAATAGAAAAATGAAAACAATATTAAAGCTTACACAGCAACAAGTAACAGACTTAAAGCTTCACTAGGACACCATGCTAAGCTTCTCACATATCCACCAACATTTATGGTGCGTATACATCTGCCAGTCAGAATTTCCCAAATTTTTACAGTCTCATCATCAGATCCTATAAAATTATTAAACTGATGTAAATTTGAATGTTAAATATACATAAATAAAATTTTAGTGCACAATATATACTATCATCTAAGCAAAAGCGAACCAAAATTAAAAGTGATTTATTTTTTATTTATATTTTTTATAAATAAAAAATATAAATAAATTTAACTATTAATAAATTTAACATATGTAACACAAAATGCAATCAAACTCAAATAAATAAAGGAAATTAAATATTTCTCAATCTCTATGTCAATAAATTAACATTATTCAAAATTTATTAATATACCATAAAGCAGAAAGAAATTGATTTTTATGACACTTTATTTTAATAAATAAAATTTAATTAACTAACCAGATGCCATGAACTGTCCACTTGGTTCTAATGTTATACAACGTACCAATGCAGAATGTCCAGTATAAACCTAGGTAATTTACAAAACAAGAATGTAAAATTTCACTGATAGTACTTAATAAGTAATATCTAAGTGATAATGCTTCAAAATCAATTTTAATATCATACAATATTAAAGAACATTCCATTTACTTACAATCGCCAAAGTCGTAGGGAATGGTTGTAGATCCTTTCTCTTGGGAAGAGGTGGAAGCAGATCATCAGGATGAACATTAACCTAATTTAAGACACATTACACCATTTCATTAAAATATTTCATATACATTTTAATAGCTGTAAAATATTTTAGACAGAAATTAACATTTGATTAGCGAAAATATATTAAATTAGAATGTGGTTATGTAATAATAAATATAAATTAAATCTTTTACCCTCATTTTTCTTTGCCTTGGACAAAGATAGAGATCTAAACATCTTTCAAATGCCTCTCTAATAAAATCAGAATATGCTGGTACTTTTCTTAGCATTGGATACTTTCGTGGTATAAAATCTAATTTTCTCTCTTCTGGTTCCTGTTCTTTCCACTTTTCTTCCTTTTATGGAGAAATTTACATTTTAATTATTGCATAGATACATATTCATTTTGGAATGGAGTTACATGGACAAAATATTTTCTCAAATATGTATTATTCACTTCAAAATTAAATTTTATGACATTTTGAACTTTAACTAATTAAAAGTCAAAAATAAATACAAGAGTAATACAAACCTCCTCTTTGGTAAATAAGTATTCTGGTGGTGGATTGTATGATTCTTCATGACCAGGTAATTTGCGTTTGGGTGCTGGAATATAATTACGCATTCGCTTTGATTCTTCTGCCTATTCATAAAATTATGGCACACAATTAATTACTTAACATTAATCATTTAAAACAAAAGAAAGACATGTCAAAAATGAATGGAAGTAAATAATTTACTTGTAAATACTAAGGAGGTAATTTGTATAATTATCAAAATAATAAAATTTATATTTTTAAAATCATATATGTAAAATTAAAATAAATACCAATTTCTAATAACCACAATGAAATATCAAGAAAAGAGTAATTTAGACTAGCAAAATCACTAAAAATAAGTTAACAGTTGAGAAATTTCATTTTTTATACCATTCTTAAAATAATGTCTCAGTAAATTTTCCTTTTCCTTCCTTGGTGCATGACACTCACACACACATAATATTAAAAAGGAATTACTCTTATATTTGTAAAACAAACAGATAATGATGCAGTAAATTCAGCAACTTAACTTTTTTATACTTAATACAGTTCTTTTGGGGTGATATATAAGATATAATTTAAGAATACAATAAATATATTTTTTAAATTTTCAATATATATTTCCTTGAGATTTATAAATGCCACAAAACTACTTAAAATAACTATCCTTTATTTGGTTTTATAAGTGACTGAAGAGTAAACTTAAATAAATAAACTATGGTTACATGAAAATGAAATTAATGTAATGAAACTTTCATGTGTGGATTTTTATTTACCTAGAATAAGTTGCTTTGTGAAAGTTTTATTTCATTTTTCTATTTATCTTAAGCAACATGAATAAAAAAATTTGTACTAAACTGATTGCACAATTTTGAGATAAAGAACGATTGTTTCTCTTAGAATTTTAACACATTTGCTGCCACTAAAATTTATATCTCTATCCTCAGAAGGCAAAGTTACTGTCCACCATTTTTAAAAATGCACATAAAAAAATTAAAACACAAAATGTAAGAATCACACATGATAAAAAATTATGCTTTATTAACATGCCTCTAAAATTCTATTCATTCAATCTCCATAGTCACACAAAAAATAAAGCATATATAATATATCATAGCTGATCGTTGTCCCACAGCATCACTGGCATTAAGGAAGAATTTTAAAAGTAATAACATATTTTATTGAATATACTACTGAACTACTTCAGTATTAAAAGCAAATTTAATGAGAGTATTTTAAAAGTATATATTTATAAGAGCACACTGTATAAGTAATTAAAAAATATAGGCAACTACTATAATTTTTCTAGAAATTCTATCATAATTGTTACATTTATGTAAAAGTCCCATTGAATGAAAAAATAATAAGTATAAGCTTAATTAAATAGATAAAAAAGAGAAAAATCTGTCACATAATTTTAATCTATTTTGAAACAAAAGAAAATGCATAGTTAAAATTATATTTTTCTGGAAGAAATGGCATTAATTTATAATATTTAGCAACTAAGCACAAAAAATTAACTTCTATGACTGTAAAAATGTCTATACCAAACTAATGAAAAATGTATAAATTCAGAGATAATTTATAAATTTTGATTACATGTTAAAAAAAATAATAACTTACCACATCTTTATCCCATAACATATAAAACTGATCTTCTTTCTCTTTTGGTATTCTAGGTTTAATCCATCCCATTTTAATAGCATACACAAGTTTAGATACCTATACAATCGGAAACAATGAAATCAATCTCTTTAAGCTAGAAAACTATTATGGTTTAAATTATTATTATCTTTTTACAAGCATTAAAATATTAAAATGCCTTTATACCTTTTCTTTTTCAATTTTAGAAGGTATGAAACTTCTTTTGTGTGGAGGATGGGCAGTGACTGGGAGTTTCATTGTTTCATGAGTGAAGAAGTCTTCAAATGGCTAATAAAGAAAGTTATAAGATACTCATCAAAAAGTACAGACATAAAACTTTTCTTATTTAAAAACGAAATTTCATTTGTCAGTGGTACTTTCTTTATTTAAGTTTCTATACAGTAAAAGTATTTTCAACAAAATAAGCATTAGTCTAAAAAAATTACAAGCATTTTTAGAATCCCACAATTAATAATCATGATTTCAAATTATAACCACAACCTCACATCAATAATAAAATAGCTTTTCAGCAATACATATTAAAAATATTTCTTCAAATTTTAAGAAAGCTAATAAAAACCAAAAATTATGATTAATAATTCATCCATCAAATAACTACATTGTTAAAAGTAACAAATATTGAGATCAATTGAGACAATATATCAATATATACTTTAAATCTAGTCCTTTTAATGAAATTATATGTTTTCTATGAAAATTTCCTCACATGTTCAATATATGGATTAAATTAATTTTATGGTTATGGTGAAAAGCAATTTAAAAATTATTTAAATGATATCAATGAAATTTTACAAAAACTTTTTTCCAATGTCAAACATTACCTCATATTTAACATCTCCTGTAGGGTATTTCCCAGACTGGATTCGCTGAATGATTTCTATATCTTCATCAGTTAAAACAACTTTTTCACCGGTCATTTTATTTTTAACAGTCCGCCTTTAAAAAAAGTATTATTAATATTATGAATATCAATATAATAATTAAAAACTAAATAACTCTTTAATTATTAAAAAGTTTTAGTTCTGTTTGTTTAATGCTCAAGAACCATTGGGCTCATGCTGTGTGGGAGCTAGCATGCTTAAATTTTTGCTGTTTTCCTGATTTTTTATAAGACTTTTGGCAAACAAAATTTCTCACAGCAAATCTCAAATTTAGCATAAATTTTTCAATCCTCTAAAGGAATAATTGCAATGTGTCCCAGGAGGCCAGAAAAACAAGCTATCGTTTTCTTAGAAGTGCTTTGTGAATGAACAACTTTTATAGGATTTGGTTCACCCTGAAACAAACAGTGGATTGTTATTCGGTTTCCAGCTCGCACAAATATATATAAAGTTTCATCACCTATAACGATGCCGTATACAAATTTTGCAGTTTCACATTTGACTCTTTTTACTTTTTCCTTGCTCCAATTTAGGTGAACTTCTGGTTGAGCTGAAATCCATCTGGAATAAATAGTTTGTAATGGAAAGAACAGCTAAATGTTTATACAAAATCGAATGTATTCCAATTTGTAATATGCCATGGGATGTCTTATAATATGTTACATGTCGATCTTCAATAATCTTGAGCACAACATAAATGTTGTTTGGAATCACTTCCGATTTTGGTCGTCCTTGTTTCTTGAAGTGAGACTAAGCATTCTTATCGAATGTCAAACCTTTAATACAAAATATTCAACAGACACCTTCATAAGTTATTTTCCTCCCCTCACTTGCTTCCATACAACATTCACTGTAAACAAAATACGCAGACAATTTCTAAGATACCACAAATTTTAAGAAAAAAAAAGATTATGAATTTTACGAATATCCTAAAGACAAATTTTAGTAGCACTTTTTACTAGTCATCCTTATAATCTTAAATGGAGCCTATGTTTATGCATAATAAATTGAAGAATATTTCATCCCTGTGACATGAAAATGGATTCAACATTAAATAAATAATTAGTACCATCTATAGTGTTCAAGGGTACCATTTCTTTTGCTATAAAGATTGAAAATACAAAAAACATCTTTAGAGTCGTTAACAAATGAATGTGAAATTTTTTAATAAACATGTTGAATTTAATACTTTTTACATATTTTTTATATTTAAATATGAATATAAAGTCATTTACATATGAGCCATTCACTTTTATTCACAAATAATACCGACAATATAACTTTTCTCATTTTTTACTATATTGGAATGTATATTACACAGTAGTACAATGTAAATAAGCAAGTTAAATAAAGGTTTATAATAAAAAATAGCATTTACCAATAATTTGGATCATCAATTTTACTCAAAAATTCATCAATTTCATCTGTTGTTGCAGGCTTCATAATTTTCTTACCACTGACATCATAACCAATGTGAGGGAAATCATCATACCATTTCATTGGTATATTACCAACTGTATTTCGTATGTCCTATCGTAAGATAATTAATCAGTGTTGAAAAGTAAATAAACCAAACTTTATATAACTACAAAGAGTATAAAGAAAAACTTTACAACTAAAATATCAAAGCTTCACAGTTTAAAATTTAAATACTCAGCAAAATATTTAAATTAACAAATACTTACATTAACAATATTTACATTAACAATAAATGTGCATTGAAATATATGTAAACATAAAACTTAAATATATTCTTATCAACATTATAATTTTATGATAGTATAAAATTATAAAATCATTATTTAAAAATACAATTTGTTTTTTCAAAAATAATTATAATAATCCAATGAGCTATAAGATAAGTGAAACAAAACGAAATGGGGAATAAAGTAAATACAGGTGTAAAATATGATTGATACATCTCATACAAGTTATTTAAAATAGAGAAAAATCAAAAACTAGAAGAATGATTTAAAAGTAGTTTCATTTAGTATAAAACAATTATTCAAAAACAATGATAACATTAAAGCATTTAAGACAAAACAAAAACATTAAAGCATTTAAGTTTAATAATGACTTTTCTTGATAAAATTTTCAAAGAAATTCAGCAAACTTTACTGCTTGTCTTAAAAGCACATTTTTATTAAAAGGTATTTAAGAACTATAAAGAATGAATTAAGAATAATGCATTAGGAAGCCAAGAGCATTTAAGATTATTGTACAAATCCTAAAGTATATTCCACCTGAAAAGATTAAAATAAAGCATACATAATTACTGATTAACAATATATTGAATTTCATTTATCAATTGTAAATCCATAATTAAACAGCTCAGATATAAAATAAATAAAAAAGTACATATCAATAACAAAATATTTCCATCTATGAAATTATTACCTCTTCATCAGAAGTATCTTGATTATATTCATCTTCAACAATCTACAAAATAAAAAATATCCACTTATAATAAGAGTAAAACAAAAAACTAGTTGCTTTAATTAATAACATGCTTTCAATGCATTACTCAATGATTAACATTATGAAAATTTTTTAAAAACAATTTTCATTTATATTGATTTTTAGAAGAAAATTTATAAATAATTAAATGGCAACAGTAAGTTATGTGACTTAGTTATGAAAAAATATATTCATGTAATTTAAAAGAACTATTTAAGGTCAAACTAAAGAAATTTCTCCTAGCTCAACACATAAGTTGCATCAAACTTTTAAGATTTTCAATTCTGATAAGCACAATCATAACAGCATTAAACCATCATAGGTTCTTTCTTAAATAATCTAATTATTGCTTTATAATTTGATTTGAGATTAATTTAATTATTATAATTTTATTTTATTTAAAATTACTTGAGAAATAGCTTATTATGTTTCACTAAGAAGTTACGTTAATTTGTTTAAAAAAAATGTTTTTTCTTCTTCTAAAGTGTTGATCACTCAAAATGCACCAATTTTCACTTATTAGTATCATGAGCCAGTTTTCTAAAGCAGTTTCTTCCTTAATAATGTGAAAAGTCTCAAAAAATCAATGCTCATTAAAAGAATATTCACTTTTACACCATAATAATTTTAAGAAAAAGAAAATATTTTTAAAATTATTTAGTTTTTCACCAAATATTTAAGGCTCTATCGAAAATACATTTTAAAGGATATCAAAAGTCATGCTATGTTTTTGAGTAACTATGGAATGTAAGAAAAATCATTGTACAATTATTAATTACAAGATTTACATTATATATTTCAAAACAAAAGCTATGAATGGATCAAAATTTCTTGAGGATTTTGTATTTCCAACATTTTTATTACTTAATAAATATCCTATTGTTAACAATTAATGTCGGTAAATACTCTGTATAGGCACTAAGAAGATGTATAATTTTCTCACTGTTAACATTTTCTCTGTCCATAAACCATGGTTTTGGCTAATTATATATTTTTTTCATACCAGTAGGAAACATAAGGTTGGATATTCTACCTACTGTTTAAAGATTTACAGATTTACATTTTACTGAAATTGCATACATCAATGATTTATGTTAAGAAAAAATTTTAAACATTTTAATGTTATTAATTTTTTAATATTAATTTAAAGTGGTACAATAAACATTTTACATGTTAAATTTTTTATGCATTTTCTTCAATCAAAAAGAAACTAAGGAAATTTTTACATAGAAATCTTATAGAATGATTTATAAAATATTTTATTTTGAATTCTGAACATATTTTTTGACACTTTAAAAAAAATAAAATTTTACTATCAAATATAAAAATATTTTTATTACATAATGTCAGTAATTTATGAAATAAAGATGTTAATAATTTACAAAAATATTTAAAAAGAAAAAATATATACACTAGAAACAAATTATTACTTTATTATACAATCAAATTTAGAACTCAAGAAACTTTAATAAATATTAATATCTCTTAGCTTAATAAAAATCATATATTTTTAATAAATTCATTGTTCTTAAAAGTAAATAAATACATTTGCTTTTAGCAATTATAGATTATCAAAGTTGTTTGCCTGTTCTATGTTAAAAGAACTAGGTGGATTATAAAACATAAGTCTTGAATTTAAAATTTTTTTAATTAAATGATGTCATTTTTACTTTTTTCATGTAAACTGATCATCATCTTTTCAATGACATCATTTCCTATATTTGATACAGCTAAATCCTGGCTATTTCTTTTCCAATCATGTATTGTTATGTTTAAGATCACTTTAAGTAATTTCCTTACATCCATAATTTATTTTCATATAAAATTGCACAGTTGAATTACAACCAAATCTATCAAGTTATATTCACAGTAATTCAGAGGAAGTCTTTTTCATGTTCTGTTTCACATGCTATTTGATCAATCTTATTTGCTCTGTATTTATTGTATTCTTTTAAAATATTCAGTAAATCTGGACAGATTTTCTAAATATTTCTGAAAAGAGACATGAAAATGTTTCTTTTCTGGAATGACATTATAAAATATTAATTTATTGTATATACTTAGAAACAAATTTTGTCTAAATCCTACAGCTTGCAGAGTGCCAAATGCATCAAATCAGTAAATTACTGCATATTGAACCATTCATCTAATGAGTTTGGACATACTGGCCAGTTTTTTTGTAATTCTATTGTGAGCTTAAATGTGCATAAAATTTAAGTAAATTTTAATTATTATAAGATGTTATTTATTTCAGTAACATGAAAAGGCAATTTAAAATTGTGGCTTATGTAGTTTTTAAATTTTGAATTTGCTTTTCATTTTTGTTTGAATTTTAAAGTCAAAGTTGAAGTTCAAAACATCTTTTAGAAGCAATATATTTACATTAACAAATAATTTAACAATCAATGCACATTGAAATGTATGTAAACATAAAACTTAAATTTATTCTTATCAACATTATAATTTTATGATAGTATAAAATCATTATTTAAAAATACAATTTTTTTTCAAAAATAATAATAATAATCCAGTGAGCTATAAGAAAACTGAAACTAAACAAAATGGGGAATAAAGTAAATACAGGTGTAAAAGATAAATGATGCACCTCATACAAGTTATTTAAAATAGAGAAAAATCAGAATCCAGAAGAATGATTTAAAAGTAGTTTCATTTAATATAAAACAATAATTCAAAAACAATGATACAATACATTAAAGCATTTAAGTTCAATAACTTATCTTGAAAAATTTTCAAAGAAATTCAGCAAACTTTAATGCTTGTCTTAAAAGCACTTTTTAATAAAAAAAGGTATTTAAGAACTATAAAGAATGAAAAGAATAACGCATTAAGAAACTAAGTGCAATTAAGGTTATTGTACAAATCCTAAAGTATATTTCACTTGAAAAGATTAAAATAAAGCATACATAATTACAGATACATATATTGAATTACTTCATTGATTGTAAATCCATAACTCAACTGCTCAGATATAAAATTAATGAAAAAGTACATATCAAACTAAAAAAAAGTACTTAACAAACTATTTCCATCTATAAAATTATTACTTTTTCATTAGAAGTATCTTGATTATTTTCATCTTCAACAATCTACAAAATAAAAAATATCCACTTATAATAAGAGTAAAACAAAACACTAATTGCTTAAATTAATAACATGCTTTCAATAATTAACATTATGAAAATTTTTTATAAAAAATTTTCATTTATATTGATTTTTTTAGAAAAAATTTATAAATAATTAAATGGCAACAGTAAATTATGTGACTTAGTTATGAAAAAATATAAATTCATATAATTTAAAGAACCATTTAAGGTCAAATTAAAGAAATTTCTCCTAGCTCAACACATAAACAGTATCAAACTTAAGATTTTTAATGCTGATAACCACAATCCTAACAGCATTAAACCATCATAAGTTCTTTTTTTAAATAATATAATTATTGCTTTATAATTTGGTTTGATGTTAATTTAATTATTCTCATTTTATTTTATTTAAAATTACTTAAGAAATAGCTTACTATGTTTCACTAAGAAGTTACGTTAGTTTGTTAAAAAAAAATTTTCTTCTTCATAAGTGTCACTCAAAATGCACCAATATTTACTTATTAGTATCATTAGCCAGTTTTTAAAAGCAGTTTCTTCCTTAATAATGTGAAAAGTCTCAAACAATCAATGCTCATTAAAAGAATATTCACTTTTACACCATGATAATTTAAGAAAAAGAAAATATTTTTTAAATTATTTAGTTTTACACCAAATGTATCTAAGGCTCTATCAAAAATACATTTTAAAGGATATCAAAAGTCATCCTATGTTTTAGAGTAACTAAGGAATGTAAGAAAAATTATTGTACAATTATTAATTATAAGATTTACATTATATATTTCAAAACAAAGGCTATGAATGCTTCAAAATTTTATGAGGATTTTGTTTTTCCAATATTAATTTGTTTTGTATACTTAGAAGCAAATTTTGTCAAAATTCTACAGCTTGCAGAGAGTGTCAAATGCATCAAATCAGTAAATTACTGCATCAATATGAACCTTTTATTCAATGAGTTTGGACATACTTGCCAGTTTTTTTGTAATTCTATTGTGATCTTAAATGTGCATAAAAGTTAGGTAAATTTTGAATATCATAAGATATTTATTTCAGTAATATGAAAAGGCAATTTAAAATTGTGGCTAATGTAGTTTTAAAGTTAAGTTGATAAATGTAGTTTTTAAGTTTTCAATTTGCTTTTCATTTTTGTTTGAATTTTAAAGTCAAAGTTGAAGTTCAGAACATCTTTTAGAAGTTATTTAGATTATACATTTAACTTTATTGCAAAATTCTTGAACTCTACTTGGATGCATTACATACATTGCTTTTTAGGTGAATGTCACTGACCAGTTCATTAGAAAGTAAATTTCCATAAGAATCTAAGTTGGTTACACTATTGATCTAGCTTTATAATGCTTTTGTTAACATCTGATTAGTGATGTTATATAGTATATTTTTAAAAAATGTGTTTACTTTATTAATTAAGTGAAAATAAAAAATTAATCATGAATACATCATTGATCAAGCAAATAGAAAGATGGATTTTTAGTTATTATATATTTGCTTAGTAACATGAATTTTTGATTTGTGTGAAATTAATTTTGGAACTAGTAGGGTAGTAGGGGCCAATAAAGGGTTATTTGCAATCATTGTGACTTTTTTCGTCGCCACTTGGCAACGGAAAAAAATAGCAACCTAGAATGGATACCAAACTGGGTTTTCCACCGATTTCAAATTACTAGACCTAACTCTACATAAGAAAACAATAACAACCATATAAATAAAGAGTGGTGAAAATATTCCTCCCCCACCCCGATTTCAAATTTCTCGACCTAACAGTATAAAAGAAAACAGTAATCGTAATAAGAATTGATTAAAGATTCGATTTAAAATTATTATTTCAGAATTAAAATTAAAGGAAATAAAGTAACAAAAATAATTACATTTAACAACATCTAGTTAGAAATTTAAAAAAATGAATTTCAGTGAATTAGGATAGAATGTTACAAATTATTACTACATAAAAGTAGACAAATCTAGAATAATTCTAAAAAAAAAGAATGATTCTATAATTTTATTTATTATTGGAAATTTAAGTACTTAACATACAGTTCTAGGAATTCTATGCCTGCAGAAAATAATTAAAATGCAATTCTTACTTTCATTTTTCGTCCAGCGCTCTATGTGCACAGCAAAATCCAAAATGAATATAAAAGTTTTGGAAAGTTATAAACAGGATTGAAAATCCGGCACTATTTCCAACATGAAATACAAAATGAATATAAAAGACAGGATTGAATTTTCGGCAATATTTATATTCCGCTATACATCTGAAGTAAAATAAAAAAAATATGAAAAAACAGGATTTAAATTGCCACGCTTCACATCCGATAAAAAAATGAATAACTTTGACAGGGACAAGCAAATTGGAAACTAAAAATGTTGTTGCCACTAAAAAAAAGCATATGTATGACGTAAAAATGATGTAAAACACGATAAAATCTGGCAACCAAAAAATCTAGAAAGTAGCAAAAACTGAATTTGGACTCCATAATAAAAACAAAAACTCAAATTAACAACACTACAATCATAACAAAGGGTGCTAGTTTTAGCAAGAAATCACTTAGAGGGGGATATCATACTTACACCTTAACTTTTTAACATTTTGTCAAGATACGATTCTGCATTAAGTAAATAATTTGAAATACTCAAAATCAAAATTTCAATGAGAAAGCGATATTTAAAATTAGAGATAGGACAATTTAGTAATTTTCAAAGGCAAATATTGAATGAGATCACAAATTTGAAATCCCAAGATTGTACAGAATTGAGTAATTTATATTGGTGATAAAACTATACAGCACTTGTCATGATAACTAGAGATCACACTGAATCATAGGATTTTAATGAATTTTTTATGCACACCATACGAAAATTTGCACTGTTCCCAATAATGATATACAGTTCCCTCAATCTTTTTTATAAATCAAGAAATCACTTTTTCAAAACTTCATCACTACTTTGAGATATCTATTGTATTTTAATACAGGAATACAAATTGTGGAAGTGAAATTTAATTTTGATCAGGCGATCAAGATTAAATTTCATTTGCATTCATGATGGAGGATCTATCTAAAGTCTTCCTCAAACAGAATTTTTAAGCCTCCTGGATTAATGATATTCTGCCAAAGGAATTAAAGTGAGTTGTTAGCATTTATATAATTCAAAAACTTCAGGACTTATTATTAGTATATGTAATGTGGTGAATTTGGCAAGATTGGAGACATCTGGGAAGATAAAATTTTTTATCTGGATTTCATCCTGAGTCAATATGTGTGGCAAATGTGCCAAACCAATAGATTTCTGTGCCAGAATACATTTGTACAGCAACTCTATGACGTATTCCCCAAACAAGATTTGTTTGCAGTTTAAGTAACCCTTGAACTTTTGAAGCATTTTTTTTTCTAAATGATTGTGTAAGTGAAATTTTGTTTATTTTTTTATAAGTTAATAGACAATTTGATGTTATAATTTTAAAAAGTTGCTTAGTTTGTAATTTAAGTTATTTTTTATGAAAGTTATTTTTAAAACTGAATAGATACTTTTAAAAAGTATTTTTAATTTTTTTTTTTTTTTAATTTGGAGCACAAGGGAAGTTGAAAACGTAAATCAGGGATGCACAACCTATGGCCTGCGGGTGAAAATTGGCCCGCGTCGCCTTTAAAGTTGGCCCGCGAATGTTGTTAATAAAATAAGACTAATTTAAAAAGAAATGAGACTCTTTCAAATAAACAAAAGAAAAAAATCTGATAGGAAAACGATTCTACATCAGAATAAATATTTTACATCTGTTCATTAAGTTCATTTTTTTTATAACACGGATTTTCTGTTTGTTCCTTTCATGGCTACCCGAGAGTATGAATGTTTGTATAGGAGTTCAAAATGCAGCTGCATGTGCAACTTTCTTTGGCAGCACTTACATTTGTGAGCAAACTTTTTCTTTAATGAATTTAAACAAATCAAAAATAAGAAATAGAATAGCAGATGAGAACCTTTCTTCTGTTTTACGTATTGCCACAACGAATCTTAATCCCAAAATAATATCAATAACTTCAAATATTCAGTCACAGCCATCACATTAAATTTTACTAATTTTTTTTCAAAATTTAAACTGTGTTCTTTGTAAAATTACCAAAAATTATTCTCCTGTTATTCAATTTCAAGTTTTTTTTCTGGAAATAAAGTATTTTAAGCATATCTACAATGTTTGTGTTTTATTCCTTCATTGTATAATGTTTGCATGAGTAAAATAAGTAAATTAATAATTGTAATTCATGCATATTGCCACAAAAAACAGTGTTTTTACGTTTATAACATGTTTTAACATTTACGTGCTGCTTTGGCCCTCGACTTGATCTTTTTTCATATTTTGGCCCCTCATTCTGAAAAGGTTGTGCACCCCTGATGTAAATATTTTTATTCTGAGTTATTCTAATAGTTTTTCAGTTACACCTATCCTACAGGAGATTGAACTTTTGTTCTGGAGCTCCATAAAACCTAAAAATATGTATAATTTATTTACTATAATGTAGAAATGTTAAAAATATTTCTTATTCAATTGTAATACATGATTAATTAAAAAAGTAGAAAAATGTATTATTTTAAGATTGGTATCAGTGCCCGATTAAAAATCAGAAATCAATTATAAAAAAATGTATGTTATTTGTGTTACTGATTTAAATATATAGCGCAGTAGTTAATATCTGATTGGTTTTATTATATACTGTATATTTTTAAAGTGTTTGTATTCTTTTGAATAATTAAAAGAAAATTACAAAAATCATTGTGATTATATCTTATTGTCTTATTATAAATAATAGTAACGACTTTTAAAGATTTATATTTGTTCTGTAATATGAAAGTTTTGTAAACAAGAATAGTCATGGGTTTTCATACGACAGCTCACCAAAAGATAAATCTTATCAAACAATAGACTGTCATTTTCAGGTAAAAAATATCAATTTTTCTTTCAGTTATTTTTATATAATTTATGCAATAACAGAAAAGGAATTTCCTTGAAAAATATCTTTCTTAATAATAACTTTTGCGATAGACTTTATTTTATGATAACTTTCCAAAGCTACGTTTTAGCATGTACACATCACTTACCTTGGAAACTCATTCATTTATTATGAAAAATCTATCAATGTATTCATTTTTTACTCACTTTTTGCTTTGACTTTAGAGCAAAGCATTTATTACCAGTAAAAATGTTGTAGATACAATTTCTCAGCTACAAAAAAAAAACAATTTAAAGAGCAGATCAATTGAAACACAAGAATCGACAGAACATGTATAGCAAATAGTTGTAGGTATACGAAACTAAACTGCACTTCATATTGTCCCTAGACTTTTTTCTTTTCTTGTCACATGATAAGATTTAATTATACATAATTTTTTCTATACTACGCTTTAAAATATTTTAACATCCCGAGTTATTCTTTAAAACAAATTTTCAATTCTTTTATGGACACCAAAAACAACGAAGCACAGGAATGTGCAATTTTACAGATGTAAGTTTTAAAATATACTTAGTTACATTATTTTTCCCATAGTCATATTTATTTCTCTTTACACTCTAAGCAACAGTTTGATACTTTTATAAGATCATATTTAATTTACAAACATTCGTAACTACATTTTTAAAAAAACGACTTACATAATCGTCACTCTCTGTATCTCCTTCTACTGATTCTTCATCTAAATCAGAATACGCACTGGAATCACTATCTGATGTTTCATTTTCAGCATAAGTTTTGTCATTTGTTTTTCCTTTCATGATACTGATTTAAAGAAAAATTTCTCTAGAATAAAAATATATATAAATAATATCTAACACAAAAATTGAGAATTTCTTTTAACTAGAAACTAATCCGATTAACAGGAAAATATGTAAAAAATAAGCATTTTTATAAATTATTTATAATAATTGTAAAATGAAATGCTCATGCACATGGATAACAAACGATTTGTTGACAATGCAATTAGAAGTCAATTGAACAGTTAATATTTTTGTAACTGCGTTTGCATTGAAGCTTAGCTAATAACACTAAGCAGGAAATCATAAATTTAAAATAAAATTATACATTTATTTTCAAATGTGCTTATTTATTTTCAAATAATTTTAATCTAAAATTAATTTGATATGCAAATCATATATTTATATTATTTTTCAATCATGGAGATTAAATTAATTTTTTGACTTTTTGAGAAGAAGACATGTGACGAAAAGGTATTGCGTAATGTTTTTAAAGTAGCCGTGCCGTGACTCTTTGACACTTCTGTGTTAGACTGAAATCAAATTCATTCGAATTCTGAAGCTGAAACGTTCACTTTTTCCAATGTGAATCAATCGAGTGTTTAAGATTAGTTATTTTTTAGAACTTTTTCTGTGATAAGCTGTGTTACAAGAGAATAAAATATTTATTTGATGTGACTGTTTAAATATAATCGAACTTATTTCTCAGATTTTTTATCATCTCCATCTCATCATGCGCACAATTGAATATGGGACAACGACACACGTCCCGGCATTTTTGACAAAACTTTGGAAATTAGTAACTGATACATCTTGTGATGAATTAATATCTTGGAGCATAGTAAGTCATGATAGTTTTTAAATGTCCAAACCGTGAAATAATTGCGATTATATGAAACAAAATATTTTAAAACTTTTATCTGATTATTAGTAATCAAACTTATCTGTATGGTTTTACTCTATTAAATTAACCCAAATTTAGGCGTAAATTACTTGTATTTAGAAATTAGAAACATAAATAATAATCTATTTTTTTTCCATAATCACTTAAAATCGTAAGCCAACTAATTAAAAAAATTTCTTCCATCTTATATACTAAAATATTACAAATATAATTTAATTTTATTTTAAGATCATTATAATCAAAGCTTAAAATGATTTAGTAGGCAAATGTACTGACATCTGTCATGGATCTTGAGCTATATAAACGGAAATTTTGAATTCGATAATATAAACTCTCACTCCTTATGTTCTTGCTATATTGACCTAATAGTCACAATCGAAATTTTTTAATCCCGTATTCAAGTCTGATATTATTTTATATAAGTCCAGTAAATTGTTTTTTCATATTAAAATTTTTTGTAGAGTAACATATTGCAATGAAATGTCCTAAATTAAAATGCTGTATTTATAGAAAACACAAAGTTATAATTTGCTTGAAGCTGTAACCAAAATTTTTAAATTATAATATTGCTGCAAAAAATTCTTAAGTATCATATTTTCCATCTCTGATATTTGCTGTAACAATCATGTACTTATTGCTGTTTGTTCCTTTTATTTGTTAACTTGTCAATTTATATTTTGTGAGCAATTATATTTCCAAGCGCTGGAAACTTTTATGTTACCCACATTCTTAAGTTTAAAATTATACATTACATATTTATTTACGTTACATGCTAATTTTCTAATAGACGAACTTATTTAATTGTATGGCACAGTTATATAGTGACATTTTTTTTATTTTTTTGCTTACAGGTAATATATTTTTCTGTTATCATGACCAGATATTTATTTTTGTAAATTTTCAGTATTTGGAGAAAAATTTAAAGTATGAAAATAATCTCAAAATACTTTTAGTATTTTGTAATGTAATAAGACTTATAAAATGATTTTTTAAAATTATATATTTATATATAATTAGAAAAATTAGAACTTTTAACAAATGAAAAGTAAATAAATTCAGTCTTGGTAACAGAAAAGTACTATGGTAAGTAATTATTTATTAATTATAGATTTTAAGAGAAATAAATAATCTTTCTAATATAATAGATTATAATGGAAAAGTTTTACTCTCAGTTGATCAAATACAAAGGAGTATTGTATTAAATATTGATTGTACCATAAGGTATCATAAAAAGTCATCATTACTTTGCAAAATTACTTCTATATCTGTACTTAAAGAATTTCATTATACTCCATATTGAAATCCATTAGGTATAATTGTCATATTTTTAAATTTAATTTTTAAAATATGTTACATCTGTTGCTGTGATAAAATTGCTTTTATATAATTTTGGTTTTGAAACAATTTACTGTCCTTTAACATTTATCAAGTAAAAATTTAATTTATCTTACGTTTATATTTTTCAAACAAAATTATAATGAATATTTTTGCTGATAGTTGTATGAAATTTATGTTGAATAATTAAATATCTGAAACAATTTTTATGTAGATGTAATTTTTTTGCATGTAAATTAAATTTTATCTTTTGATTTGAATTAAATTTTCTTTTATCCAAAGCTTAAAGAATAATTTGTCTCAGTTTAACAGTTTGCACATTCAAATCCCACCTGGGGCATGTTTGCAATGGTCAGAGTTCAATTTTAACTGTAAGATCTGGTAGCTCTTGTGTGCAAAAAGTAAATGTCAAGCAATAAACAAACAAAAGTTAAAATTTTTTATATTAATAATAGGAATCAAAGAATTCTTCTGTGTCGAACTTTAAATTAATATTTTTCATCAAAAATTTATTAAAAAGTTTCTTTGACTTATGCGTATGACATAAATATTTTTCTTCATCATATAATTATAAGGAAAATAAATTTTTAAAAATTTCCTCCTTACTTCTTATATATTTAGATCCCAAGTTGTATAGACTTTGTCTTATTATTATTATTTCTAAATTTTTCACTTTTTAAAAAAATTTTACATAAATATATTTTAAACAGAAGTCAGTGATGGCCTTCAGTACACAATTTTAGAATACATTTTTATATAATAACCATTATTTACAATGAAAATATTCTCTGAACACAATGCTCTATTTATTCACCAAATGCAATAAATGTAGGAAGCATAAATTTAAAAAAATATATGGATTTATGTACATAAGTTTGTACGAATTATAGTGTGAGTACATTTGCTTGAAACTAAGTTAGACAACCTTATATCTATGTTATGCTAATTCAATCTACTAATATGATTCATAGCGCACAGTAGGAAATACTTGAAGTAGTTTTTCTTACTGGTGTATGTAGAGTCAGAATAGAAGTAAAAAATTTAGATTCTGAATTTTATTATATTTAATTATGTACTTTAAAGATTTATTAACATAAATTTAAAATGTAATTATTTCTTCATAAATAAAAAACTGAAATTGTACCTTTCTTTTACACCTGTGTCTTTCGAACATTTTATTAAATAAGACAAATATAAAATTGAAATATTAATGTAAGCATTATTGATGCACCACTTTATTTAACATGGCAATATCAGTAATAAATTTTAATTTTTATATTTAATACATAATTCTTTGCATTCAGTTGTTAAACAATTTCTTTCTGTACTTCAAATATTTTTTGAGCAAAGATTTGTTCACACAGATGTATAAAACCAAAAGCAATGAAGCTAAAACTATACTCAGTGGCAGGACAGCCCTTATGAAGCCAAGGCCTATTGTGTTTATATATCTGTTTTCTTGATTGGGTCCTGTTGAGTCCAAAACATATTTCCCATTTAGAGGGTCTCTCTCTGTCTCTGCCTAACACAAAGCCCAGAGTGTTTAGTTCCTAAGCATGCTTGGTACTCAGTCTTATTGACCCATTGCAGGGATGAAAAACTGAGTCGACCTTGCCTAGACTGAGGATAGAACCTTGGGTTTGTGCCTTGGAAGTGCTTCTACTACACCATCTAGCTTTGCAAAAAGAATACATGCAATTTTTTTCAAGCAATTAAATCTCTGGAAATATGACATACATCAATTTAAAATATCTGTTGATTTATCATACAGTTATTATATAGAATTTTTTTTTAAATTATACTTTATTTTGCTTTCATATTATTGCTAATACATTTAATTACATTGCTTAACACATTTAATTAGTTTTAGCAACCCTTTCAAATCTTATGAAGCTAGGAAAAAGGATAAAGAAAAGAAATATAATAATAATCGCCTTTAATCTGAGTAAATATTAATAAAGAAACATTTTCTGCCTTACAAAATAGCACTGCTATATGGACAGTCAGAGTGATGAAACTTTAACTGATAATTTTGTAAAATAATGTAGAGGTCTAAAGCAAAAAATTGTATTGCTTGCCAGATTTGACACAAGTTCAGTGGGTTGCCAGTGTCTGATGTAATAATTGGTTTAATAACCAGGGCATTTGATTATCTCCTACATCTTGTCTTTTATTGCAAAAATGGACCCTACAAAATCATAATTTCACAACCTGTCACATGCATATGCAGAAACTAAACATTATATTTTCCATTATTCAGCAGTGAATGGATTTAAACTTAGGAGGTTCTATTTCTGTGAATTTTCCTCTTGTCTTAGGGCTTAATGCCTTGATTTGGACAAATTGTAAAATTGTAGGTGTTTTAGTGCTATGTCGGAATTTGAATTTTAAATGTAAGTACATTAAAAATTTGTAGAAAATTATATTGAAAATTATTAACTTATCCGATTTTAAATAAAATATCAGTAAAAGATACTAAACATTAGAGAAAAGTAACTGCTTTTAAAAATGGAAAGAAATTAAAACTCTCGAAAAAAAAAAAAAGAATTCTTTATAATGCTAAAATATGTAAAAAAAAAAATTATGTTAAAATATTTATTATTAAAAATAATTTTAAGTTTTTATATTAAGAGTTATTAATTTATAATTAATCCTGGTAAGAACTGTTAAGTCAAAGGATATTTATTTCATTGGGACAACTTGAATATATTATGTTAAGGAATAAAACAATCTGCATCAATTCTTATGATGCTCACTAGGAAAAATGTTTCACTGTTATCAAATAGAAAAAAGAATCAGAAAAATTGAATTTTTAATTGGCATCTTATTACTTCTTTCACCTGGTATACCGAAAATAAATTATTATTTGACAACTTGGTGCAAAAAATAATCTATTTTACGGAAAATATAGCATGTGTTTAAAATCCTTTCTTGGTATCAATTCTTATCTTTTTTTACTGAGTTGGCATTATTTTTGATTCCAATATTTTATGAAAAACTGCGTTTCTCGTTCCCCTTATATTGTAATTTATTTTATTAAAATATTATTTGGTTTATAAAAAATACTCCATCTAAGTTGAAATCTTTTAAATTAATCTGTGGATATATTGCATATCTAAATATTATAAATATTCATTCAACATTTTAAAAATAGTTTGAGTATTCACTTGGAAATTCCCTAATATTCTAAAGCATGCATCATTGATATTTTATTAATATTTTTATAGCTATATCTTCAGTTGGAATTTTTTATTTGATAGTACTTTTTCGCGTCCCTTTCTTTTTATCCCTTTCTGTCTTGTTAATCAAGACTAACATCTTTTCTGTCTGGAAAGAGTTTAACGTGATTGAAGCTCTCGTTCATCCACATTCCCTAAGATTTGTGCAACCAGACCGAAAATCTCAAAAAAAAAAAAATTACCTCTGTCGAAATCCACTTGTTGCTTAGTAAAGGAAAAAGCCCACGTAAAAATGTTACTTTCTTATTTAAAAAAAAAAAGTTCTCTGAATTTTTTTTTCTAATTTAAAGATACCCTTTAATCATTTTTATGAAGAACAGTGGGCCAGGTTTATTTTGCAATAGATTTGACCTTTTATATAAAAATGCTTGAGAGTTCGTGTTTATATTTTTTCGTTTCACGAACATATCTCCCTATCTTTCTGCATCGAAGGAAGGAAATAGTTACATCCGTCTTTCTTCTAAAAATGTTCTAATCAAAAATTTTTCAATCTGCTTTTGTATAAATTGATGACTTTACTGGGATTCAATTGTATTTTTTATCTAAGAACTTGATTTTAGTTATAATTTTGAAATTAAAGTACGTTTTCAAGATTTAATACAGTTGATTTTGATTTATTAAACTATTAAAAAAATTCACATTTTAAAGTAGTCTGTTACTGAACTTAAATTAGAAGTTGATAATAAATTCATTTTAATTCTAAATTTTCCCTCTCTTCAGCTCCTATCTCGCAGTAGCTGGAAAATTTGTTCGAATGCCACAACCCGTCAAGGACACTGATTAATTTATGTAACAGTCATGATTTTTACACGTGCCTGTTCTTTCAGAGTGAATTTTGTTCTCCAATTCATTTAAATAATAAAAAAATTTTAAAATATTTCAAAATGATTAATTATATATTTGCTGAATAATGAAATCTTTTTTATGAAACTTGATGCCTTAATTTTCATATAATATTTGTTTCCAAGATATTTTAGAGTATTTTATTTCAAAGCAAAGTCATTTTCTTAATCAAATAATCTCTTCTTACTCATTAATAAAACTTTTGAGTCAAAGTAATTACTCGGTGTTGTGACGTACATCATGAGATTACTGTTATTGAATACATGAAACTGTTGAATTTGAGCCATCCGTTACACTGCTGGAAGTTCTCAACAACAGATATTCTAATCTCGAAATGAATTTTTTAACAGATGAGATTTGAGTTAGTAATATTTTATTTTCATTGTCATTTGTTGGAAACAACATGGGCGTTTTTTTAGTTCATTGAAAATTATCCTCAATTACAAATTACACTGGTCTATACGAAAAAGCTTTCACTAAAGATTATATAAACGAAATGTTGTGAACTTTTCCCCACTGATTTCTAATATGTATTCAGATTTTCTTTGTTTTTTTGTGACGCATTTTTAAAGTTCTTAAAGAACTGATTCTTAAGAAAAACTTAATTATATAAATATTCAGTTAATTCTGACTTATTTAAAAAGTTGTATATTTTGATTTTCTCTTTATTTTGCATTAAGAATGGCCCTCTTCATAGTCCACCACGAGTCAACCAGCATACTGGGACTCCACTTGTTTTGGCTCTTCTTTTTTATGGTAGCAATTTGTTGAAAAAAATATTAACAGAGACAGCCTCAAATTTTTCAGGAAATTGTATAATGGGAATCAAGATAGGGAATTTTTAAAAATGTTACTGACGATTATTTTGTATGAAGGCTTTTTAGATCACTCATTGTTTCTTTATAGTTTTCGTCCATATTATTGCCAAGAAATCCACAACAATTAGTTTGTAATGATTTTTATGCTGCGTTTTCCGATGAATTCAACAGTTCCGCAATATATTCGTCACGCGATTTTAGGGTGATCCTATACATGTTCTTTCCTACAATTTTTCATATTATTTTCATAAATTTAGATTTCAGATACATAAAAGGCAGCAGCAGTCCATTTCTTTTACAAATTTTTTACCAGCCCCAGTTTTATATGTTGGGAAGGTGAAAACACCTATTCAAGGATCACTAAAAGAATATCGGATACATTTTTATGTCCTGGAGTAAGAGATTCACGTTTAGGCCACTGTGTTTCTGTATGTAATAAGACCTCTTATCCTGTTGTCCCATTCTCACAAAAATGTGTATATCCAAGTTGCAAACCTATTAATAACGTCGTTACTTTTCAGTCTTTGCATATATCTCAATTATATTTAGTGTACTGAATCCTCCTTAAGAACAATTTCCTATTTTTCATGTTTTTTTTTTTTTTCATATTGCTAGCACGCTGGACAGTTATTGATGGCAGTTTATTATTATTGTGCAGTCATACAGCCTTCAAACTAACTTTGCACGAGTCTGAACAACCACTACTCATGTGGCAAATATTAATATACAAGAGTCTCCATTACTGAAGAAACATTATTACAAAAATTGCATTACCTTCTTCAGAGAAGTAGTCTTTAAAATCAATATGTTGATTAAGATAAACGTATATCTGTACGTCTAAGTAGATTCCAACTTTTGAGTCTGAAACTTAAAAGCTCCACCGACTGTTTAGACAAATTTAAATCTCTTATATGATCATTAAGATCTTAAAGAGATGAAAAGTGTGGTTCTCATGAATTACCTACTTCAAAAATGAGGTCATTTCTCTCCTTTCCTTCGTCTTCAGTGCCAGCTTTGCTGGAAGCATCATTTATAGTCATAAAAATCTGGACACTTTGGTACAGGATACTCTTCTCTATGAAGCATGGATCTCATTGCCGAGCTGGTAGCCGAATGGTTAGCGCTCTTGCCTTCGATTCAACAGCTCGTGGGTTCGAATCCCACCTTGGGCATGGATGTTTGTAGTGGTTCGGAATCCACTTTAAACCGTAGGTCCCGGTCTAATTAGCCTTCGTGTGCAAAAAATGACCTTTGAGCGACAAACAAAACGAAGCATGGATCTCATTGCAGATGTCAAATTGAAATACTTTACTGTATATTTTATGGACATTATTTCTAAAATTTTTTGTTATACGGAAGTAACAACCAATTGAATGGTCCTTTTGTTCCCTACTGAAAATGGCTGTTAATGAGTATCATTTTTCCTCCCCATTAAAGGCCTAACACAGCGATTTCCTACATATATCTGGGGCCAAATCTTTATGAAAATCACTAGCTTTACAACCGAAGTACAGTTCATAACATTTTTCCTCAAATAATATGAAATTTCATGTTTGAGACTTGTATGTCAGTTCCTCACAGATGTAACCAAATTTGGTTGATTTAAGCACATTTTTGGCATAATAAAAGATTTACAAAACTTAAAACAAATAAAAATAGTGCAGAACTCCTACAGAAATAAAAACAGCAACCACCATATACTTGTTGCCAGGCACACTTCTATTTCAATACTGCCATTTCCTTACTAAAACAAAGCAATATCCAAGATGTTGAAACATAAATAAGCATAAACTTTCTTAAAACACCTTTCGGCCGGAATATCAATTATTCTGTATTAAATTGCGTAGTTGGCATCAAATTATTCTGGATTAATTTCTCCTTAATTTGCAAGAATTAAAGAAAAATACAAATAACATTCACAAAAAATCTATACTTAATCAAAGGAATCTAATTACATCTTTGAATTGTATGTAAAATTACATAAGAATCACTATTAAGTTTTCTTGTGAAAAAAAAATGGTGTTGACCAATATTATTTCAGTGAATGGTGAAGAAAATTTTGGTAACTATTTGAAGAATAAGGAAATTATTCTTAACTTTATTTTATTGTAAAATTTTATATAAAGGAAAAGCATATTCAGAAAATTTATTTTAAAAACTTAGTCCAATTTTAGAAGTTATATTTTAGATGAGGTAATTTCTTTCTAAATTCTCTTAATTAAGTCTTAGAGATAAAATTAATAAACTGGCTATATTTTGCATTTAAAGCTGCTTTTTAGTATCATTTTCTCAAGCATGCCAAAGCTCAGTGATATTCCTATGACATTGTTTGGTTTAGAATTTTTCTGTAGACATTTAGTCATTCTAAACTGGGAAAGGTCCGCAAGAGTGTTACAAGTTTAATTTGTAAGTGATGAATTTCCAAAGAAGTTTGGACCAAAAAAACACCTGGGAGAAACAGGATGTTTTAAATCAATGAAAGAAAAAAATTGCTTTAACTACTTCCTTTTTTTTTCAACTTGTTTGGTAGGGCGCCAAGATGTTTTTTATCTATAGCTTAACGACTACAATCATTGCAAGAACACTACAGTTTTATGGTCGCTTTACGAGATCCTCGTGTAAAAAACTGGTGTTTCTCATTGTTACACAGCTGAATGTTTGTTGTTATGCAATATATATGTTGCTAGTTTTGCAGCTTTTCTTTCTTTGTAACCTTGTTAATTTATTACAACTTCCAATGGTATTCAGAACTCCTAATGGCACTGTTTGAGTTATATCTTAATTTTAATAATTCGATTAAATTCATGAAAAGGTATTTAATTCTGTTGGTTGCAATTAAATGTAACATATGTATTAATTATATTTAAAACATGGTGTAAATTATATTTGCTTTGAGGTATACGTTATTTTTTAAATTTATTAATAATCGTTTCTTTGACTCTGTTTTTAAACTTCATTGTTGTGATGTATTTTAATTTTCGATACGATTTCGCTGGAAATTTTTTAAATATCATCTACGATGTTTTTCTTCTTTCTGGTTGATAATCAAACGTATATATATATAATTGATAAAAAATATCCTGTTTCCTCAAAATAAAAAGAAATTCTTTTTTTTTTTTTTTTCCGAATCGTTGCAATCAAATGTCATTTTAAATATGATATTAATAATAAATTCCATGCGTAATTCGACCTTCTCACGAAATGCTTGAGTAAAGTAATACTGAATTTTTTTTCAAATATGTGAATATGAATAGTATTTAATGAACCTCCTAAGTTAATTTTTTGGCTTTTGTGATAAACTTATATAGCGTTAGATATTCTGTTCATGTGTTCTGTGACAAACTTTTCAGTTTATATAAATGTTCTTTTAAAATGAAAAATATACTTTTTGAATTATTAAATCACGAGCAGTTATAAAATATGTACATAAAACTGTATACTCAATTATATGTTATAGGTTGTTTCGTGAATCATCTTTACTATAATCACTTTTTAACCATAAAGTGGTACTTCTTTTGTTCCAATTTAAATCTTGGTAAAAGTTTAAAATCGGGTACCTCTTGATTCTTTAGTTATATTTTTACATTTAAAATAGGTGCCAAGATGTGACTTACAAGGTGGCAGCTACACAAAAGCTATATTAACATAAGGTTACCAGGATTACCAGAAATTAAAGTTCATCACTAAAAACCAAGTTGTACCCGGTTTTACACCGAACCCGAGATCATAATCGCTACTTTATTACAATTCTTATTGATTTAAAATATCCATGACGTCAGGTAACGTTTCATCTACGTCACACATAATTGAGACGGTGTCTTAAATCCGACTTGTCGTATTTGTAAGCGATCTCTTTTAAATTTAAAAATTATGCCTTGCTTATGCCAAGATTAAAAATATTTTCTTTTTTATGTTTCCTTCAGTTTTTGCAAACTATTCAAAATTTTGTTTCCTACTTTCATTTTATGTCAGTAATTAAGCTAAAGTAAATTGCTTTCTATTCTAAAAAAATTTTAGTGTTCAGTTACACATAAAGCGTACTAAATGACTCCATCGATTCAACAGCCTCAAAACAATAATAAATAAAATAAAGATTCTATTCAGCGTTTTCCTTCTGTTTGGCATATCTGTGAGTTCATCGTAATCATAAGCATCTCTAAAAATTGCCGGCAGAAGTCAACCAGCCATTACACGCTCGAAGAAAATCGCGCCAATCCCCAGTAGTTGTCTGCGAATAGAGAGAATATACAAGTATTCATGCATATGACGTTCTAATTACCCATTTGTCATAACTAGACAAGGAAATAATCCTACCGCACGTGGAAGGACATGTGATAGTCCCGCTGCGCTATACTTAAAACATACAATAAAAGCTCGTCTCACTGGCTCAGGGACGAGATGTCAAAGTTCTTAATAGCTGAAATAGGTTAATTAGAATAGCTACCTGTATTACAGTATACTGTTCGGATTAGAATACAAAAAACTGTCATTTACAAGCTTTTTTATATGCGGGGTATTATCTCCATAAAATATGTGTTCAGCTGGTTGAAATGCTTAGAGAAAAATTACGTTACTTTTCTTTGGGGATTTACCAGCAAATTGGTTAGTGCGTGCAATAATTTCCGTCAACATCTGATTAACACAATTTTTTTCCTTATTTACAGTAGAAAGTTTTTCCAGCATTGTTCACTAATACAACGGCAATTCGGTTCATTAATTTTATTCTGCGGTTATTTTAAAATTGTTTTAAATCTTATAAAAGCAAAAAGTTCCTGGAAGTTCAAAATTATGTTGGTTATTTCTTCGTTAGTTATTTTTGATGTTAAGGGTTCGGAATATTTAATTTTATATATATATATATATATATATATATATATATATATATATATATAATATGTGTGTGTGTTATTACACAGAACCATTAAATGCGCAGTTCTTATCAAACTTAATAAGTCCAAGTGTAATTTCCTAGTAAATGAATTAAATATTTAAAAAATTGCCTTTTAGTTAATCTTGATTTTAGTCAACTAGGTAAAAATTCAGTATTAAATTTTATGGACAATAATTTAATCTTTATCTAAGCGTCTCATTGAAATTTAGGTTAATATTTCAAACTGAAGCCATGGAACTATTCTCGTTTAATCATTTAACTAAGATATAGTTCATATTGATCTATCATTAAAAAAAGTTTATTATTTTAAGTGGAAATTAAAAAATTGCGTTCGACTTTTTAAAAAATTATTGTATGTACAAATCTGCTGAAAATGCTCCGAATGAAGAGAAAAGGGGCCTAATGTCAAAAAACTGTAGTTATTTACAGTTGAAAATTTTATTTCGATAATCTTTAGAAGTAAATGATTTAATTTGCTTCCTGGCCCGGAAATGCGAAAGCTTGAAACTTCGTTCAAGCTTTTCATCTTCGTTCAATTAATTTTAAGTAATACCTAAAAATAATTTTAAGAAATACTTAAAATTGATTGTAGTGTGGTTAATTACACTTCACACGTCCACATTAAATCTTACCGAAACCTACTGCTATCAAATTTTCCAAATTTTAGTTTTTGCGCTAACTGTTCCATTAATAGTACCGTTCTTTTACTTGGAACGATATTTTCCCATATTGTATATTAGTACTCAATTCTGATTTGCTTAAATTATTTAAAAACTTATCTTAACCTTATTAAAAGGAACCGTTTGTTTTAACGGTATTAATTTAGAGATTAAAGCGGATCTTTTCATGAGATTGAGCCAAGATGAGGAGGGTTGATTCTGTTGGCATGAGTTGTTCACTCTTTAGAAAAAGCAACTAATGAACCATTGCGGCAAATAGATGTGCCTGAAGACGACAGATAAACCTTGGCCCACTTGGATTGTTCCACCAGAATAATAATACCTAGGGATAAATATCTTGGTACTTAAAATTATAGATCTGCATTTTTAAATACCCTTTCTTGAAAGCTAAGAATGTGAAAACTCGTGATGTAATAAAGGAAATCGTATTATCTAGGGAAAAAACAAATTTATATTTTTAATTAGAGGGATCAAACTTCTAAAATTTTTGGGTCCAGTTTTTAAAAGTTTCTTGTTTTCTACAATGCCTTAGCTAAAAAGTAAATGTAATCTGGAATGTTTAAATTTTTTATTGATTAGTTTTGAATTATTGAAAAATTAATCACATAAATTTACTATCATTTAAAAAATGCTTTTTTTTAATTTATTAAATCAAAATTCATTAAATTCAGAAAACTAGTTGCAAGTCATTTACTTTGAGTTAAGACATTTATAAAAATGTTACTCAACAGTTTTCAGTCTCATTCTTGAATTATTTTTATTTATTAACGCCAAAACAAAATAAACTTTTGAAAATTTTGTAAAAATATTTGTGGTATTTTTAATAAACTTCAGTAAATTCTTTAATGTACACCATGATTATACCATTATCTTAATTAAAATTAAATCATTAAATTATTTTTTCGAGTAATTTATTTTCTGTAATGATATTTGTAAAATTATCACAATATCTATTATATGAAAATATAAAGATTTCGGAAGTTTCTATTTTTAGAATATCACTAATTGATTTTTCTAATTTTTTTCAAGGTTCTGATATTCGAATGTAATAATAATAATTTATAAATTAATAAAACTCTTTAATAATTTATATATTTTGAAATTTCAAAAATTTTTGTTTAAATTTTTACTGATATTTTCTTTAAAAATTCATGGTGGTAATTACTGTAATTTAATTGCTAATGAGGTTTTAATTTATCCTTTGCCCCCTTTCGAGTTGCATGTTTGAAAAAAAATTATCTGCGATTTTTTTCATCTTCCCAGTCCGCTACTGGGGTGTTGCGGAACTAGTTTGCCCTTCTTGGGCCTCCTTGTTTTTTTGCAATCCCCATTTCATCTTACGGAATGCTTTCCTTTTCTGTAAATCATTTTTTTTAATTTATTTATTTTTCTTTCCGTTACACACGGGGTCGATCGGTCGATGCCTTCTTTGAGCATAATGGGTGGCTTTCAACGTACACCTCGTTATTATTTTCTCAACTGTTTCTCATCCGCTATTGAAAATACTCATAAGGGGAACAGGCCCGTAGGCAGATACGCGATACTACGTTGAATTTCATACACACTAGATTAATCGAAATAACTGTAAGACTTGTGTTTTATATAATATTTGTCAAAACATGACATTAATTTCTGTTAATAAACTACTTACATAAAATAGAGTATTTTGATTCTTTAACATTTAAAACTCAGAACTTTTGAACAATAATTTAAAAAAAAGAACTTATAATTTAAAAGACTTGTTGTTTTTCTATCAGAATCGTACAAATATTGTATCTCTCAATACTATTTACGAAGGAGAATGAAATTAATATTTGTTTTGTTTTGCAATTGCGTTTGGCGAGCAGCCTAACTTACTGCCTAGGGTTGTAAACGTCCTTCATGGATGTAGGGCTTTAGGGTATATAACGTCCTTCCCGGAGGGTATTCTATAGTAATGTATCTCCTTCACATTTTTTTTAAAAAGAAAACTAGCAAATACACAAAGATTTATCATCCATCTTCATTGCTCAATAATTTTATGAGCAACACCCATTGGTTAGAGAAAACTGCAATTTCATCGCCTGAACCGTTCGTTCGTTTTCTTTCTTTTTTCCTCCTAGTAACATTGAAATTACTATCCCTGTGTATTGACCTTATATTTTATCTTTGTCATTTTTTTTCTTCTGTAAACAATATAAACGTGATTTCAAAATCATTTAAAATGTCCGTATTGTTTTTATTTGTGTTGTTACTTATAACACTTGAACAAGCCAAGTTCGCTATGCCGTTGGATATGCGAATTTAAGTCAGTAAGGTGCGTATTTCGTTTAACCAGAATGCCACGAAGGTGAGAGTGCGACTTTTCTCTTAACTCCTCCAAACGTTGGCACCACCAGAGGAACCACTTCCTCAATTTTGACATTGATCTGAAGGGGGAAGAAATTTTCTCCAGACCATTGCACCCATGGTAACTGTTCAATGACCGACCACAAGGACTTTCGATTCCACAGTTTTAACGAGCACATTTATCGCATGTACTCGGTGAGTCTTTGGCGGCATTGGGAATCGAACCCCATCCTTCCGAACGGAAAGCCGATGCCCTAACCACTAGGCTACCACCGCCCGTTTTTATTTGTGATTTGACAAAAAAATTAGCTGTATTTTCTTCTGAAAAAGACTTCTTTGCCATTTATGCCGTCGTTGGTTGCTTGGATGGCAGTTTACTTCTGCTTATTAACTCAGCCGAGCTGGCAGCCGAATGGTTAGCGCTCTTGCCTTCGGTTCAACAGTTCGTGGGTTCGAATCCCACCTTGGGCATGGATATTTGTAGTGGTTCGGCATCCACTTTAAGCCGTAGGTCCCAGTCTATTTAGCCCTCGTGTGCAAAAAATGACCGTTGAGCGACAGACCAAACAAACCAAAAAGCTTATTAACTCAATTCATGCTTAAAAAGAACAATGCTAACTTGAATTCGTTGGTATTTATCAGTCATCTCTAATCTCTTTGATGCTTGGATCTGCACCATATTGCACATCTATATTCAACTTATAGGAAAGATTCTTTATGGGTGTCTATTTAGAAATGAAATCAAATATGATACAAATTGAAAGTCGACGACCATGTTGGCAAATTTGCTATAACTATTGTGATGAATAAAAAAATCTAACTATTTTTAAAAGAATGTAATATCAGTTTTTGAATGCGTTAATAATTGATGATAAAACTAAATTATGATTAATAAGGAATTATAATGAAGAAAGCATTGTTAAATTTTTGGCTAATTCTCTGCATTCTTTTGCATTCATTGAATTCTTTTGTTATGGTATTTTTGTACATTTACACAACTTTCTTAATGCCTCACTATGTTTTTCAAATAAGTCAAAGATTTTATCAGAAATGATGAAAAGGCTTTGTTAAAATGTTGAATGAATGTATTTTAAATGCTAGTAATTTGTGTGTGTACTAGCATTTAAAATGGAATCTTAAAAAACTTGTAAGTTTAAAATGATTTTTAGCAAGAGATGATTAATAATTTTAAATTTCCTTCAGCTGCTAAATTTGAAAAATTATGTTAGAATCTTGATTTTAAGATATTCAATTTAACGATTTTTTATATTAAATTCTGTAAAAACAAAATTTGGTGTCAAGATCTCTCATTATACATTTTTTATTAATTTAATTGTTCCACCATACATTCGAACTATTTCTGCGTGGAAAATATAATTTTCAATGGTAAATTTGGGTCTTCTGTAATCTCATATAGGAGAAAAGCGTTCTGTTGTGTCCAGAAAATAGTGGATCAATTTCTGATCCAGCCGATACTAAACATGCTGAGGAAGAATGTACACGTTAAAAATTACATGGAATTCTATTTTCTTTCCGATTAGTGCGGTGTCGTATATAACGTTGGATCTTAACCTCTGGTGTAGACTTGATCACTTGACGGTGGATAAAAATTGAGGCTTTATGTAGCATCATTGCAGAAATGGAGAACCAGAAGCATCGCAATTTTATACCCCAATAATGAATTTTTTTTAATTATGTTATATTTACAGAAGATAAAATGCTATGTAGAGAAATTTTTGTACGTATAACTTTTTAAAATAAAATATTAAAAATCTATTCCGATGAATTGAAATACTGTTCCAATACTGTTTAATTCGTTTTTCTAGTTAACTTTGTGTTTGATTGTTTTTGTTTCTTTTTACAAATGTGTTAACATTCGATAAGTAAATCACATTGTTAAAAAAATACAAAAACAAATTAATAAAAATCATTTTCTATATTAATATTTTTGAATTGAACTTATTGACTTGTTACTCTATTTGAGAACTAATTTAATAGATCTACTATTTGAATTGCATTCTGAGCACACTTTAGCGTCCATTTTGAGTCACTTTAGCGATAATTAAATTCGTTGTATTCAAATTCATTTATTTAAAACAACACGCCAAATTGCTGGAAAGAAAATGTTTATAATGGTTTATATTATTTCAAAATAAAGTCTTAATATTATTCAGTAATTTATTAGAAAAGAAGCAAATTATACAAAAATCTGTGTTTATTGCAGATAACCGTAAATTTTCTTATTAGAAAAAAAAATCCCGTTTATGATGAGGTGCTTAGAGTGAGGGTGTCCCAAATATCGAAAAGGAGGGTAAAAGCCTACCTTGACCCGGGCCTGTCTGGCAACGGGGGCCATGGCCAATTTCGCGATAGCAGATTTAAAACCTGCCCCCTGGCTATGGCACTGGAAAACATCTTTTGTCGACCGGTAGGTGAATGACGAAATTTTAAGTGAAAAAGAAAATGTGTTTATTTTCACGAACGCGGACCTTGAAAAATTTTTAAATCATAATACCCTAAGTGCATAAGCCGAGAAAGTATATTTTTTGTAAGACCTTTAATTAAAAGCAGTATAAAATAATTAATTTTTTAAAGATCTCATTCTTTATGAATTATTTTTCTCTGTAATCGGGTCATAAACGCCATAGGGCCAAACCCGACGATGATGAGCTTTCTAACGAAGTTAATGCCTTATAACTGAAAAACAACTTTGGCCTAGTTTTATTTCTTCCTGCCTTTGAAATAAGAAAGGGGAAAATGTATATTTTCAAGGAAGCTATTATACAGTAGTTTGAAACTAATGGTTAACTATGTCTCATTGATTTAATTATGATTTGCTTACGATATTCCACTGTTCAAAAACTAATTAAATAAGAAAACGATTTTATAATTTTCTGTTTTTAATAATTGAATGTTACAAATTTGCAATTGTATATATGTAATGTGGCAACAGTGTTTGAATTCGAAAATGGAAGATTAACTAATTTAGATAATTCGTAATAATTTTATTAAATATTAGCTATTTTTATTCAAAATTATTAATGTTTTAAGTGATAATTGTAATTTAAATCTTTAAAAGAAATTTGTGACAAGAAGGAATGTATTGTTTACATATATTTCTCCTATTGAATTTTAAGGTAAGAAATTTAATGCTCATATTTTGAGAAAAAATTTTCCCAAATTAGATGCCTTTATAAAAGAAAATTAACTGTTCTGATTAATAATGTGTACGCATATTCAATCATTTCACTAAGGAGGAAAGAATAATGCATAACGCCTTTTTGATTCTATATTTGAGAATAAAAATCATTTCTCAAAGCGGGGTTTTCTTAATAACTAGTTGCGTGATATTAGAATTATTTTTCCCCGGGCATTTAAATTACTAGAAAATTCTGTTTCATTTTTATATGATATATTCGTTCACTTGTTAATTTTTCTTGTAATTTTCCCACTAATATAGATTTTTTTTTTCCAAAAACCGTTGCATCTGCTGACTTTGTTGTGCATATAATCTTTATTATTAATCTAAAAGCATCAGCGACACCTTTTTACTTTAACTCACTGTACTTTATTAATATAAAATGAATATTCCTGTTAACTTCAACTCAAAAGATCTTCGTCTATTGATGCCTATTTCGTCTATTGTGCCTTGAGCTACTCAAGGCACATATTTTATAACAATAAAATAAATATGAAGCAATTCTTTGTTTTTTTTATTTAATATGAAGGGTATAAATGAGCATTATGGTGACAGGTCGCTAACGGCAAAAAGCAAGCAAATTTAGAGATATTTTTCTTTCGTGCAAAAAAAAAATTTTTTTGAACCATTTAAAGCTATTAATTGCCAATATTGTGAATCTTATGATAGATTATGCATAATTTGGTGTTTATAATTTTAATTTCCGCCACATTTGCGTTTAAAGTATAAAATTTTATAGTGAAATACTTAAATTAAATCGGTTTGAAATCGAAAATTTAATTCATATAATTTTGACAAGTTTAAAATTGTATTGAAATATTAAATTATTTTCAATGTCAAAAAAATTTCTATTTTGTTATATGGTAAGATTAAAACAGATAAAATTATCTCTTATGTATTTCATTTTTTATATTTATCTCAAAAATCTTTTCTTAATTTTGTTACCTAATAATCTCAAAATTTCTTCAATTTTAACTAGAATTCTAATTACGAAAATTGTTTTGGAAAATCGTTTATTTTCTTTATTATTATTAAAACTTAAGGCATTATTTTTGATACCATGTTTTTTTTATTCTTGTTACTTCATAATATTTTTAAGAAAATTGAATTAATTCGTTTTCTATTATGTATGATTTTCTTTTATGATTTGCGTTTACGTCATTTTTCTCTTTTTCTTACATGGTTGCTATCGCTCAGAACCAATATAAAGTTAGAGTTGCTGACCAGATTCCGATATCTAAGTCACCCTAGGCCTGGCGTTAAAAAATCACTAAATGTCGCCACCTCAACTCTTTTGTCATATTAACTATACAGCGTTCAGTTCTCGCCTAAATTTACTTCTGTTTCGACTCAAAATAAATCACTGAAAATCGCCATTGCTCATAATTACGCACTCATGCATCCCAAATAAAAAAATTGTAAGCCTACTAATATTAAATAACTAGGTATCAGTAAATTTGTCAAATCTATGATAACCGTTATTTTATTATAGAAAAAAATGAGAATATTAATTACCTATGCCTATATCAAAATTGGCTTTCAACAAAACTTCTAAATTTCATCCATCTCAAGTTTGAATTTTTTTTAACTATTAAATGGTTGTTTCTTTCGTTCCATTTGAGATCATGATTACGCCACTTTATTACAGTTCTCATTGGTTTAAAATATCCATGACGCCAGGTAACCTTTCATCTACGCCACATCATATTCGGACGATGTCGTAAATCCGACTTGTCGGCGAATTTGCATTCTTCAAGCAGCAGCAAACAAAGCGAAGTTCAACATCCAATGTCTGAGTGTCGCCGACAATGAGAAAAAAATCCATTCATGATAATTTTCAATTATAATTTTTCCGTTGCTAAAAGTTTTCAAATTACCTTTTGTTCTAAATAATTAATTTTTAAATCTTTAGCGATATTTCTTCCAAAATTGAATACGTTAGAAATATAACAAAAGAAAAAGCAAAATGAAAAAGACAAGACAAAACATCCACTTTATAGTTAGCTTAAATCGGCTATCACGATTTAAAATTTTATATTATAATCAGTTTGCTCCTCCATAGAATTTCTTATATTTTATATAACATTTTTTTTTTTTGAAAACGTATGTTTAAAAAAATCAAGATTGGTGAAAAAAACCGTCGTATGTGTATGTACATATATATATATATATATATATATATATATATATATATATATATATATATATATATATATATATTCTGATTTACTTAATCATTGTGCCATACGAAGTAGCAATAAATCTAAACTGTGATCATAAGACGATAAAATATGTTGAAGTTAGTAGCGCCATGTTTATTCTTTAGAAATAAAAAAATTTCTAATTTGATTTCAGTATATTAAGCAAAACATAGGTAAATTAAATATTTTGTTTTAAACATTAAAAATAATTGAGCTTCATATTAAATTAAATATTTAATCATTGTAAATTTTTCTGAACTTCATTAGACTATCATCTGTTGCAAATCTTGTCCTATAATTGTTGAATTGATTTTAATGTTTCTAATCACTGAATTTCAAGCTTGCCTTGCGAAGTAACAATTAATGATAAATTTTAGGTATTATTTTTTTTTATAAAATGTGTCAGCAACTCGATAAGAGAGACATGACATTTATTAATATTCTGTCTTTCACTCTGACCTATTTTGACTTACGCAACCACTCAGCCGCAATTAATACTGAACTTCATCTCCTGCCATGAGAGGCTCGTATCCTGTGGATGAATCAATATTGAAGGTCAACCGGCGAAAATATTTCTTTAAAAGTAGATATTTGAGATACTCCCTGAGAGAGAGAGAGAAGTTGTCATCCTTATTGCAGGAATTTTGCTCAATGAATAGAATTTCATTCAAGAAATAAAGTCGTTTTATAGTAATGAATTTTGAAAATGGTAATTAGTTAATTTTAATCAGGTAAAATAGTTCTATAGTAATGACATGCTAGCAATAGCTTGAAGTTTGAAGAACATGAATATATTCCAGTCTAGTTTAAAAATAATTTTAGTTCAAGTTTTTGTTTATTAGAAAAATGCGTACATTATCTAATATTAAATAATTTATCATACAACTTTAAAAATTTATGATAATTTAAATGTGGATTTTGTTAATTAGGGAAATCATGTAATTTGATCTTTGATATTTTGCATTTTTCCTTGTGACCGAAATGCCGATAGAATTCAATACTGAATACTAAAGATGAAGATGAGTAAACTACTCTTGCTTTTTTTATTCTCTTTGTATTGCTTGTACGTACTTACGTTTCATGTTTAAAAATATCCTCTTAATGTATAAAAAATAAGCATATGAATTCCATTTTTTTTCTTATCTGCAGAAGTAATCTTTAGATTCGAAATTTTTTAAGCCGAAATCAGTAATTTGATAATCGTTTTCTTTTCCTTGTATTACTGTTGGTTCTGTATTCCTTTCATTTATTAAATAAAATGATGTGGCATCTTTTTGCTGCATTACAATATTTCAAATATTTTAATTTTTCATCCAACTCACTGTTATGGAGTAATACTTATGTGTATAGATTTATATCAAAATAAGCATTTATAAATTATTTTTTAAATTTTGATTAGTTTCCACGTAAATATTTAAATATTTTTCTTTAAAATCATAAATATTTATTCAAGGCAAAAATGCATTTTTATTGAACATTTTTAAATGAAAATCCTTATATTCATATTCTTCTGGAAAACGTAAAACTTGTTTTTTTTAAACTACAACCAAGAAATGTGCTTGTGATAAAACTAATTCATATAACAATAGTATTAAGCTAAATTACCGCCCAACTTGTCTAGTGGTCAGTGTGCCTGACTGCGGATAAGGAGGTCCTGGGTTCGAATCCCGGTTCGGGCATAGATGTACTTTCTTTCTCTATCTATCCTGTCTTTGTCCCTTCCTTGTATGAATAAGGTGTGAATG
This sequence comes from Latrodectus hesperus, assembly GCA_037975125.1. Lineage (NCBI taxonomy): Eukaryota > Metazoa > Arthropoda > Arachnida > Araneae > Theridiidae > Latrodectus > Latrodectus hesperus. Next base: position 124,408,315 of record CM075852.1, read on the forward strand.
GTTGCCTACCCTATGTACGGGTCCCTATGGCATGTGTGTACTGAAGAGGTCGGACTCCACACCAAATATAGTTCAGTTGGAAAAGTGTAGCAGCGCACCCCATATTGCCAGCCTAGCTGGCACACGACAACAACAACATTAAGCTCTATTATAAATTTTATTAAATTTGTATGCTTGTTCTAATGGACAAAATCGTTGTGGTATTGAAACGTGAGAGGATGACAAATCAATCTATCACATATTCACATGTATTCAATTTAACTTAAAGAAAGAAAAAAAGCTGAGTTAATTTACGGATGTAAAAATGTATTTTGTTTTACTGCTGAGGGAAGCATTTATAATCCACTGTCTAATTTCTGTAGCAAACAATAAGAAATTTATTGAAAAATGTTTTCAATTAGAGCAGTTTGAATATTAATATTTTGATATAAATACGGTCTGTCATTTAAGCTTGAAATTCCATGTGTAATTATTTTATACTGTTATATGATTTGTTTGCTTATACAATTCTGAAAGCCTCGAAGCTCAGTTGGTTGCTTCATAAATTTGAACCTCTGACATTTGAGCTGAAATTTATGATGAAAGTGAATATCTATTATCCATTCCCAACTATTTATGTGTTAGTAATCATTCTTCTTAAACTGAAAAATATGTAAATTGAAACTCTGAATATATATGCACAATTACTGTGACGGAAACTTTTTTCCAGTTATTTAAATTATCAGTTAAAATTCATTCATCACATTCAGGGTTTTTTCTATTTGAGTATCAGTATTCGTATGTTTCCAAATAACTTCGTAATCTTCTCGTTCGGAATAAAAGGAAAATGCAGAAAAAAACTGGCGAGAAAGCCTACTTGAATTATCCTATTTTTTTCTAAATTGTTGAGTTATTGCATAGTTCAAGGCGAAATACACTATCGGTACACATACACTTTCATTATCACTATTGATTCTAACATCACATTTTAGTGTCAACGTCATATCAACTGATGAGGTACGTTTAACGTAATCGAGACCGCGTTTAAACGTAACTGTTTACATTTTCTCTACATCTATTCTAATTCATATTTCACTAGTTAAAGGGAAAAAAACTTAGCACACAATAACAAATCTATTGGACTCTGTTTATTTGTATTGGTTATTCCATTAATGGCTTAGCGGAAGGAGATTTCATTTTTTATGAGTCTGTCTCCATCTTCAATGAAATTGATTCGACTTCGTACATTACTCTTGCACCGAAATATGACAGGTCATAAGTTCGACAAAAAGTCACTACATTCATCCAGAATTATTAAGCAATACTTGACTAGATCAATCGGTAAAAGACCATTCCAAAAAAGGTTATGCAAATAACTAATATTATGCCTTTAAATCTTTTGATGTACTTCATTTTGATTATAAGGGTTAAAATGTTCATCAGTTACTAAAAAATGAGGGGAAATTATAATGATGATGAAATATTCTCAAGTATGTATAATATAATCTATTTCAAGATATCTCAGATACAATAAAAATAATGAATAGTCAATATTATATAATTAATATTTATATGAAAATTTTCCTGCGTTTCAAACTTGACATGTACGCACTTTCTTTAGCAGATGATTAACATTCTTTAATGTGTCTCTTAAAACATTAATTTACTGCATAAAATAAAATATAGCATTAATTACTTTGAAATATAATGGATAAAAATATTTTAGCTATTTTTAATTTCTATTTTACTGTGAATGTATTAAATTTAATATACTTTAACCTGCAAAAAAGTTAATGAACTGAACAATTGTTTTAGGAAAAACGTCTGAAAATATTAATGAATTCTTACCAGTGTTATGTACAAGTTATACATATTATATTCTAAGATTAAATAAAAATTAATAAATCTTCCGCACTAATCCTACTAATTGGAATTCAAATCTTATTTGCAATAAAATATACGTGCATCTTTTATAATTTAAAACAAGCTAGAATGTCAAATCTAAACTAAACCTGTGATACGCGCGACAGACCATGTGAGCCAGGACTTACCGTGGCCTTATCTGTTTTCCTGACTGAGGTCCCTGGAGTGCGAAGGGTATGTCCCGATTAGGTAGTCAGCCTTACGTGAAACCCCCAGTATTTAGTTCCCAAGCATGTTTGGTACTCAGTTTATCGACCCACTGCAGGGATGAAAGACTGAATCGACATTGCTCAACTCAAGGATCGAACCTCGGACCTGAGCCTTGGAAACGAGAAGGCCTAACACTAAGTCACCGGGCGTGAGCTGGAATGTCTGCTCTGCAAAAAATCTATACACGGAGCTATCCGAATTCTAATTGGTTCAGTGACTTTGGAATTGAATTCGAAATTGCGATTCTGCATTGAATTAATATGTAAAAACTCTTAGATTTTCTACTAGGCTTGAAGTGATGAAATATATAAACTTTTAGTGTGAACACTCCACTCTAGTGGCATTTCTTTATTTGAAATTATTTTAAAATTTTCTAAACATTTCAGAAGTTTACTACAAATTAATGATTTTATTTTTATCTGTAATTCAAACGATATATTTTCTTACTGTCACAATACCTCATGAATGTTGAATAACAACAATACATTTTAGTCATTAACGATTCTATTGTTTAAAAAAGTGGAACTGTGAACTTCGTCCCTACAGTTTTGTTCAAAATTACGAAAATGGTTGATTGTATTCATCGTTTCCTGTCTTCAGAAAATAGTGTCCTGATATTTACTCCTATAACTACAGTGAAGATTTAAATACGATATTAAAATAGCTATAAAATATTCACCTTTGCATTTCATAAATGCTCTCTTTTGTGTTATATGTCTATACACTCCAGTCACATTAATGTGACCACCTATCAAAAGCCAGGATAAAATCAAATTTTATAGAGCAGACTACTGCAAGCGTACAGGAAAAGAATCAGTTAAATTCCTGGAAATGTTCACTGACTGGGATGTTGAGCCATGTGCCGTGACCAACTGCGCTAAATTAAACGGGGAGGATCCATACCACGAACAACCTGATCGAAATGGTCCCATAAATCGCTTTAAGTCAGGTGAGTTTGCTGGCCAGGGAAGAACAGTTAATGTGCTCTTAGCTCTTTGAACCACGCACGTACACTGACAGCTGTATGACATCTCGCACTGTCCTGTTTGTACATGCCATCATCCTGAGGAAAAAACAATGCGTATATAGTCGCGGATATGGTCCGCAAGGACAAATGCGTACTTTTATTGATCCTTTGTGCTTTCTACAATGATGATTGAATCCAGAGAATTCCAGGAAAACATTCTCCAGACCATAATGCTTCCGACTCCAGCCTGGACCGTTCCGGCAGTGGTTGCAAGTTTGTTTGCTTTTTGGAGTTTCACATCGTATACGCTAACGTCGCTCTGTCCAATGGAGTATAGAATGCGATTCATCGGAAAATACTATTTGTCGCCACTCCTGTGCGTTACTTGCGTGTAAATTTCAGTCTTCGTCGCCGATGAACAGCACTCAGCATGGGTGCATGAACCAGGCTTCCGTTTCGGAGGCCCAGACGCTGCAAATTTCGCAGTAGTTTGAAAGACACTATGGCAGCTTCTTGCTTCATCTAAGTGGTCAGTTGCTCAACAGTATCACGTCTATTCACCCAAACGCATCTCTACAGTTGTCGTTCTCTTCTGTCATCTATAGCCAGTGGTGCATCTCCTTTGCCACGTCGCTGATTTTGGACAGTCACATTTTGTCATACATGGTATACTTTTACCATTGCGGCACGCAAACAATTCACAAACTTAGCCGTTTCGGAAATGCTTCTACTATTGGCCCGAAAGCCAATGATCATACCCTTTTGAACGTCAGATAACCCATTCTGTTTCTGCATGACGCCAACGGTTGCAATATTTTCCTAAGCGATCACACTACTTTATATCCGCTCAGCTGCACTGTGATGACACTGCTTTCTGTGATTGGTTATCTAACTCGTCGACGTCGAAAGCACGTAATGGTCACATTAATGTGACTAGACTGTGTATAATGCGGCTATATTAATTCATAATTATACCTTCTGACATGCATTTTAACTCAGATTATCGCATTGAAAATAAAGGAAATAGAACTGCCACATGTGAAATTTATTTATAAGTACATATATAATTCACATTTTTAACTTAGAAATGTTTATTGACAAAAAACGGATTTGGAAGCGTATTGGATTTAAACTAATAACTTTCATACACGTGACATTTCATAAGACATAAGTTTCGTGGTAAAGGATAAGGGGGACAGTTTCTGTTGGCCAAGACCTATTGCACCCAAAGATAAAAGACTGACTAACCCGGCTCTCTGTTAGCGTTAGTTTGGAAAAATGGAGTGACCTTCACGCCTAGAGAGAGAGTGTGTGTGGCCTACCAGGAATGAAAAACTTCCGACGTACTTCCCCCACTCCTACCAGGAACCCCCTCTTGCCACTATGAGGTTACTAAACAGGACAGTGATTGTCACAGATAATCGCATCACTATTCAGTACTTGACTGCATGATCGCATGTTGGTGATATGGCCGTGACCTCCGTCCTTCGTCTGCTCTTGCAACATTCTCGCGCTCACTGCATACATTTGCATTGCATCCACTCTCATATCGATCGATATCTGTGGAAATTAGAGGCCAGTTGCCCTGGGTAAAAGAGGTCCTGTTAGTTCTTCTCCTACTGATACCCTCACCTACATTGAGTTGCGTTCTGTTCGAAAACGAGGTGTCCGGGCTATCTTGAGAATTTCATCTGTTCATCTTTGGTACTCTGGTGGTGATCCTATTTGTTCTCCATTGCTTTGAAGGATTCTAGAGCTGATTGAATTACATACTCTAGGTTTGCTAGTGGCCTTGTATAGTAAATGTAAGCTCTATCCTACCATTTGTAAATGTAATGTCTACCAAGCTACCCCCAATATCTTATTTTTATGTCTGAGATTTACTAAGAGGATTTCCTTACGAATCCCCTGCTGTATCTTAATTTTGTGAGGATTGAGGGGCTCATGGATCTGGTTTAGCGATGCTACACCGTATGTAATTGGAAACAACACACATGACATTAAGTTGCTGAAAAAATACTTGTTTCGTTTAATTAATCCTCGTATTCAACTAGTAAACTTAAATAGTCAGACGGAAATCCGTGTTTCGCAAAATGTGTTTGGTAGAAGAATTCTATTTTTTTTATTTTCTCTTAAGCCAAAAAAGACAAAAGAGTCATATTTAAAAATATGCACCGCAGTTTATTATTAATATGAAACACACCTTCAAAGTTTTTGCATTCAGATTCCAATGAACCAAAGTATATTTAAAAAAGTATTTAAATGTGTTTGTAGTTAGTCATTTCTCATATTTCCAGACATTTGATATCCATTGTGAAATATTGGGCGAATTACTTTGGTTTTGCAAAGTAGCTATGTTTGCAATTCCTAATATACATAAATTAATAAGCTAGTTTTAAAATTACACTAATGACCTGTGCATAATGTTGAGATTACATTATCATAAATTTTATGCTTTATAAAAATTCATAAAATTTATCAATATGTACTTATTAAAATGCTACATAACTTGTGCAACAACTTGTGAAAATGTGTTATGATAATTTAAAGTTTTGTAGATTAAAATTTTTTTTCAATCATTTTATTTTAAATTAGATTTACATAATTTTGATAAATAATAAGTGAAACGCAATCTCTTACGTGTAACTTAAGCAATATTTTGAACAATGATATTTTCTGAACAAATACGTCATTTTTTAAAAAAGAAAATCCTGCTGCGTAGAAGGTTTTATTGTTTCTTTAGTAGCGAGAACAATAACATTTCGAAAACAACTTTAAATATCAGAAAAATGTGCAATTTCAGCAAAAATGAGAAGTTTTTGAAAAGCCACTGAACTTTCAACATGTTTATTTTGCATGCGAATTACATTCAAATAAACAGTCGTAATTTTACTGTGAGTAGGATTTCTTAAGCAAAAGTTTGTAGTTCCTTACGTTGATATCTCATTGCTATGGAAATGCGTCTAAATATATAGTTGATAAGGTCCGTGAAATTTGTTTTTCTTCCTCACAAAGCTTTCTAAGGTTGCAAATAAACATGAGTAATCACGTATGTTTCAAGCATTTGTCACCAATAGATATTAAATGTATCCGATTTTCTGTACCTTTCAGTCTGACCGCTTTAGATATTGTAATCAAAGTTATTGACACAGTTTCAAAGGTCAAAATGAAATTATAATTACAGTATCAAAAGCATTGTATTGAGGTTATTTGTTGAAGGAATGAGATTTTCAAAAATATGCACAAATAAGAATCAAAGCATTTATCTTATCGCCTAATTTTCATTGCTCCAAAATAATTTAATTGTTCGAGGTTATTGTATAAGTGGTTTCTTTTTAATAATGACATTCATCAAAACCTCCCCTAAGATCTTATGGAAATTCTTACTTGGAAAAACTGCTTATTCATAGAAAATAGAAACTCGGTCTTACCTCCATCACTAATTTAAAATTTTTTCTTTTATTTAAGAAACTATAGATGTATAAAACTATAGAAGATTTATTCATATCTATAGAAAGTTAGAAAGTAAAACAAATAAGGCACAATGTATTTCTTAAAAGAAACTTTATTCCAACCCAGTTTCTTCTGCTTAGAATATAAAATCAGGAAGTATCTTGTACAATTTGATTCCGCAAATTGTTTGGCCTAACAATGTGATGCCATGGTCGAGTTCACGCCGCTTTCCGTTAAGATCAGCAAACTGATGCCTCATTTGCTGCTTCAGGTGATTGGAAGGGTGACCACATTCACTGGGTTGCTGGTGCTCCGTGGGTTGGTAACGCATCTTCATTAATATGTGACGACAAAAGTTTTTTCGCTGGTGTGACTTATATGTAGAGAGGAGGGTGCTAGCCCACAGGTATGTTCTCGTCACCTGATCGTGGTTTAAAATTACGAGGCGCTTGATGATGAGCGAATATTCCAAACCCGTTAACCTTAATATACAGTCCGGGGCTCGCCTGTCCCTCGTATGTATGTAGTAACAAAGCAGTATTTAACGTAATGGATTCATGAGCAAGCAAAGTAATCCAGTTTACTGAAAATCCTAATATTTTTCAATCGAACTTTATTTGTGCATTGATGAAAATATATTTGCATTAGTGTATTTTAAACTATGGCAAATACATTTTAAGTAAATTTTACAAAAGAAAATTAAAAAAGTAACACTGGATTAAAATTTTTTGAGAGGACTATTAAGAAATACATTGTGCCTTATTTTAAAATACTACACACGTTTTTCATTTTTAAAAATTATTATTTTACATTCAATGACGCGTGCGCGCAGAATTTTATTAGAAAAAAGTTAAAATGCCAGTGTTATGCATAGTTACTTCAGCACATAAAAGTCATTGAATATTGAAGTTGAGAAATTCATCAGATATCTGTTTCATTTGATTCAAATATAATTTATTGCAATTCTATGCGTTGAATAATCAATTAGAATGTGTAAACTCTCTTGTAAAAAAATCACTTTATTGCAAATTATAAATGAAAAAAGCTTTAATTTTAAAAGAAAGATGAAATTGCTCCTTGTATCTTGTAAACAAGTGTATGTATCTCGAATTACTGTATGTAAATATAGATTTTGTGTGTGTAACGATATACTGTGTGTGCGTCAACCACATGATATGTATTTAAAGCAATTCGTACTGTCAAGAAGATTGCAATGTTAAATAGGAAATCACAATAACAAAATTACATTCGATATATCGCACACATTTTTTATTGTCTGAAACATTTAATTACATAGCTTCCTTAATAAAATGTAGATAACTTGTATTGTCTATATCATAAATGTTATTTGCTGACTCGTTTTCCATTGTTCAAATTAAATTTATTACATAGTTTCTATATTACTTTCGAATATTTACGTTGTTCTAGTGCATTACTCTTAAAAATTATGGATTCTTTGTCACATTATAGAAAAGCTGTGTAAATTCCTAATATTCCGATCTTACCGTCCCTGTCACGGGAATTTCGAAGACCATAAAAGGTTTTTAATGGGTCTTCTACGCACGTATTTAATAATGTACCACTCTACAATGCATATGTTCTGAACGTATGCTGTATTTGCGCTTTTGTGAAGGCTTTAATCTAGAATACAAACATTTACTTAATGTATTTTGTAATATATGAAAGTTATCCTGCATAATAGTTTTTATTATTCTTTTTAATTTCATAATCAAATATTTGCCGAACTGTTTTTTTAGGTTATTGAAACTTTGTATCGTTGCAAATGGCGAATAAATGACTAGGTTTGTGCGTCTCTGTCTAAATATTAATGAGCATTTGAAGTCAGAATCTGACAATTGGAGTAAAATCTTATATATATATATATATATATATATATATATATATATATATAAATTGGGGAGATTAAACTAATGCACGTGAATTATGAATTCATTAAAAACTCGATTATTCGCTTAGGATATTTTCAGAAAGTGTTGTTTGCTATGTAAAGAAATATTGCTAAAGGCGAATATGAAATGATAATGAAATTCTACAGTTTTTATAACATTCCTCTAAGGCAATGATGAAATTTTTTAATTTAAGAAAATTATATGTTGTCCTACTTAGAATCATTTCGAAATACTAAATAACGAGGAATTTGAATACCATCTCAATCGTCATCACGGTCAATTATAGCATTTAAAATTATTTGTCGATAATAGGAATGAAATTGAATCATTTAAAAAAAGCTTTACATTCAGTTCAAATATTGACACCGCGTAACAAATATCCTTAAGCTGGAAAATTAGTTTCTTTGGGTTACAAATACGTTAAATTATTGTTTTAAAAAATTAGACTTCGGATATTGTCTCTTATTTTTTAACAATTTAAAAAATTGTAGATTTGACGATGTTTTTAATCATAATATATTTAAATATATTTTCATGTTTTATAGTAATTTAAATATTGTAGTTATATATCAGCTGTGTTATATCTTAATATGTTTAATGTGCAAATAATCCAAGTTACTTGTGTAAGTACAGTTTTTTAACTGACGTAGAAGTTTACCCTTTTGATCTCTATTAAAATCGGGTTGTAATCTTATTTTTATTGGTGAAAATACGCCGATCTTTCATTCTTTTTCGTTACTATGGTGAATAATTGGGGAATCATCTTTGATTCTTCGGTTTAAAAAAAAAGAAAATATTACTGCTAATATACCCAAAATCGTATAAAAATATCTATCAATGGATGAACACTTAATTTGATGAATACCTAAAACTTTTAAATTATTTTTCACCCCTAGATCCTAATTTTAGTCAATTATCAAATTTCTACTTAATTTTAATGCTTATACGCAAGCGATTAACAGATAAATATCCTTTTTAATCTATTGTTTTAAAAATAAAAATAATTGTAACCGATTTTTCCCACAATTTAAGCAAAATCATGTTGTGTAATGTCTTGTCTCTATTGTAAGTTAAGCAATATTAGCAATACTTTGAATTGTGCTATCGCCAAAATAAACACTTACTTCACTTCCTATTCACATTGCGTAGAAAAATTTTATTGTTTAAGTGTTCTGAGATATCTTAAACTTGAAAACAGATTCTTAAGTGCTAATAAAGAAATGGATTGCTGCTAAGTAAGTAGAAGAGAGATATTTGTTTTTAAGATTTCTCTCTCCTGAATTTATATGCTTTGTTGACATCAAATGAAATAACGGCTAAAAAATATGCCTAAGTACCTTGAAAAGATCTGAAGTGTTGTCATAAGACACACAAATCTCAATATTATGGAAGTTCATAATAATAAAGGATGGGTTAAAAAATATTTTTGACTTTTCTATGACTTACGAAATAAGCAAATAAACATCTTATTCAAATCATTTAAATTATATCTTTTACTGCCTTTTTCACTTTCATTTTAGTCATTATATATTATCTGTCAGTGACTGGTGATTTTTAATCTCTAACTTCATGTTTCGCTTTACCAAACTGGGAGCTAAAGGTTAACTGTCTCTGGTCTTCGGATTAACAGTTTGTGGGTTCGATTCCCACCTTAGACGTTAATGCTCGTAGTGGTTCGAACTCCACTTCAATTTGTAGGTCTCGGTCCAGTTAGCCCTCGCGTATAAAAAAATGATTGCAAATTGTTAACCAATCATGTTTCGCTTTGAATTTCAGCGTTTAATCACTTATAAATTTCACGTTGTTTCTCCTTTTAATTAAAACAGATTTTAAATAATTAATTAAATGGAGAAAGGAAATTAAATAAGATTATGTTCTTATAACTTTTAAGTAGAGATTCACAAAATATATATAAAGACTTGTAATTAGAGAAAATTGTAATAAATACTGATTATTGTTGATAAAATGTAGGAAATCATCTAAATTTGTTAAAATAATGCTTTAACAATAAATTTGGATATATATCTTACAACAGGATATATAACAGGATATATAAATTTGGATATATAACAGGATATTGTATATCATATCGAAATATCAAATAATATTTTGATATTTTTTAAAGTAACTGTGTTGATAATATTTTCGCATTGAATTTGACAGCTTGCTGAAGAATTGTTAAAAAAATCAAGAAACATTTAACTTTAATAAACTTGTAAGATTCAATAGTAGGAAATTTAATCTTGTTTGAAGACTTATTCACGAAGGGCTTTTTTCCCCAATAAATTACAATAATAATTTATTAACAGAAAAACTAGGAGAACAACATGAAGTATTTATATTAATCCATTCAATATTATCGAAATATATTTTGTTGTTGAATGGTTTGCGGAATGATTTGAGAATGCCATTTACTTGTCTAAACATATCAATTAGCGAGAGATACATAAACGAAATGTCGTAGTATTTACATGTGTTTATGGTTAAAGTTAATTATTGTTATCAATTTTTGATTGCGCTCTAAATCAAGATTCAACTTAATGTGAATGGATTTTATACATGATACTGCTACCAAACTTTAATCTTATTTTTCTGCTTATGTGAATAACACATGATCAGAAAAATAATTGAAATTAAACCTTTTACTTTTGTATAAGTTATAAATAATAGGAATTTCTCTCGTTGAATGGAAGTTTGTTAGATAAATTGGCCAGATAATCTTATTAAGTTCTTATAACTTTCATCATTTACTTTTGTAGATAATTTTACTTACTTTAACGCAATCGACTTGCACAATTGAAAGCATTTGTGCAAAATATAATAAGTCTATTTTATATTATATAATAAGTCTATTTTTTATATTCTTATCGATTAATGTTTGTGCCTAACATGAACTGGTACGTTGTTAATTATAATTATACATCCTTGTCGATTACAGTTATTAATGTAACCAATAAGAAATGCCTTAATGACAAAAGTTATAAAACAAGTTCTTTTAGTTTTATTCCCATCCACGTGAATCTATAAGTAATATAGTTATTATAAAATAGTTTTTTTTTTTCATGTTATATTTGTCACATATAACTAACGAATATTTTATTAAAATGTTGGATAAAAAAATGCAATTGTAATTATCTATCGTAAATTTCTCTGCTCTTATGAATTGCTGTTAATTATAGCAATGAGATTGTGACGAAGGACATTCTACCACTCTGGCAGGTAAACATAGCTCTTAATGACGTACACAAAAATTGCCTCCCTTTGTCTCACGCGATGCTTATCAATAAAAGAAAGTGTTTTCAGTGTCAAGCAGCAAGTTATCAGTGTCCACCGATATTTTCCCTTTCCTTAAAAATAACCACCGGGGCTTAAGAAAATGATGTGGTTGGGTGTTATGTGGTCAACTGTTGCCAGTAAATTTACTTAAAGTAATGTAACGCCATGCTTCCTACTGTGTAATCAATGCCGATTGTCCTTGCGTCTTAATTTCAACAACACTGTTAGGCACGCGCGTGAAAAGGTGATGATTCCACGTGTACAAGGCCATAGTGCTACACATTTAGTTCAAAATCATAACCTTCAAATTAATATTTGTGTAATGATATGTTTTCAGTTGAACCCAATTTATAGCACAACTTTTTTTTCTTATAAATTTTTGTGTTATGTTTTTTTCATACTTAATAAAATTACTAATTATAGCGATTTTTTTCTTCCAGATTTAAAAAAAAAAATGGTTTCAAAATGCATAAAAGCATGAAATTTTAATTTATATACATATTAAAATAATCGTTTTTAAATATTTGTAAAGACACATTTCCATAGGTTTAGCTTAAGTTTTATTGATTTTATCTTACTATCAGTATTAACTTAAGTAGTGTTGTCTTAGAAAAAAAGTGTATTCTCATTTCTATATTAATGATACTCTAATTATTTATTCTATTTACAATATTTAACTATATTTTATTTTTAAATATACACCATTTTGCGAATTTCTACTGATTATTAAATTTTTTTACCATCCTCTGAAAGAAAATTTGGAATAAAATCTTAAATTACATGTAGTTTTCATATAAAATACGTTTCAGATATAGTATGATGTAAACTTTTACAATCTGAATTTAAATGATAACGATACATAAAAAATTTACTAAAATTAATGTAAAATGTTAAAAAATTAAGGTTAAGTATGTACATTTAATAGTCTATTTTTCTCTTCAAAACTTGTGAAATTGCTAAAAATTGCATTTCAGTTATGTTATTCCATTACAGCTGTCAAACAATTTATAGTTCAGAAAATGTAGATTCATGGACAGATACATAAGGACATTTGCGAAATTGATATTTTTAACGTTCTTATTAATGAATGTAAATGTCTTCGCTAGTATATCCTATATAAAATTAATTAAAAGCACAATTATGCATTTGAACTTCAAATAATTGCTTGCATTTATAAGTAGCGGTTGCAAAACTTCCTGTATTAAATATTAAACATAAAATTTATTTGAATGCCATATATAAGAAAACAGTTATTCAATTATACGTCGAATAAAAATTCTCGCTATAAACTTACATAAGATCGCGTGTAATGGATTTGTTATTCTTTTGTTTAAATATTGTGAGATCTTATCTGTCAAAATTAATAAACACTTAAATATAGGCTTGTTTTCGTTGAAAATTATTTCTTAGAAACATGTTACACATTTAAACGATATATGTCATTAAACTAAATAATTATTTTCCTTCAAAAACGACTTTCCTTTATTTGTCAGATTTTTTTTCTTCTATTGTTAGAAAATTTAGAACATAAATAATTTGCGAGATATTAAGAAATCATAATTATCACTGAAAGTGAGTTAGAGAATCTGGAATAAAATTACTAAATTCGAAAATTCAAAACATGTCATGTTAATTTGAATTTAAAACCATGAAAAGCGTGAAAATAATCCTTCTCAAAATAAGCTCAAAAAAAATTTAGTAATATTTACGAAAAAAAAATTGAACCGGACTTGAATTTTATTGTTGGTATTTGTAATATAATAAAATATTTTCAAATAGTTAAAAGAAGAAATAAATTTACAAATATAGTCATGAAGTTCAATTCTGCAATGTTGAACATAAGATTCATAAATTATTAATACCCATTCCTTCCAACATAATTCATTATCGAACTAACTGGGTAATTTGCAACTCCTAATATTTTTTTAATTATGAAGAAAATTGCTTGCTAAATGCTTTGTACCCTCTAAACTTGGCTATTGACACCATATTACTTGTTCTTAAAGCAATAATTTAAAGAATGATAGTGAAATGCTCCTTGACTGATTTCATTTACTTTTTAATTGTTAATTTCTTTCTGCAAATTTCCTCTTGTTTTGAAAACAAATATGTGTTTAGAAATGAAATCTAAAATGTAGAAAGGCTACTTAATAGAATATATATATATATACATATATATATATATATATATATATATATATATATTATATATATAACAATTCTAAAATTTTATGAATTACGTGATACAATTAATATTGCACTAGGATTAAATTCTGCCGTCATTTAAAACCTTCAAATTAATCTAAAGCCTTATCATCTTATATTGCAACAACATTTATTTAAAAATTATTTTTAACTATAAAATGACTATTTCCTCGCTCGCACATGGGACCGTGAGGAACATCATTTAGATTTTTAATAGATCGTTAATTCTTATTTATTACGGTTAAAATTTGCAATTTAATCTATGTAGGTATAAATACACTTACCGCCGAAAGTCTGCTTACAAGTCATTAATGCTTGGTGTTCATGTAGCGATTCGTATGTGAATTAAACTTTTCTTACTAAATAATACCATTTTAGGTATCTCAAATAAAACACATTTTAATAGTGGTTAATAATAATCATTTTTGAAAGCAACTATATAAAATAAAAAATGTACATAAATTAAAAGAGATCACATGCACCAGAAGTAAGTGTACACTTACAAAAATGTTGAAATTATTCCTAGTTTTCTGAAATTTAATACTTGATTGGATAGCCTTTTCTTTTTAAAAACTTCTCTCAATCTATTTGGCATCTGTTGAATAAGTTTTGACGTCTCTTCTGAAGTTATTTTTTCCCATTCTTCTTTCATAACAGATTTTATCATTTCTTTAAATGTTATGTGGTGTTCTCTGATTCTTCGTTCAAGCAAATCCCCCAGATGTTCAATGTGATTTAAGTCTGGTGACTGGGGAGGTGTGTGCAGTTGTTTTGGCACATGATACAGAAGCCATAACAGCACAATGTGAGCCGTATGCTTTGAGTCCTTGTCCTGCTGCAAGAAATAATCTTCAATCAATCCAAGTTTGCGGGCACTTTGTTTAAGGTTTCTTTTTAATATGTTCAAGTAATCAATTTTATTCATTGTCGATTCAATAAACTCCTGTTTACCGACCTTTCTGGTTCCCATACCCCCCAAACCATAACACCTTCTCCTCCATGCTTGACAGTCGGAAGAAAGTTTTCTTTCTTAAGTTCTCTACCAGGTTTCCTCCAGACATATTTCCTTCCTTTTATTCCAAAAATACAAAATTTGCTTTCATCTGAAAAATTACTTTGTACCAGAAATCCTGAGTGATATCCAAATGTTTTTTTTTTTCTCTTCTCTCTCTCTCAAGCTGTTTATTAAGTATGGTTTCTTCCTTGCATCCCCAGCATGAATATCATGCATTTTCGATTCTCTTCGAATTGTAGTCAAACTAAAATATTTTTGGACTTTCTTAGCAACACTTTTTGCAATTTTTGGTGTTGACTATCGAGGAGCTTATTTTACAGACCGAATTACAAAGCGGAACTCTCGAAGCGTCAGTGCAATTGGACGGCCAGTTCTTGGTTTTGATTTTAAGCGCCTGTTGTTGATGTATAGTTGTTAATAACTTTTTTGAATCTGAATGACTTAATAGGAATGGCTGAACACTTAATAGGAATGTCTCCTATTAAGTGTTTCAGCTATTGCTCTGAGTGATTTCCCAGATTTCCTAAGATTTACTATAATCTTTCTTTCATCAACACTCATCTCTCTTCTTTTACCTACCATGTTTTCTAGAAAAAGTTCTACAGCAAAAATCGAACATCATACTTAAGAAGAGTTCAAACTTATGTTATGAAACAAACAAACAAATAAATGACTCCAATTTTGAAACATACACATTTAATTAAAAAATTGAACAAAATTTACAAGGAGCCATGTTTGGGTTCGCGACCATCTCACTCGCCTGCTTCGCGTACTATCAGAGTCTCTCTGAAATTAAAATTAAAAATAGGATCTCGAAATCGAAGTGCCGATGGAAAGCCACTCCAAAACAAAGAGAAAATCGCAGCTTCTTCAGACCACTTCTGGCGCCAACCATCTCGTTACTCACCCTCTCCATAAGAGGCTCTTCAAATCTCAAGTGCTGACGATGAGACATTACACTTACTTCGATTTTTGGAAAGTCTTAAATGTAATTGGGCGAGTATTTTTAAATTTTGAGACAAGTTTGCTTATTTGTTTTGTTAGTTGAAATATATAAGTTTAATGAATCAATTAGAGGTATATTGCATTTTTTAACACGTGAAATTAATGGATATTTTAGCGTGAATAAAGAAGAATGTTCTCTGTACGCAGATTTTCGGTTTGAATTTTCGAATTTGAGTGTATGTCTCAAATTCGTACCTTTAACATAAATTTTCATAATCTTCAAAATTAATCGCTTTAAAAGAAATGCCTAAAAAGATAATAATGAATACAAGTTTTAGACCAAAAATCCTTAATTAGAGCCTAGAATAGTCAACGATAAAAATAGAAACTATAATAAATAGTGCACATATTAGTTCTAATGTTACTCCTAATTCTTCTGAATTAAATTACCTAAATCTTTGTTTGAAGGAAAATTTTTAGTTACTTTGTAATTTCAATTTATTATATTTTATAATAGTCAAAAAACTGCAAGCAGATAAGTTATAGGCGACTAGGGTTACCATACACAATCTCCAAATGTAAAATATACTGAAGTATAATCTTTGTGATCCATGCAATGATATATCTCATTATTTGGCTGTCAAGGTAATTATTAAACACTGGGCTTGCATATCATACTACACCCAACTGCAAATTATTATGTTAAATGACGTCGAAATAGTTGTTAATCATGATCATTTGTTATTTAAAATATACCCAATTAAAGAGCTTTTTTCACGTCAAATTAGTTAAATTTAGAATAAGATCAATGAGAAATTATAGGAAATAACTATTCATATGCATTATTTTTACATAATTAAAATATATTAAATAATGTGAAACAAATTTTAACTGGCATTAAGATGCTCTTATTATATATTTTCTTTAATATTAGGAACTTATGGATCCTATTACATACACATATGCAATATGTAATTCCGCAATTCTGTTTTCCATTCTTAACGATTTTTTATTAACAATTTGCCACCTGTCTGTAATAAGATGTCTTCATTGCTCTCAGTAATAACTTTCATCTGTTTACGAGTTTCTAACACGTGATCATAGACGCTAATGAATTTTCTCAGAACTGCCAGCCGGTCAAGGTCGATCAATGAATATTAATAACATCTATAAATATTTTCTTATATTCGGCCTCAATGTCCATACGACAGGTTTTTGTGAAATATTTTTTTATTTCCCCCTTGTTTTCAATTTTTAGTACCTTTGCTACATGGGGATTGCCCGTTGTGGCTTCTTCTTTGTGGTTTTTAGTTAATTTTTTTAAAAATCAAAAATGCTTTTTCATAAATAACACAAATAATTGTCAACAACATCATTTTTTAATCTCGTGTTATTACTTACAAATTATTTAAATTTTCCGCGAACTGTTGTTGTGGAGTTAATACGGTAATCCCGCGTCTTCATTAAACATGCGCACACATTCTATTTTGGCGATTGCTTAAATAAAATAAAATAAAAATGATTGCGCAGGTGTGTCATTAAGTGCAATGCTTTCCACGAATTGTTTACCATCCTTAATATTCTTAGTGATTAATGAAGGAAGCAAGCTGTCTGTGTGTGTGTTTCATTCTATCAATTGCTATGCAATCTTGCAATTATTTTTTAGTAACTGAGGGTTAATAACTCTAAAGTCTAAGTGTTAATTGTATGCAGAGTTTATTACAGCTCTAAATTTTTTCAAATAATTTCTTAAAGGCGTCTTGAATAGTTTTTTATTCATTTAAATGGAAATAAAGGACCCCATCAAACATATCCATTTGACATAAAGCTTTTAATGAAAGTAAAGTTTTAAAATTGTAACAAATTGAGAAAGCAAATATTCATTTTCAAAAACATTGTACATTTCAAATGTATATAATTTATTTTAAAAAATAAAATTTATAATCAAACTTTAATTAATAAATATGTTTATGTTCTTTAAACGTATAAAGTTCAGGCTAAACATGTTTGGCAAATAAAAACTAATAAAAATATAATTACTATATCAAAACAATCTTGATAGATTTCTTAAACTATGTCAGTAAAACTGTTCAATTTTTAAAATTCCAAATGAAGTGAAAATTAGTGGGAATTCTAACTAAAATATAAAACACTTGAAGAAACAAATGTATGAATTCGAGTCCCCTCTGCACCCAAGCCCTTTATTCGATGTTAGTGCTCATTACGTTAAGTGCTGTTATAAACAAAATTATCAAATTCGATGTAACTATTTTCATTTAAGAGTTATTTAATATTAAGACAGAAATTTGAATTTAATTCCTATTTTTTACTATGAAGATATTATTCTTTTATAATCAAAAGTGACTTTATATCTTAAAATCGTCTCATCGAAGATAATGTATGTTATATTTGTATATAAGTTAAGACAGTTTAGATATAATATATTTATTTGGACGTATGAGTTAAGACAGTTTAGAAATAGATAGTAGATTATTGAGAAATACTCGAATCACACTTAAGAGTGCTTGCGTATTATTCCTAGTAACTAAACCGGTTGATAGCGATTCCATGCTGCTGCCGAGTATTTTGCCTCGTGCGTTATTAAACTCGTGGCAACAATCGACCGTGAAGATTGCTTGTAAATGATGACACGTGCTTCCACGCTTGTATACTATTGTTAGGTAAAAATGTTATCCAGGCACAATTGAAGAATTTGTTATATTTTTGTATGTGATCGTAATTTGACATAGTACTTTTTCAAAATATTAATAAAGCTGTATACTTACTGTACTTGTTGAAGTAAACTTGATTATTACTTTCTTACTCATGCGCATTTGTATTGAAATACAGCGAACTTTTCACCTAATTTTTACACTGGTTTTAAATAAACTTGAAAGATAAAGAGGTTGTGTATATTAATGACAATAATGCGATTTCTTCCTTACTTTGTAACTCTTTAAATCGTTGCGCGTGAAATACAATTGCAGGGACTAGTATCAGTAAAAATATTCTGTAACTTTTCACTGGATATTTTTATTTACTGATATGGAAATTCTTATAAATCAAACGATATCCTGGAAGCATATTTTCTTCTCAGATGGTGATTCCATATTATATATATATATATATATATATATATATATATATATATATATATATATATATATATATATATATATATATATATATAAGAAGAAATTTCATCTTTAGTAACAAAGTAGTTAAAGAGAGAGACTTATAAAACAGAAAAAAAAAACTAACAACTTTTTAAAATAATCGTTCTGTTAAATAATATTTACCATTTTGTTAACTAAAATTTTATTTTCAAATGTAGAAAATATTATTAAACTGTTTTTTGTTTATGTAAATAGTACTTTTCTGCATCACATACGTTTTATTTATCTTAGTAAATATTTTCTTTCATTTTTAGTGGAAAGTGCAATTTCTTGTTTAAAATTAAATTTGCTGGTGAATCAGCATTCTATCTAATCAGGAAAAATCAGCATTCTATCTAATCTATGAGAGGCGTCTCCAAAAATGTTTCCCTCATTTTGAAATTTCTGCTCATCCGATAGTGCTCAGTCAATAGTTAGTGGGTTCAGAGTCTACTTTTAAACTGTAGGCCTCGGTCCAAACAACCCTCGTGTGTGAAACGTGACCGTAAAGGATCTTTCAAACCTAACTGATATTGCTCAGATAGCACATTGCGGGATCGTACATTTAGAGATCACCTTACCTTTATTGAACTCTAGATTTAATTAAGCTTGGCAGTATTTTTAATGCTAACTTTGGGAAATGATAATGTACCGTATTAATATTTATAATAAAAAACATTTTCTTGCAAAGTATTTTTATTTCAAATTAAATATTGGTATCTATCTAGTCTACATTTTTAGCATTAAAGATATTGAATGTACTTTCAAAGCTTTGTAATTTATCTGAATCGCAATTTCGCTCTTGTAATTAATTATGATTAGAAAATAATACAATATTGTTACATGCTATAATTGATTGCTTGGAGGCTCAAATTTAGATTCAACGTGTTTTAAGGTAGTAAACATTTGAGAGTTCATGCTTGATGATTATTGCTAATGATGAGGCCTTTTTTCTAAGGAAATCCGGATTATTTTTAACATATCATAAATCTGGAATTCATTACGTCTGTACGTTGCATTCGTATTGTAGTAACGCTTATAATTTTTTTTAATGTAAAAGCTGTAAAAATTACTTTTTGAGACGTATGAATTTACAATAATTCAATTTTTATGCAAATAATTTAAATAATTAAAGATTTATGACTTTATAAAATTGATTAGTGAAACGCACTAGATATTCATGAAACTTTAATTTTTATTGAAAACTGGGTACTTCTCCATTATAGCCCCTCTTGATTATCACCGTAACGGGAAAGAAAAAAATTTTAAGTTATAGTCATAAATAATTCATTTGCATCATGTATTGCTTAAAAATGTTTGCTTTCAAAAACTACAAGAAAGTAATACAAGCATTTTATTTAAAAGTTATTTAAATGCTAATGTTTATTTCTAGTGGAGACTTTAGCAATCACATCACCAACAATCTTTTGCAACAACTACCTTTAGTTTTGTTTAGCATTTAGCTTGTTTTTCATTAAAATTTTTAGTATTTTTACACAAAAAATTTTGATTTAGTGTATATTAAATTTAAAATAAAATTTTAAGCCAATAAAATCATCATATCTACGTTATTTTCGCTTCTCCGTAAAAAACAATTTCTTTCGGATCAAAAGTGGGGGTATAATGGAAAAGTACCGTAAACTGAGTATATAACATGCTGATTCTTCTCATCCCCTTTAGTAATTGAATTGAAAAACAATTATCAAGTGCTATTGTATAAGATTGTAATTAATATATAAAATTCTTGATAATAGTGTATTGTGAATTAACATATGCTCTTTAAATCTTTATAATGAAAATTAAAACTTAAATTCAATAAAAATATAAATTTATTTGTTTCACTTCACCGACTGATGTTGTTTTATGATGCCCTTAAAAATGTAATACTTACTAGCCTTCATTACTCACAAAAGACCTTTGTTTCTAGATCTGGATCTAGAACACAATGATTAATTTTAAAGTATAAAATACACAATATAAAAATCGGAGAGCAATTATATTTATTTACTTTCCGAAAAATAGCTCCAAGCCTAAAAGGAAAAGACATTGGAAACGGCGGCATGAGAAGGAGGGGGTCGAAATCGCTAGGAACAAAAATAAGTTGAATGTTCTTGTTCACGGCCGCGGCGATAACCCATCAAAGTCTGCCTCGTTGAGCAATTGGTGCAATTTTATTACCCCGTACCTTGCTCAACCGTTTAAAGAGCAAATTCATCCCTTTATTTTCTGATATTAAATTTTCTGGCGTCCAGGGAAATTTACTGCCAGTGTTATATGTGAATGTTATCGCTGAAAAATTTACTGTCTCGAGCAATCCAAAGTATTAGGCCTATCCATTGTCTTTAAGAGTTTATCCCATTCATTTTTCACGGAACTGAACAAATGTGCGAATCTACTGACGTAGAGAATGAAATAGAATTCATTTTTTGTTTAAACTAGCGTGTAAATATTTTGCATGTAATTGCTATGTCTGTCGGGATAATTTAAGGCTTTCCTTGTGAGAATAAATTTATTGCCCCTATTCAATGATAGCAATCTTATTTAAATTCTTTTGATTATTATTACATTCTGCTGATCATGCTGTTCCATCATCTTTGAAGTTGGTTTAAAATATGTACACATAACTGAAAAAAACTATTTTATATATATCTTCCACTTTTACCTGTTTGGATTGGACATAATCACTATGCTATTGAAAAATATTACTTTGCATCTCATTTTTATAAATTAACTGTAAATTTTACTTAGTTATAGCACTTGAAAATCAGGAAGACAATATTTGACTTCCATCTAGAAATAAAAAGTGTCTGGAAAATAGTATTTTTAAACGTTTGAAAAACGAAATTATAGTACTAATTAAAGACTATAAAATCTTGGTTACGACTGTCGTAAATCCTTGGAGTTGACTGCCCAGTTCTGGTAACCAAATGGATAACGCTTTTGGCCTTTATTTTAACAAATGAGTTCAAATCTCACCTCAGGCATAGATGCTTGTTAAACTTCAAGTCCTGGTCTAATGCACCTTGCAAAAAATATGCAAAAAATGACTGTAGAGTACAAACTAAACTAGCCAACCATGGAATTTAGTCTGAGATTGAACTTTCTTTAACACTAAGTGAGGTGTTTTAACTAAATAATTGTAATTTAATAGGTTATGTGATTGCGTTCTGATTGTGTTTTTGCCTAATTCAGTGATAAATCTTTTTTTTTTTTTTTTTTTGTCTTCAATATAATTTAATACACTTTTTTGTTGTATTAAAAAAACGTCTGTGTTACAAGCCAATTGATCAGAATATTATGTTAAAATTTTAATTCTTCAAGTTGTGCATGTGTATTTTATATGTGACAGAGGTTATATAGATTAATTTGGTGTTTCCCTTGATAGGGGATATCTGAGCCGCTTTGTCACTGCAAATGTAAATAATCTAACTTCTTATTGTTTAGACATGTGAGCTCATAGTCCACCAGCATGAAAATCTAAACTTGTTTATTTGAATTCCCTCTATTTGCTGATTGAACTAACAGAAATATTCACTGATAAAAAAATTTCATTTGTGTGTCTAATGCAATGTAAAATATTAACTTACAATCATTTACAAGTTTTCTGTAAGAAAATAAGTTTTCATTAACCCTAAACTTGTAAACCTTCTACCGCCAAAAAACTTTCTTCCATAAATTAATTTATTTATTGATTAATTATTCTTCATCATTTTACTTCCGAATTAGTTCGTATGTATTCTGACTATTTTATATCATTTTATCAAATGAATTTAATTTTCTGGATTTATTGTTAGTGATCGTATGTAAAGCCTGGAAGAAAAAAATTGCTAATATGAATATTCATGCTTGTCATAAAATAAACTATTGCTAGCCGAAATTGCGAAATATGATTTACCTTTTTCCTCGAAATTTATTTTCTTTATCGTTTAAATATCATTATATGTGCTAATCGAATGTGATTTATTATTTTAGCGAACTTTAATACTTCTGCATTTTTCTAGTGGTAGGATTGTCAAATAAGCCCTCGTGTAAAAAATAAATAATTGTGTGTGCATTCATATATTATAATACACCAAATTTCCAAGTTGTGCATTTTGAAACTAAAACAAACCTTTATAAGTATTTTCCTTTTAATAGCTGAAATAAATTTTCTTTTTTCTGAAAATAGACTTTTACTCTCCACTTTTATAAGGAAATATGGAAAAATATGTTATCTTTAAATGAAATACTTTTTTTGCGATAGGGTTAATCGCATCAAATTATCATCTGTCCACGCATACTTGGGTGTTATGTAAGAAGATTGTGTTGTTTTCCGGGTACATATTATCTTGAACGTAATTTTTATCTTTTTTTTAAATGTTATTTTACAAAAGGAAGTTTATATTCATAATCTGTTCTTTAATATTTCAGACATCTGGTATCGTTAATATTGGCTGTCAAAAAGTGTAATTATATAAAAGTTAAAATTTAAAAATGTAAATAATATAAAATAAACAATAAAATCGCTCAGTAAATTACTGTCAAATAATTAAAAGTAAATTTTTACAATAAAGTAATTGAAATTCATTCCTAATTTTGCTTCATTTGTGTAAATTTTTTATTAAAATATTTTATAAAATGGCAAAATGTATTTCCTTATTGTAAAGTAATCAATTATTAAAATATATTCATTGATCTAGTATTTTTCTATCGCCAAGATAAATTTTAAATTCTTGGTGCTCATTATATTTTCATTATACTAAATGTCATCCTTATTACTTGAATATGTTTTGAAGTTTTACAGGACGTTTGTTTTGGGACTCTGTACCCAATAATTAATTGATATTAATTTTAATCTTATATCATTACTTTTTTATGCATACTTGAAACTTTAAATCGTTGTGAACTTTGATCACAGATTTATTTTCGTAAATAATCTCTTTTAAAGTAAATTAAGGAATTGCACAAAAGATGTTCGCCAAGTGTTTGTTATGTTCTTTTATATTTTGTGATAAGTACTTAAAATTTCTGTGTTTTTCCCGATGCATGAATAGAGATTACTTTCTACAGTAAACTTTCTTTGATGTTTTACTTGTAATAAGCATTACAAATACATTGTAACGAATTCATTTTAGCTATTTCCTTTGTGGTATCAAAAATAATATTTTTCTTTTAATAACAACATAGCTTTTAAACCAGTTTATCAATAAATCATAATTTTAATCATGAGTTATGGATCCACGCTCAAACTATACAATATTTTAAACGAATGATGATATTCCAATATTAAAATTGCGAGACTTAGATTTCAGTTTTTATATTATATTTCGATATAAATATACATTTATTTCTAGAATAAAATTACTTGGATTATTTCTTGATGCCATCCTTTCTCGTAAGCGTAAGTTAACTGAAAACGCCGAAAAGAGAATTGTCAATGTCTAAATCTTGTAGAAAGAGTAAATGTGAAGTGTTTGAAAATTGTAATACTTTTAAAGAGCCATGCTACTTCTTAGTTTGTGTGGGTAAAATATTTCAAATTTTGTAATGTTGACGGAGATAACAGTGATATGCATTTTTTTTCTAGTGTTTTGTGGATGTTGAAGATCTTATGCCTATCTCATTACTTACAATTTTATAATGAAAAGACAGGATTATTTGAAAGAGCAATTAAAATTATCAAGTCAGTGCGAAATTTCTTGCCAATACAATTGAACCTGATTTAATAATTCGAATTGTGTTATTTATAATAAATTTGTTTCGATAAAATTCATAAAATGTGCACAACTTTTGAAAACTAAATATTAAATTAAAGCACTGTATTAAATTCTGCAGATTCTTGTTTCTACTGTATGAATTATAAGTGTATTCGTGTAAAATATTTATTCGTGTGTTTCCATTGTATTCTTTTCTAAGTACATATATCCTTCGCTTTTGCCTTACCAAGAAGCTACTGTTCTCTTTAGATGACGCGCCAACCGTCAGAAATCAGTTTATTACTTATATTAATTATACACTGGAATGTAAGCTGGCTTTAAACCTTCTTATTATGTTGAACATGACCTCATTTGTTTGGTTTTAAGCAGACTTCAGCATTAAGACCATTTATAATGACAATCTACTATGTTTATTTCAAACCTTTAGAATTGCAAATTAAATTTATTTGTGTGAAATATGTATTTTGTAATTTTTTTTCG
Organism: Latrodectus hesperus; assembly: GCA_037975125.1. Lineage (NCBI taxonomy): Eukaryota > Metazoa > Arthropoda > Arachnida > Araneae > Theridiidae > Latrodectus > Latrodectus hesperus. The sequence continues at coordinate 124,433,529 of CM075852.1, forward strand.
AAGGAAAAGTATTTTAGAAAACAGCGTGTGCTTCGAATTTTATTATGACTTTATATAAATATATGTAAATTCTTTATGGCTTATCGAACCAAGCTAATTGCTGAATTGTGAATCCTTGAGTCATCAGTTTGGCAATTTGTGCATTCGTTTCCTATTTAAGGCTTAGGTGGCTGTTGTAGTCCAGACTCTTTTTTTTTAAATCAGAATTTTGTGCAAAAATTTAGCTATCAGAACAAAGCTAACAATACAACTTCGAGAAAATCAGTATGGTTTTTTAACTATCTAACTTTATAAAATAGATTTATTTTAAGAACATTTTTACCCCGCATAATATTTGGCCTCGTGATTAACTAAAAAAATTAAAGTTTTTCTTCTTCACTTAGAACCATATTTTTATGGTGAAATTAATATTAAAGTGGTAAATATTTTTCTTCATATTTGTCTATTAACAAGTGCAAGATAAGTATTAATTTTCATGAAATGACGAAATGCATTATGGTGTAACAACATATTCATCGATTAAAATTTGATACAAATATGTATTTTAACTTGAATTATGTATGTAAACATTCCTCTAAAAGTTTACATTTGGATATCAACATACGTATCTATCAAAAACATCGATAGATACTTATGAATAACTCAAGAATAAAAATAATTCTAAATACTTGATTCGAAAGTGTCACTACTTTACTGTTTCGCATTACAGTTACAGTTGCACAAACACTCAAGATAAATAAAACCTCTACTTGAGAATTTTATCGCTTTGGAACTATGACACGACCTTTAAGTTCCAGTCCTTCTGCTGATAGGTGAAGGGTACAGGTCTAATCGCGACCGATAACGCAGACACGTGTTGTTAGTCCACTAAACCTATTTAGAACTTGTATCTGATTCGTAGCCATGTCTACTTTGTGTTACTTTGTACACAGCTCAAAAATAACCACAGACTACATCCATTCGAAACCAATTTAAATTTCTGGGTAAATTTCCAGTTTCAGATTACGTAGGCTGATAATCTATTATTGCCATACTAGAGTTAGACGATGAAACAACCAATAAATTTGAAGCTGATTTTAGAAACTTTGAGTATATTATATTATATTATGTAAACATTTGCATTTTCTGCCATGAAAATAAAAACAATTTAGTCAAACATTAAACGTAATGAAAAGAAAATGGTAGTTATCCTTGTCTAGCATTTCCATCTTATCATTGTTTGCAAAAAAAAAAAAAATGAAATTCTTTTGAATGTGAAATAATGTCTAGAATAATTAAGTTTTTATATGTGTGCAGATTTTTATAAAAATTATTAAAATGGATAGTATTTTTAAATTCTTTATCATATATCCTAACTACAAATAAAAGTTATCCAACTAGCATTCTAAAAGAGCTACAAGAATTTAATCTTTTAAATAGATTGTTTTAATTATTTGCAATATCAACTACATTTATAGTATTAGATTTTAACCTTAGTTATACTTGTACAAGTTGAATTTTATAATATTAGAGATCGGTACTTTTTTGTTATTTATAAAACCAGTTTTTATGTTTAAATGTAGTCAGTATATCATGATATTATGCTAGTTACCATTTTTATCACAAAACAGTTTCATAACGGACTTAAAATGTTAAATCACTTTTATATGTGAATAAATACTGATTCAAAATTGTATTTATTAAATCTTTTGCAGTTTTAATTATCATTTATAGAAGTTATTCTTACACATATTTTTCATTTGAGTTTTTATTTTATTTAAACTGAGAATTTTCATTTCTAGTTCAAGATTCTAAAATTGTAATGCAGAGAGAAATTCTTTTCGAATTTATATCTTTAAATAAAGTATAATTTTAAAATAATTTTGTTACAAAACTTACTTTTCCTAACAAATGAATGTCTCGTCGACTGAATGCATCATTGATTTTTTTTTTTTTTTTTTTTTGTTAATTGCTAATGGTTTGTAGCATCAAATCAATTTCCTCAGAGATTTGAAAGCTTGCCATTTTATGTATTTAATATTTAAGGTGAATTAGATTTATCCGTTCCTCTTTCCATATTTGAACAATATTAAGGAAGTAATCATTGTTTAAAACATTTAATTTTTGGCGGGAGATTTCCATGAAAACCATGCCCCAAGTATTAAGTTCTTGCGATTAGGACCCATAAAGTGCATTAATTAATAACTTATGTTATTGAGACTTTTATTCTAAACTTTTGTTTTCTTTAGAAAAATTGTTTTCATGTTTTATGTTTATTATATTAATCGATTGACTATTTCTGTTAACTATGAATAAAAATTTAAGAGAAAGGCTGCCTTTTTAATCAAGACAATACAAAATATCTACCATTTTGTATTGATAGAAGTATTAATATTCCCCATTGATCGAAATTTAATTTTCATTTGTACTTTTCTTCCGTAAAAACAGAATTCTTATTTATATTTTAATAGCATAAGTATAAGAATTTTAAATTTCTTGCATATTCATTTAAGTTCTTGTTCGTTTGACGTAGTTTTTCAGTATCAATTCATTTCCAGTACTGTTATATAAAAATTCTTGAACAAACTTCGGCAACGACTAACTATGTCCATTTCTAGGATTTAAAACATGATTTGTAAATCGCGCTACCTTCATTCTCCAATTGGCTAAAGACCGTATGTCTATTTCTACTTTGGAGTAAGCTTGTTTAAAAGCTAGAATTACATGAATAAATTTTCGATACAATTCTTGAAATTTGTTAATTAATAAATCGTAATTTTTGTACCTATTTCGCATCTAACCATTCTCTTATTGTGTTTCTTCGTATTACACAGTTAGTTTTAATAACATTGTACATTGTAAAATTAAAACATTACTTAAAATTTTATATAAAGTATACAAAAGTGTTTTTTTTTTAAATTACATGGAGACTTTTATTGTGTATGCACTGTCTGCAAAATGAATATATATATATATATATATATATATATATATATATATATATATATATATATATATATATATATATATATATATATATATACGTAAACAATTTCGTAGACAGTATTTCACTATTTATCATTTATTAGAAATAAGTATAATTTTTTGGTTGCATGTTGCAATACGAAAAATATTGATTTAAATGAAGTTTTAAAAACACTTTGCGCAACTGAAATATTCAATATTGCTATAAAGTATCGTATAACTTCATAAACAATAAAAGTTTTTGACTCGTATTGTTTCCTTTTATTGATTTTGTGACAGCCTGTTTAAGTAAATTTAATCGAATACTATGAAATATTGTTTGTTTTGCCGCCTCGCAAACCGATAAATGTTTGAACATCTGTATTTCAATAACCTAGGAGACCTTAAATTTGAAATATTAATTTATTCGCAGTATTAAACCGGTATCATTAAAGCTAAATGTGTTATCATTTTGTGTGATGTGTGAATATGTAGTAACTTCCTAAAGTAATGTAAATTTAACAGCTCGTGGCTTTATTTGAGTGTAAAGTTTTCTCTCACAAATTTTTCTAGAAAAGTTTTACACCTTGTTAAAAACAACCATGGCCTTATATTGATGGGGTTGAAATCTCAAGGATCTCCGTGAAAAATTTATCTTATAGTGAATTTTAAAAAATGGACCAACTCATAATGAAAATCCAGAAAATCAATTCGCACCAAATAACTATCTGAATAGTTTGGTGTTATCCAAATGAAAATTTAGAATTGTCCAAACGTTATAGTTGTTAGTTAGGCGAAAAGGTTTACGGTATATTATTTATGAATAACACATTAAATTAAAATTAATTTTTCATTCTGAAAAAAAAACTATGTTCATGTGAAATATTTAAAAATTTAATTCACAATAAAGAATGATTTTTAATTAACATTTTTTGTTTCCATACTCAAATTACATGATTTCGCAACCCGAATAACTAATTCATGTCAAAGAAACTAAATATATATATCTTTATGAAACAAAAGAAATGCGTTTATAAAATCTTTTGCTGCATTTAAATTTGCAATGATAATGAACAAATGCGTAAATGTAGATGCAGTTAATTGATTTTGATTTATATTTTTTCAATATTTTTTCTACGTCATCTGAAATTTGATCTCCTTACTTATTTTAATCTTACTACATATAAGTAGGTATTGTTTCATATGATAGAAGTGTCGAGACAACTTTTCATTAATGCTTGTGCAAACTTGAAGTAGGTATAGGAGATATGAGTTGTATTTTTGCTGTAAAAGTTCTTCAGAAAAAATATTAAAAAATATTTTATCCTCGACATGACCGATAAAAATAATTTCATAATAGGTAAAAAAAATGTCAAGATTAGGTATCGATCAAATAAACAGCCAGGTCATACAATCGAACATCCCCCCCCCCTCTGCCCGCACTGATAAGTGAACAAAAAAGTGAAAATGTTAGCCAAGAATGACACACTGTAATCTTTCTGGTTTTAAGATAATTACTTATTCTTTTCAGCAGATTTATACATACAAGTGTGTTTGCTCTCATCATACCACACCCTATTGCTTCCATATACCAAAGAGTTCATTGCACTTGTCCGCCCTAAATAATCGAAAGTTTTAATGACCTTCCTCTAATATCATTAGGCATTGTTTTATTCGATGAAAATGTGAGTGTTAGTATCTTGCATTGCACGAATAAGTTCAGCCTCTTAAATTTTAAAAGTTCCGTTACAGCGAAATCTTCTACACAGAAAGTCCAATATAGCATGGATTTTTTTCTCTTCGTCGAATATCTAAGTTAAAAATTCTATTACAATGAAATTACGATTCAGCGAAAAATTTAATCAAGCAGAGTTCTATCGAATGGGAATTTACTTATATTATATATACTTATATTTCATATATACTATTATATAATTATATTTCATCGTGGTACTAATGATATTTTTAAATTAAAAAATTTTCATAAATAATAATGACATTTTTTTATGTCAGGTGATTTACAAACACATTTGTACAATTTGCTTTTTTATCTGCTGTATTTCATATTTAATGTCTTTAAGATTAAAATAAAATGATGCTTTAAAAAATTTTTACACTACAGCAATCAATATCTGAGCCAAACATGAATTTTTAATGAAAGTGATATTATCTCATTAATTGCATTTCATCAATAAATTAGAGCCAAAAAATGCAGAATAATCTCTTCTAACTGCAATAATTTTCTAGTATACTGTATGCATACTTGCTATATAAAAATATTCTTCCTAGTTAACTCTGATGTTTACCATAATGTAAACAACTGACTTCAATGAAAAGAGAAGATATAAAAAGGATTCGTATTCAAGGCTTCCACTGTTCCGCTACATTGCCAATTGGTGTGAGGAAAAAATAAGTTACTCTTTTATGCTTAAAATTGTAAACATCATTAGTGCCAAAAAATTTTCCAACGACATTGAAGGCATTTTTCTACTCCGTTTTGTTAATACAATATAGAACTTTAAAAGCGCTATTTTATTCGAAAATATTATCTTTGCTATTTATGACCCAGATTATTTCTCAATTTACCTCAGATCTTTTTTGATGCTAAAGTTAAGGGATACATGATATTAACCTTCACAAATATGGTACAAAGTGGTGCATGATTTGAAAATATAATGACGAAAAATTTTTGTTATGCATTAACTTAGTTTTTAAATTTTTTTTAAATTTAAAAAAATCATCAGGGATATTTTCAGTGTGATTTGTTGTTTTGTTGCATTATTAATTATTCAATATACGAGCTAATTACTAATTACAATTATGGTGTGATTTAGCATGTATTTTAAATCTGAACAGTCTGATAATGAGGTTAAGATATTCAAAATCTTTAAAAATATCTATGTATTTTCATGTTTAAATAGCGTTTTACGTATTGATTTGCACCTTGCCCTATCCAAAAAACATTAAAATATTTTGTCAGTCGTTAACAATATGCTTCAATTTATTTTGAAGTCAAACATTGAATATGTTTGAGCATCATGAATAATCTCATTGCAATTATTAAATGTTAAATATAGGAAAATATCTAAAATTATTAAGTAATTTTAGTCTTGGTTCTTATAAATATACTTGAATATTGTCACAGTTTTTTATCTGTAAAAAAATATCTCTAAAGTAATAAACAAACCGAAGAAGTATGTAAATAATTTACCTGTACTCTTAAATTAGGTCAAATACATAAAATAAATACTAAAAGTGAATTACGCGTGTAGAAGCAATGCTGTATTTACGGAAGCAACAAATCTTTTTTCCCCAATTTGTGTGTTTCTGATTAAATAAAAGCCTATTAATTTCGCTCTTCCCTGTTTAACTCATAGTACTAAGTTATTTTAATGTCAAATTTTATTGCTCTATTTTGCATTCTAATAAAGTATGTATCTTTCATGGGATATTTAAAATAATCATTTTGTATATTATCTGTTTTGAATTCTTCGAATTTACCCTAGATTGGCCTAATGGTCTATGAATGCATGTTTTTTGAGATGCGTATTGAGATAAATACTACGATCTATTATATAGATGTTTGATTTGAAGCAATCAATTTGCCATTTTTACTGTGTTTTGTTTGAATAACTAAGAATATATTATCGAATTTTAATTTTTTTTCACACATTGATATAATAATTATGGAAGCAATAAATATTGGAAAATTCCTTTGTAATGAATCAATTTTGAAAATGCATTGGTCAATAAATAATTGCTGTACTATACATAAAGAATAATTTTAAAACTTTAAAAATTAAATACTGAAAATATTATCTTGCTTTAAAAACAAAAGCTATATTGTTTATTTAACTTAAAATTTAAGGAATTATTGTATGTGTAAAAACGTTTCCCATTTATATATCATTTATTTGTACATATTTTTAATAAATTTGTCATGAATTCTTAAAATCGAATTTTATATAAATTATTTTTAAATTTTATTTTCCGGAAAATATCTAAGAAAATAAATTTTCTAAGACGAACTGTGGACTTTCAATTGTTTTTAAAAGATTATTGTTCATTTCGTGTGACAAATGTATTTCGTAAATGTTTCCAGTTTAAATCGCTTCCTTAGAAATATTTATTTAAAGAAATCATAATTATTTTTGTAATTTAAATTTATAATAATTTGAAATAATTTGTGATCTAATTTTTCAAAATTCAATAGAAAATTGTTGGAATTATTTTTCAGTTATTTTGCTTCTGATATTAAGCAATCCCTAATGTTTTATTTATCTGTTAAATTCACTATATAATTGTCTTCATTTACAGAACTCTTCAGAAACTGATTCGAATAGAATGTAAGAACCATTATACATTTCGCTTGTTCAGCTAATAGCTAAAATGTTAAGATACTTTGTGAAATAGGGTGTCAACTAATATAATCACCAACTAATCGGTCAATTTAATCCTATTCGTACACATCGAAAGTAAAAAAAAATTTTAATAATATTAGATATTTAGATGAAAATATCGATCAAGTATGGTAAAAATTTCATATCAGGTGTAACACTAAAAGAAAATGTAAACATTTCGTAAATTCTTTTTGCGAGTACAAGTAATAACAAAAATGGGGTAAACATTGAGACATCCAGCAGTGTAAATTCGGTGAAAGTGCAAGGGTGATGGTTGTTAGGAACACTGCCAGAAAGTTTTCGTGGAACACTTAACTTTGCCTGCCCCCTTCTTTCGGTGCTGCTAGCATATACATTATCATGTATGAAGTTTAAATTGCGATAATACGAAAATAAATTTTAAAAAAATAAACATAACGAACACATTACGGAAAAATAACAGCGTACAGTACTCAATCAGCGCTATCTAAAACAGGACAATTAAAGTAATTGTGAAAATACTCAGAAGAGAAAATAAAAAAATACTAACCGAGACGATGAGTAAACATATTCATTTAAAAAATGATGGAAAAAAAATCTGACGTATGAAAGTCTTGTCACGTGTTATTGTTCCCTCCTTGTGCGCTGCGTCAAAAATGAATAAAACTAAAGGGATTGCTTCTACATCGTTAAAGCCAACCCGATCTTCGTAAACAACACATTTGAAAACACGTGCCGCACGTGGAACTGTGACGTCAAAGAACCATTTCGCAACTATGTTCTCTCGCCAACTACTCTAGGATACCTGTGAGAACATTTTCAGAGAAGTCGGGGAAATTCAAAACATGTTTTGATCTCAAACCTGTTCTTTTCGAAAGTGTCATTACTGGTTTTGTCGCGGACTTTTCTTTCCTTCTACTATTCTGTTTAATTTTTTTTTCTTTTGTATGTATAAAGGTTCAATGCTTTTTCTTTCTTTCACTAATTAAGCTAAACTGTTACTAATTGGGATTGAATTTTGTTGTGAGTTTCTTTTGTTTATGTGGACAGAGATAGAGCGCCCATAATTCTTTAATAAGGAAAAATGTGAAAATAATGTGTCACAAATGGATATTTTTGTTTCATGACATCCAGGAAAAAATTATTAAGAAATTAAATTTAAATGCGTAGAAATATTTTCATATATTTTATTATTTGATTTTGGATCTGATAAAATTGTGCTGGAAATAGTTGTAATATGAGATTTATTTCTTGATCTATGTGTTCTATTTGTTGCCAAACTTGAATTACAAATCAATTTCCTCAAATTAAGCTCACGCGATCCAAACGGGGAACTCAATCAAAGCATTTAAAAATCTTAAACACGTCAAAAATATTTGTCAAATTCGTTATAAGTTTCTATTTAAAATTTAAATCCCCTATAAATTTTAAAAAAATTCATTTCAAAAATTTTAAATTGCAAATATTTCCGTTTTTTTTAACTTGGTAAAAAATTAAAAAAAATTGAACAAACTATTGTTTTGTTATATTTTTATTCCTTCGTAATTTAAATATAGCTTTTATTACGTAAACTATGGTATTCCGTTGTTTTCATTTATTTAGAACTACTTTGACGTTATAACTGATAATTCACTCATTTCATGCGTGGTATTTTGTGAAACTAAATTTAACAAACATGCGATAATGATTTATTGAGGAAAACATTTAAAATGTTTTGCATATTTACTAAATATTATACAATTAAATTTAATAGTATAAAATTTTATTTTGTATATTGAAATCTATATGTATTGTAGAAATTTCTAATTTTCAATATTGATTTTATTATTATTATTATGATTTTTAAATGGTCCTTATTAAAAAATATAAACAAAGACCAAATCAAATATAAAAAAAACTGCGAATATATATTCTGTAATATGTTTACAGTTAATTCAAAGCCTTTTGAATACCATGCTAAAACATCCAACTTATGTATATTCTAATTATAAGTGCTAATGATAGAAAATACTTTCTTCTTGCTGATGATAGAGTTAAAAGTATATTAATTTTAACTAATGCAAATATTGCACATTAGTTTTCTTCGCATAATTTCATTATCTTCTATTAATTCTCATCTGTAATCATTTAAAGTAGAGCAATATTAATAATTTTCTAATTGAAACAAAAGCATTTGATTAAATATCCAATCTTTAGAGAACTTATTAAAAGACCTCTCTTATACTTTAAAACTAACATAATTTTTTATATAGCTCGTTTAAATTGTTTATAAAAAGAATGTTCTTAAAAATTACTGAAAAAATATAATTATACTCATAAATTGTTGTTTTCATATTGTTTCCAATAGAAACATCTTGCAACTAAAGGTTCATTCCTTCTTAGTTTTGATTGTACAGTTCATGGGTTCGAATTTCAACTTTTGTTTGAATGTTAGTAGTGATTTGGAATCCACCTTAAACTGTAATTCCTGGTCTGTGCAAAAAATGATTATTGAGCGACAAACCAAACCAATTAATGAAGCCAAAAAACTGAAACCTGTAAACTGTCCGATAATTTTTCCTTTAAAATTTTCCACTGGATAATTTTTTTTTAAATGATTTAAAAAAATTTTGATAGCTTTTGAAATAATTAATTTTTAATTACAGTATTTCCTTAGCTTTTAATGAAACTTATTTTCAGGCTATTTAAAATAGAAGATAAAGAATTTCATTATCAAAGAAAGAAAAATTTCTTCCCCTGCAATTTTTCATTTTCTTTCTTATTTCCTCCATATATCTAAGTACCACGATTTGTAAACATACATCGTAGTAATTTTTTTTATTTAAGTATATTAAGCATTTTTTATTAAATTTAAAACAAAACTGACACGGCATTATAAAATTGCTAAAATAAATTTTTACTTTAATATGGAAATAATCATTGATAATAATTTTAAAATTGAACAAAAGAATAATGAGCTCTCATTTTAAATTGATTGTTTTACATATGTAGTATGCGTGAATCTGTTCTCTCTCGCTCACTCACTCACACTTTACCCAAAATTCGAACGAAATGCTTGAAATTCTTATTTAACTTTTTATAGGTAGCAATTATTAATTTTAAAAAAATGTAATACATTGTTTATGGCATTTTCAAGCAATTAAAAAAGACAATTAAAAATGCTCCATTAGTGAAAACCTTTTTTATTACTAAAATGATATAAAGTTAATCTGATTCCTCCCCCCCAAATTTGTATGTTCCGTATTAATCAAATGTCATATTATTCAACCAAATAAATTTGTTATTTTCCATAATTTGATATTAAGAGGATTATGAAAATCTTAAAAGTGTTCTATAAAAAAATTTATACATATTAATTTATGCAAATATAGTAAATTCGGAAATTGTTTAATCATATTCTTAGAAGAGGCTCTCATTATCCCCTGATCTAAAATACTACTAACTCATTATCTAAAAAACAAAAGCTGCATGTAATTAAATGTTTTAAATTGAAATATTGTGATGATTAAAACTTTTATATTCATTTTTAATGCCATACGTATATCTTTTGAAAATTTTTAATAACCTTAAAAAAATAAAAATGCCAATATTTGCTTCTAAAAATTCATCTTAATTTATAATTTTAATCGTTTAGTTTCGAAAGAAATTATTCACAATTAGAGAAAAATTTACAAAATTATATAAATGAACACTAGCAAATAAAAAAATTTAAAAAAATCCGCGTACTGCTTTCTCCTTTTCTACTCTTAATACCATAATTATAAATTTTTATTCGTCTTTATTAACAGATGCATATTTTATTCGCATTTGATGTTTAGACAGTACAACGATGAACTTTTATTTCATTACTTTGTTCACAATTGCATGACTTTCAGGACAATTTTTTTTTTTTAAATTTTCTTCTGCACTAATTGCACAGGATTTGAAAATAATGGGTACTGTCTGTTATATAGCATAATTCACTCGCAATGTAAACTCAACAATGTATTCTGTGCGAAATAAACTGAGACTTTAACTGATCTCTGATTATTTCCTTATCAAATGAATTGTTGTATGTGTTGAACATTTTATAATCAATTCTGAATTTGTTATCGAAACAGCATGGTGATAACGTTGTTCATCTTAATATTGCTTCACTATTTCCCTGCAATGAATCATGACGGCATCTAGTGAAAATCTCATTTCTAGTTTCGTTGATATACAATGTTGATTTAAAGTATTCATGCAGAGGGAATTTGTTCCTTTATAACACCTCGTCCACGCTGTTCGTCTTTATTATCTGGATCTTTTTTATCTTAATAAGAAATGTCAATAACCTGATTTTGGAGATATATATTATCCGGTTTAGCGGATATTTTTTTCTTATATCCTACTCGCTACTAGTATTTGAGAAATTCAGTTGATAATTTTTTAATACTTGAATGAATTGTGGTATTGCTGCACTCTATCAATAGTTATACTTTCAAACCGTTAGATAGATAAAAGGAAATTTCATTTTTCTTTTGCCTTGGTTAGTTGTTTTAAATCAAATTCCGTGATATAAAGATAACTAAGCAAAATTCTACACAGTTGAATTTCTTATTTATTTTGCTTCTTAATGTTCTGCTTTTCCTCTGTATGATCAAATCCATTTACTAATTATTTTTACTAACAATTTTATTTAATTTATACAATTATTCATTAAATAACGCATGTTTTAACATGTGAAATAAATCCTCACGTTTTAATACACCACTTCTATATCAAATAATCCTTGAAAATTTAGTTTTCATCCTTTTTATCCACTTATTTTATTTTTTAAAGAGGACATGCTCTCCCATAAATAAATTTAATCTTGTGTCACGTTTATGATACGAAGCTTTAGATCTAGTCACACCGCATTAATTTTCTTCATTTCATTTCACTTAATGGTGTATTTTCTACTTCTCTTCCCCAATTGATTCTAAATTTATCACATTAAATTCACAGGTTAAAGTAATAACCTATTACCTTTGCCGATTTCTACATCTAATTAACTGTATACGTCCTTGACATAGTAATTTTTGAAGTAGCCAAAACTAATGTCATTTGTCATAAACATTTATTAAACACTGGTCATTAAATTCAAACGAATGGAAAAGAGAATTTAATGATGTTGTTCGGAAAAGCTTATGATAAAGCATTATTAGTGTACTCAAGAGGAAATTTTACTGAATAATATGTTAAAAGATGCATTTCAAACATTACTTTTGAAGTATATAATTTTTTTCCTGGATATCATGTTTACTGCAAAGAAGCATGTAACTTATAAATAAAATTTAGATAGGAATAAAAACGGATTTGCGACAAACTCATTTGATTAAAATAATTCACAGCTTCCTTAAATTATTTTTTACTGAAAATTATTTTTTTAATTCATAAATTATATTTACATTTCGCCAAAAGTTCAAGAACATAAAAAAAATTTTTTATTGTGTAGCATAAAATATTATATCCTATAATTGTATTTTCTATTATCAAATTGATTTTTTTATGTCTTTAAATTTTTATACATTTAAAAAAAATTAACTATCGTAATCGTTATTGAATATAGCATTAAATTAGACATTAAAAATTTAATATTTTTAATGCCTTTTTAAATTTATTTTATGCTTCCAAATAGGATCACCGATCCTGCGGACTTCTTTTACTGACGCTCATTAAAATAACTGTTGAACTTATTTTTACACATCAAATTAAAAGCTATTTTTTTAGAATTTATACTTTAATTTATATTTATACTCGTATATTTTGATTTATTAATTTAAAAAGAGCATAAAAATGGGAGTAATAAAATTTTACCTGTTCTCTCCTTTTGCCGTTATTTTTTCCAGAAATACAAGTTAAATGGCTTCATGATGTTTTTGAGGGATTCAATGAAAAAATTTTTAAAGTAGTTTTATTAATATAACTAAATTGAAAATTTCTCTTCAAATTTTTTATGTGAACATACTTTGCCAAATAAATATGAGTTTTATGCAAACATTTAAACGTTTCAGCATTTGAAAATAATATAATGGTTGCTATCTCACTGTATATACTTTAAGAAGATTTTGAATTTATCAAATTTTTAGACTCACAGTTGGATGTCATTCACAAAATAACTTTTGCCTTATTAAACAAGTTCGAGAACGCAAATAGTAAGGAGTTTTAAATACCAGAATAAGGATAATTTTTTTTAATAGTTTTACTACTATTTCTGAGTTTGAAAAGGATTACTGTGTGCTTTATAATACTATTCACTTCAAAAAATAATGTATACCTGACTTTTATAATTTCTTGATGTACATAATTTTTTCTTAGTTAATTTTTAAAGTAGGCATTACGTTGAAAGAATTATTTTTAATACACTGACGTATATTTTATGTAAATAATGACATGGGGCCGTGGTAGCCTAGTGGTTAGGGTATCGGCCTTTCATCCGGAAGAATGGGGTTCGATTCCCAATGCCGCCAAAGACCCACCGAGAATATGCGATATACGTGCTCGTTAAATCTGTGGAATCGAAAGTTCTGTGGTCGGTCGTTGAGTCACTTTTATTAATCACTTTTAACACCATGGATGCAATGGTCTGGAGAAATTTACTACCCTTTCAGAACAATGCCAAAATTGAGGGAATATAACCTCTGGTGCTGCCATCTATTGGAGGATTTGAAGATCTAAAGTCGTACTTTCACCTTCATGGTGCTCTTCTTAAACGAAAGACGCTCCCAATTGACTTAAATTTGCATAGTTAAGGCATAGTGAGGTTGGCTTGTCCAAGTGTCATTAGTAACAACAACAAATAATGACATTAATGTGACTTATTTTCAGTTTATAAAAAATATTTATAAACAGGGAATTCAAAGCCAAAAAAATTCTCTTGCGAGCAAATCTAAGTTACAAAGAGATTAATATATGCGGCCTCTAGATTTTGTTTTCATAAAATAAAACACATTTTGAAATATCTGATTTAAGTGTGTGTGTGCGTGTGCGTGTGTGTGTGTGTGTGCGTGTGTGTGCGTGTGTGTGCATGCAATGAATAATATAGAAGCACACATATAATGTTGATGAAGATTAAACAATCTTTTTGATCATTAGCAAGTTGTTTTTTACTGGTTTTTAAGTTTTTCAATGGATTACATTTATCATGAGTAACAGCAGTATTGTATTAAATCACTTTTAACACTTAAATTGTTTGTAGAATTTGGAAACAAGTAATTAACAAAATTTTTGAGCTGTGTTATCTTAGTTTAAAAATCACTCATATGATATTCATTTATGAATTGTGTATTTTTATTGAATTCATTATTTCAATTATTCTTAAATTGTTTCTTTAATAATGATAAAGTGTACATTGTAAACTCATCAGGGAAATAAATTTTACCATTACATTGGTGAAAGCAATATTCAAACTATATTTTTATTTTATTTATTTTATAGGCAGGAACTAGCTTCATTATTTTTGATGAAATACGCTTTTCAAAAGAATTGCTGCCTATGTATTTTAAGCACAACAATATGGCCAGTTTTGTTCGTCAACTCAATATGTGTAAGAGAAATTATGAAATATTTTTATGTTAAAATGGATGTTTGAATACATTGCAATAAATGTTTTTCTTGTATGTGCTTATGCTTTGGTTTATCAAGAATTTTAAAATAAATAATGACTAATGTAGGAAAAATTTCCTTGTTTAAATGTCATTTATGATTTTTTTATATTTTTACTGTACTAATTAATTTTAAATTTCATCTGAATGCATGATTTTTAAATACCATTCTGATTAAAAATATTCTTATTTTAATTGTAAAGCACATTATTAAACTCATTAATAATCTCCAAATTTCTGTTTTTAGATGGCTTTAGGAAACTCAGCTGTATTGATCAAGGGGGCATGCATTCTTTTAAAAATGAAATTGAATTTTACCACCAGTATTTTCTTAAAGGTCAAGAAACATTATTGGAATTGATTAAAAGAAAAGTAAGTAGTTTTCATGTGATACTATATCATGTAACTATAAAGTATAAATTGATTGTTTGACAAGTTCAGTAATAGATAGGGCTTGGAATTTCTTGTCATTAAAACTTTTCTAGAATGTACTGATAATTTGAGAATAATAAATATTGGTAGCTATTGGGACTTATATATCTGTTTGTATAAAGAGTTTTATCTATATTTACAGGGTCAGAAATTTGTTGATTAGTTTTATATTTATTTTTGATATCAGTGTTTACAACAGAGGTCCAATTTTTATCTTAGCACAAAGGTCAGAGAAGCATTTTTCCACATTTATCAATAATCAAATGCAATCTAAGATTACTAAAATTCCATGTTATTCATTTTAAACTTTAAAATATATACACATTATGTATATGAAGATATATTTATAATATTTAAGATTTCATTCTGAAACTGTTATTAATTGTTATATTTTTTTAATGTTATTTTTATTAATCTGTATATTTTTTTTCCAAAAAAAAGATTGTTAAAAAAAGTTATATATTTTTTGCTGAATTTTTTTAAGTAGAAAATTAAATACTATAAAAATTATTTGCTATTTCTTTAAAAATTGGCTTATGTGCTTTTGAATTACAGCCATAATTAGTGAAAATGTAATCATTCACGTCACAGAAAAATTTATTTTAAATAAATGATGCAGATTAGAAATATTTACTGCTATTCAAATGGAAAGTTTGAAATTTTTTAATTTCTTTTAGATTATATTGAAAAATAATTTTATGTTTATAGTTAAATAATTGTAAGATTTTCCCTATGCTTTTTTTAGAAAAGATTAAAGGAAACAAACATAAAAATGAAGTATTTCTCATTTTTCTCATCATCTCAAGAGATAAAACATAGTTTTTTTATGAAATATTAAACATACTAGATCTTAATTTTTCTTTCTTTGTGTATTTTATACTAATGTTATTTAAAAAGAAGGCTGAAAAAGTGGTTATTTAAACTACTCAACTCAATCACTCTGAAAAAATTAATAAAATATAGAAATAATATCAGCATTCTATATTATTAAGTAGAACAAGCATAAATGTGGATTTGATGTGTTTAAATATTTATAATCGTAAAACAGCTTGAAATGTTAATTTTATCTTTCTGGATATCTCAAAATGTTAATTTATTAGTGCTTTGTGTTTTCGGTTAGTAATCTTATAAAATAGATTTATTCTAGGTATCTCAAAATAACTTCTTCATGAGGCTTCATTCGATTTATTTAAACATTTTTTTAATTTATTAACATGAAATTCGTTCAAAAATATTGTATTAAATTTTCAAACTAAATATCCAAAAATGTATGTCTATAATAGTTTTTAAAATCATGCATTTCCCTCTTTATAGATTCCAAATAGCAGATCAGAAGAACCTAAAGTCAAGCAAGAGTACATTGATGAATTAATATCAAACATCAAATCATTGAAAGGAAAACAAGACAGTGCTGAACAAGGCATGCGCCACCTCAAGCGGGAAAACAGATTGCTGTGGAGGCAAGTAAACTTGCTGACCGATAGATACACAAAACAACAGACTGTTATACAACAGGTAACTTAACCTTCGTAAAATGCTTATATATCATTTGGTTTGAGTCGCGAAAATCGTGTAAAATATTGTATTTGTTAAATTCCCAGCTTCTTCCTTTCTTTATGAACATGATGCGACCAAGCCGAGAAATAGGCTTAAAAAGAAAAGCTCCATTAATGATTGATGAAGGAGAAGAACACAGTAAAATGGCACGTTTATCTCCACCATATTATGTTCAGCACATGAACGAAGATTCTAATCAAGGCATGGTAAGTATCAATTTAAAAACTCTTAGATGAGAGATGCCAAACTCCAGAAAAAATTATTTGAATGATTCAAAATCCAATTATTTCTTAAAATTCTTATTTTCAAATACTAATTTATAAGACAATTCTATACATATTCCCTTATTATCAAATTTTATTATATTTAATAAAATAAACTTCTTATCTTTCGTATACATTGTTTTTTGCTCACTCAAGTCATTCAGTTCTATTTTTAATTAATATTTCATCAGTTTTTTAATATATATTTTTTAAAATATATTTTTTAATTTTAAAAAATCATGTTTAATTTGAAAAATATTTATTTATGACTTAAAATTGATAGATATATAAAATAGTTAAAACATTTCCTTATTTTTAAATTTAATATAATATAACATTATTATGAAGACTTTAATATAAAATTTATATTAACATTATAAACAAAGTATAGTTTATTTATTAAATTAAAAGATTTTTTCAGTTTATCATTTTATTTTCAAACTCTTTTTTTTTTAACTCATTGAAGCACATTTGTGAAAGTAAAAAGAATTAATGATTTCCATTTATCTTCCAAGAGAAGGATTGCTCCTTAATACTGGATTATATTGAGGCTGAGAAAAAAAATGTATGCAAATTGCTTTAAAATTATTTTTAAGTCTAACATTTACTTTAATTTGAAAAGTTATAGCTTATTATTAGTTATAAATTATATATTTTGTAATAAGTTATAATTTATGATAAATATAAGAATTTATTTAGTTATAATTATTCTAATATTTAATTTTTGCAATATTTATTTACAAATGATAGCAATTGATAAAATTAGTATTTATCACATTTCCTTTAGTTTACTCATATTCTTTGAATCAAATATTTTATCACAGATTTTTTTTAAATAATAGCTAGTAATTAATTTATGAATGATCATCAGTAGGAATTTATTTTATTGACTTTGTCAATTTTATCATAAGTTTGTCAGTGACTTTTATATTCCTTGAAATGTGTCCTGATCTTATATATAGACATCCATTGTGATGTTCAAATATAACATATTTTTTTGATAACTATTTCAGCTCTCTAGGTTTATCTAGCATTCGAAGGCATGTGAGTTAATACCATGAAAATATGTAGGAGTTTAGCTGTGTGTAGCTTTTGCTTTAATAAAATTCTTAGTGAATATACTAGAGTTGTCTTTTATAGCCTACATCACCAGTTAATGTTTCAAATAGAGGACCTGTTATTCACGAAGTAACTGAGATGGAAAATACCAAGATGTATCCTGGCAGCATTTTATGCTCCTCCTCCAATACAACCGCAGCTAAAGAATGTGAAGCAATTGTTGATAGTCCTTTATCTTGTAACTTAGAAAACTCAGAGCAGACCATCGACAGTCCATTTACTGAGCCTGGCACGTTGGAGAGGCTTAATATTTTAAACCAAAACTTTGAGAGGTGGGTAAGAAGGGTTTATCATTCTCATTTTGTGCATAATGCTAAAAGTTTCAAACAATGGCCGATGATAATATAATTATTTTAAAGTTTGAAATATCTGTATATTGATTGTAAGGAGAGTGACCTTTCACATTATTTTAAAACATTTCTTATGTTTTATCATGCTTTTTATTATTGCTTTTCTATTAATATTTCTTTTGCATGCAGTTTTGAAATACAGTTGCTGAAACTTTTAACATGAACTTAATTTATTGCTGGCAAATGCTAGTAACAGATTTTAATATTGCTTATAATATTGTTCATGTAAATTATTAAAAGAATACTTTTAAGTATTTGCATGAATTTAAACTATTATAATTTATTTTAAGTTATAAATCTTTCCAGTCTTTCTTTTAAATAGGTTTATTTTGGAATCAATATTTGTGTTTTAGATTATTTCTCTTTAAAAATGCATTTAATTGGGTATTAAAGATTTCACTCAGGGGAAAAAATTGACTATGTTTAATTTGCTTAAACAAAAAGAACAAAAAGCAATGGCTTTGCTAGAAAATTTTAAATGAAATAGTTAATAAAAATGTTATGATTGCTACTTGAATAAGTGCTAAGCATAATATGTTATTGTGTGATTTAAGGAAATAGTGTATTTGGTATTTCAACTAGAATAATATCACTATATTTATAATATCACAGCTTCCTTGTATAATAATTGAAACTACTCCTGAGAATTTTATTTGCTACTAAAACGCTTATATTTTTAGTCTTATAAAAATTTAAGTAATAAAACCCTAAATCAAAATTAGTTCAATTCCTTATTTAGCTTTTAAATCCTGTTCTTTAAACCATCTTATGTCATTTATTTTACATTTCCTTGAGAATCTAATATGCAAAAATACTCTTGTTTTTTAATGTAATTGATAATTTGATAAAAAATTTTGTGGCAGGGAAACTATTGTCTTATGCGTTTTTTAGCTCCCTTAATAAACTATGAATCAATTTCCTCCAATGGGCAAAAATAAAAGTTAAGTGATGTGAAAATCAATATTTCAGATGTGTTTTAAGTTGATGATAAAATTATGAAGCGAATATTTAAATAAATGCTATTTTGAAATACTGCAAAAATGCTGTCAAATATATATATATATATATATATATATATATGTTTATTTTAAAAGAATTCTTATTGCAATATTCAATGATATACTTTAATAAATGCATAGCTTATTATTCTTGTTTGTAATCTATTTAACCTAATTTTCAGGTTGCTCTATTTTTTAAATTAAAATTTTTAAAAAATTATTTTTATTTTTTTAATTTTAAATATGATTAATGTAAATCTGCATCGGCCATAAGAAAAAACTTTTAGCATTTTTTGGAATCCACCGAGAACCGCTATGTATCCCCATGGTGTTCTTCCACTATTGTATGGAACCGCCATGATACAGTTATTACCGGAAATAACAAGCTGTATAACAATATGGGCACTGAAAATTTCAATCCTTAAACTATTGCATCTAAATTCTAATTATTCATTTTTTAATAATTGATTTTATGCAAACAATCTTACTATAGGCTGTTTCAATCTATTCTGATGTGTGCAAGTTTTTGTTTATCAATAAACAAAATAATTAAAATAATTCAGCATGTTAAACAAAGATATTTACCGTACAAGAAATCAAGTTATTTTAGCAAATACTAAAATTCTTTATATCTATGGTTGTTACATGGATTAAACATAAGTAAGGAAAAATACAAGAAATTTTGTATTTTGTACAATTTTTGTTGTGTTATTTTATCATTTATTGTGTCTTTAAGCATACAAAAATGTGTGCTGTAGAACTTCAACAAATATTTAAAGTCTTTGTACAAAAGTATGTGGATTAAAAATAATCATGGAAAAATAAAGAGAAATATATGTTCATTATAATTTTATCGCATTGTTTCATTGTTTTTGAATATTAAAAATATTTGAATGCATGAATGATATATGGATTAAACAATGAAGAAAGAAGAATAAAAGAGGATTGCCTGCTTATTACTATTAATTTATATTATATTCAATTGTTATTTCCTTAACTTGCAAAAATTTTAATAAACTGACATTTTATAGAATAAATTATTCAAATTCTCATTTCTGTGACAAAAAAATTTAGCTGTGCACTAATTCCATGAATGATTGTGTAATGTTTTCTAGTGCAAATTATTTTTACCAATGGACGACTGAAATTTATTTTTAAAATGTTTTTAAGTCTACAAAAAATTACTAAAAGGATTGATTTTGAAACGAAAGAATGATGCTAATTACTTGAAATTTTGAGAGTTATTAAATTATTGGCTGTTTTCAAGGAATGATGTTAAGAAACCCAAAAATAATGGCATCTAATGTGGAGATCAGATGTAAAATTTCAGTGTGATTATTCTACATATCAGTGACTGTAGAAACCAAGCAAACCATGTGATATATTTAAATCATTTGTCTCCTAATTTTTTGTTTTGTTTGTTTTGAACTTTTACATGAACATTTACTTATAAAAATGATTATATAAGCAAACTACACATGCATCTCATTATGAAGAAAAGTGTGGATTAGAAAAAAAGTATATTTATACCTTAAATGATACTTATTTATAATTGTTGCAAAAAGACAAACATTTCAATATAAATATTAATTCTGAATCTTAAAGAATGGAATAAGAAAGAACTTAATCCTGTGTATGAATTAGACTACTTAAATTCAGAGACATGATTTCCTCAAAAATGTTCTTTTGACTTAAATTCCTGCTAAAAATTTCATGTTTAATATAGCGCAGCTTCAATTCCACTAAATTATTAAAATCTTGACAGTATATTCTAGAAATACTTAAAAGGTACAGTTTATAGAAATTTTATAATTTTCAGAACCTAATAAATGGTGCTGTGCTCCTTGATAAGAAGGTGATTTATATTTCAAATTTTAAAAAAAGCTTCAATGAAAATATAGTTTATTTGTGTTTGAGAATATTGATGTGTGCAAACAATGATCCAACTGTTGAAAAAAAAATTGAAAAACTTAGTATTATGATTAAATTTGCTGTTGTGCAGATATTCCTTTTGAACCCATCTGCAAAAACAACTTATATGCATAAACTATATATTAAAAATCATTTGTGGAAGTGAATACAGTGCCCATATTGCATTGATAAATTATGTACTTTTTCCATTAGAAAGGAACCATAGGTAATGTTATATTTTTGTGTCATTTTTTATGATTGGATTAATGGAGCATTCCTTTAGATCATCTTTTAAATATTATATTTGTTTTCATTTAATAAATATGAACTATTTTCAGTAAATTTAGAAATAATTATATAGTTTACTATTGTAAATTAAGCTTCAAAAATTTAAGAGATGATCTTTGAAATATGAGGTTTGATTTGAATTGGGAGCACTTGCTTTGATCAGTGATATTACGATGTCAAAATATGTATGAAAGAATATTTTTAAAAAATTGAATTGATTATTTTAAGTTATTTTGATACATATTTTTCTCTAAAAGAAAATTTTTTATTCTTTGAAGTGATTAAAAAAACTCAATTTGAGTTATGTTTACCTCTAACGCTTAGTAAATGATATATGCTTGCATACATACATTCATGCATGTGTAATGAGTTTTTACAAGCATTTGATTAAACTATTTTATGGGCTATAATTATTTTACGTATATTTAAATTTTAAAAAAAATCTTTCAATATAAGTTAATGTTTAACACAAAAAATAATCATTCAGCTATATTAATACATATCCATAATAATTCGTTGTACTCATTGAAGTCAATTGTTAAGACAACATAAAAAGAACTGTATTGTCTCTCTATCAGAAGTCCCTTATAATGTTAAATTTACACATATTTTTATATAAAATAAATAAGAAATTAAGCATATTTTGTTCTGTGATAAACTTTTTTTAAACTTTTCATTCTCAAAATTTATGAATAATAAGACACTTTATGTGTGTATATATTAATTGTCAGTTATTTGCTATATGAGGTAAACATAACTACTTGACAATTTCTGCAATCTTAATAACTTCACAACTTATTTATTAATCTTTTTTCATAATTATTTCCGCTTTATATCTTGGCACTTATTGAGCTTGAATTTTTTTTAATGATTTAGCATCAACTTCCATTTTCAAATCAAATGCTATGAATGAATATAAGAACACATGAGTGAAAGAATGGATGTTGTAGTAGTGGTATGTGGGAAACAATATTTTTTAAATCTCATTTCTTGCTTTGATTTGGTTTACTTGTGCACAATTATTGTACATGTATATGTGTGAAATGTGCCAAAAATGTAAATCATTCTGAATAAAAGATTTTTAAACCCTCTGTGTTGGTTTAGTTTAATTTATAATTTCACTGTATAATGCTTGATATTTTAAACATCTGCATTTTTCTTGATGTTTGAATGGATTTTGTTTGTTAGTTTGAATGAATTTTGCTTGAATGAAATTTTGATTTGTTGTAATATCAAGCAAAGTTATTGATATCTATTTGGTTATATCTTAACCTTGATATTTTGCAAACTACAGTTTTATTGTATTCATATGCCTTATTAAAGGCTACTTTGCAATATTGTTGGAGAAATCTTATTATTAATTTTTTGTTTTGGTGAGCTATTTAGTACTTATGTTTGAAAAATACTCAATTAATCTTTCTTGTCCTCTAAGCTTCTTTTCTACCAAGACTTCATCTCTGTGTCATATCTAGGCGTTTATCATTGTTTCTGGATCCTAGAATGGTAATGTATATAGCATTTTCTTAAAAAATGGTATGTACAAATATTCTTTATGATTGTGCTTTTTTAAGTGTTTTTGTGTGCATTTGAGATTTGAACCCTGCATATTTTCTGTTATCCAAAAATCAAAGAAGACAGCAGACATATTTATTCTTGTTAGGGTCTTTGAGATGAGTTGGCCCGATCCTTCTCTAACACTCACTCTAGGAAGATGGCTTTAATTAGAATTTCTTTGATGAAGTCCATGTCATGATCACAATGTAGTGCTGAACATCCTGGGTAAGATCTAAATGTTAAAATATGTGATGTCCGCTGTTTTACAGTGGTTCTCAAAAGTTTTATGCAAACACAAAATTATACTATATGCACAGTTGTACAAATTTAAAAAAAAAAACTTCTTTACAATCTTTAGTTTTAAAATTTGATTTCCTTATGGTTATAAAATTTTTAACATTCATCTAAAGTAAATTTTAACTATACTTTTAATGACAATTGTAATTAATATAAATTTGTAAAAATTAGCATATTCTCTCAAATTATAATAGATTAATTGTTATATACAAAAGTATTCAAAATAAATATTTGAACTTGCTCATCAAAGTTTTAAACATGAAACTACAAATAAAATTTATTTTTTAAATGTTTTCAAGAATTTTTCTTGAGGATGGGAAAGCAATTTGCATGTAATTTTATGCTCTAATTATTAAAATAATTTAAAGTTTTAAAAAATAATTCTTGGGATCTTACTTTTTTATTTGAGAAACTTAATATTTTTAAACTATTATTATTAATTTGAATATTAGTTTTATATACTTCTGTTATTATGACAATATTTGATTACAAATAATAAAATATAGCATTAGTAGTTATAATAAATTGCATTTCATTTAAATAAAGTTGGATTAAAAAGGAAAGTTTAAAAAATATAATTAACAATTATTTAATTATCTCTAATTATAAAAATGCTTAAAGTTTTAAAAAATGGCTCTTGGTATATAATTTTTTATTATTTTTTGTATTTGAGAAAATTATAGTTTTGAACCATAACTAATTAAAAATGAATTCTGTTATATTATCAATATGGTCTGTTATATTATAAATTTGGTTTTATAATTATTAATTTGAATATTAGTTTTGTATAATTATATTTAATATTAACAATATTCCAAAAAATAAAAATATAGTTAATAGCTATTAAAATTACTTTTCTTTAAAATAAAGCTAGATTAGAAAGTTTTAAAAGTATAATTAACAATTATACATTATTTAATGTAGTTTAGTAATTGCAATTTTAAAACTCTTTAAATATTTGTATACAATTACTAGCTATTACATTAATTTTTAATAAGTATCTTACTGCAACTCTTAACAAATATTAATTTAATGACCACTGGGAAATTTAATCACTGAGTGTTTTTACTTGAAATTTGTTTTCTGAATATTTGCTTTGTTTTAAGAGTGTTTTATGACTGATAGAGTGGAGAATTTCTGAGAAATGAATGTTGTGTATGTGGAATGAATTGACAAATAATTTCTTTTTACAAGTATATGAAAATTCATTTGAGAACTACTGTTCCCAAAATATGTGCTTTAGTTGTTAATGATATTTATTATTATCTTTTTCACTTTATCATTTCAGTCGGAGCCGGAGCAGTTCCATGAGTTCTGGGCGTACACAAACCAGCTTTTCTCGTCGGCTACCATCTTCAGGTTCTATGCCTGTTACTTCAAATCAAACATCAAGCTATACTACTGTTATTATTGATGAAACAACATCTGATGTGCCATCATCAATCTCTGAAAATCTGATTCATCCTTTTGTTCCCAAAATGGAAGATACAGTCACAGATACAGATGTCTTTAACATTAGCTCCTTAATAAATAATAGAGTGCCTATTATTGATGAAACCACAACTTTGATGAATGAGCAATCCTCCATGATGAACAAAGCTAAATCTATGATGAATGAAAGAATATCAATGATGAATGAAGGGGCATCCTCTATTATTCGAAACGAGGGAACCCCATCTATAATGATTGGAAATGAGGGTACTTCCTCTATGATTGGAAATGAGGGTACATCTATGATTCGAAATGAGAGTGTTTCCTCTATGCTTAGAAATGAGGCTACTTCCTCCATGATTAGAAATGATGGAAGCCCTCCCATGATTAGAAATGATAGAAGCCCTCCCATGATTAGAAATGATAGAAGCCCTCCCATGATTAAAGAAGATGGAAGCCCTCCCATGATTAGAAACGATGGAAGTCCTCCTATGATTAAAAATGATGGAAGCCCTCCCATGGTTAGAAATGATGGAAGCCCTCCCAGAATTGCAAGCAATGGAACCTCTTCCATGATTGGAAACAATGGAACCTCTTCCATGATTGGAAACAATGGAACCTCTTCCATGATTCTAAACAATGGAACCTCCCCTATGATTGGAAACAATGGAAACTCCTCCATGATTGGAAACAATAGAACCTCTTCTATCATTAGAAATGATGGAGCTTCTATTATTAGAAATGGAGGTTCTGCCATGATCAGAAATGATTCACGTATCAGAGCAAATAATCAGTTGCCAATTATCAATGAAGTACAGTCAATGAATACAGAAGAGAAATATTCTCCAAATTATATTCAGTAAGCACGATTTTATTATTTTTTTAAGCTGCATGTTAACAGTAAAATAATCGACCTAATAATTGAAGTTTTTGAAATGACTTCTTTTTTAAATACTAGCATATGTTATAATAATATAATAAAACTTCAAGTAAGAAAATTTGTTCTGTAAATTAGTCTTATTTTTAAAAAAAAGTTATTGACTATAAATTTTATATAATTATTTTTAAATTGTATGTTCTTTAATGAAAATAAATTCAATTAATTCTGAAAATTAAAAATTTGCTGAGATGCCTTATATTTAATATGTATTATAATGAGATTAATATTTCAGTAATATAAAATGATAAAATATTAATGATCGTTTTTAACGTTAATTTATTCAAAATATTTAGGCCTTTTAATGGAAGCTAAGTTATACATTTTCTCACAACTGATTAAAATCATGTTCTTGAAGTTTCCTAAATTTTTCTAATTATTTACCTATAAATAATAAAAAATAAATATTGAGCACAACATTGCTAAATATTTAAAGTACTTCATTACCATAATTTTAGACATGTAATTCCAATATAAAGAAAATTTAACTTTTTTTAAAAAATTCATTTGAACAAACTAAGTACATTTATTCATAAATAGCATTAATTCATGTTGAAAATACTGTCATTTTATGCATTTTTCTCTGAATATAAATCATTTAATATAAACATTCTATTAATTAAAGTTGTAAATGCCGCTATTACTAATTTGAATGAAAAATTAAGACAATTTTCTATAATAGAGTAATATATCCTACTCCAGGCACAAATGATTATGTCCTAAATCTTTGATCATGAGTTTGAATTAATATCCAATGTCCAATGTTCTCAGTCTTAGAACTAAATTCTGAAGTTTGAAAGGTAAAGTTTTAAGAAATAAAATAATTTGGTAGGAAATATAAAATAGATTATCAGTTTGATACATGCATAAAAGAATGCATATAGACATACAATTTAAGTTCTCATTCTTACACTTTAAGATGATTTTATTAAAATTGGTTGATTGACCACAATGAAAATGTAATGAGAAGAGGGTTATTACAATTTTATAAGAGAACTAGCAATGAAATTTTCAAATTAATTTTTAAGATATGGATTTAAAATTACATGCACTTGAATGAATAAACGGGGCATTTGGGTGATTAACCCTTTTCCACAGCGAGGCCAGAAACTGCTACATATTTATGATTACCCAGTAGGCACCCGAGAACCAAGTCACAGAGGTGAGTAACATTACCCATGCCATACCACCACAAATCCGTTTATAGGGTGGGCTGCATTCATACATATTCTCAGAAGAAAGGACACAGAAATACAGAGAGAAAGAAACATCCTTTCCAGAACCTGGGACCAACAGCCTAGGAGACAGGAACTCAAACCTCTCAGACATTTGAATGTATTATTATTTAAATTAATTCAAATTTATATTGTATTAAATCAAAATTAATATAAATAAATTTTCATCTATATATTTAAATTAATTCTGATTTAATAAAATATAGATTTGATTTAATTTAAATGTATAGATGAAAATATGTGTAAAGACTGAAAAACTGTTGTCAATAAAAATTTATTGATGTAAAAAACATAGGGATTATTTTTTGAATCTCACATTTTTAGAGCCGGGCTGTCAGCCGAATGGTTAGTGCTCTTGCCTTCGGTTCAACATTCGTGGGTTCGAATCCCACCTTGGGCATGGATGTTTGTAGTGTTTCGGAATCCACTTTAAACTGTAGATCCCGGTCTAATTAGCTTCATGTTCAAAAAATGACCGTTGAATTACAAACAAATCAAACCTCACATTTTTAGAAGATTCAACTTTCAATAACTTTTTAACAAAATTATATCTATTTTAAATTTGTCCAATATTTATGCTGCATTTATATCTTTATTTTAATTTTGTATTCATTTATTATATAGATCTAACAAGAATGTTGGTCAAGAAATGAACTGGATGATGAACCAAGGCAATTCTGCACAGTATGCGACTGAACCGAATTTTGATAATTGGTTAGGGGTGTGTATTCGGTTTTACTTTTTACACTTCACATTTTTGTAAGAAAATTAGAAATTTTACTATAACTGCTGCTTTTTTTCGCTGAAATTTAATTTCTAAATATTAAACTGCTTTTATCTTCTATAAATCATTGTACATTTAATTTTAAAAAAAGTTATCTTGATCTTCCAATATATTTATTATTATATAACAATTTTGTTCCATTTTTTCTTTTGCAGTTGCTTTCTTAGTTTTAAAATTTCTTTTTAAAATTCTCTTTGAAATTGTTACTTAAAGATTTTGAGTTTTAATTAATCCAAAAATTTTATGCTATCTGTGTAGAAATTTTTATTGTTCATTACTAGAGTTAAGAACATATAAAATATAACACTGAAAATTCTATTACCTAGAATTATTTATTATATTAGATATTGCATATACTGTTTAAGCTCATTTTTTATGAAAATTTACTTTTGTAAATCTTGTTATTTTGACTTCACTTCACTGTCAGAATCATGAAAATATTCGGTATAATAGTTTAAAACACATTCTACATAATTAAAAATTATGATTTTATGTACTTATTATTGTTTAATAAATTAATTTTTATTGTATATATGAAGTAAGCTCTCATTTTGTAGCAAGTATATTTATGAGACTCTCTTTAGTATTTTGTGTTTAAATGTATTCTCTATGCAATGTGAATAATGTAATAATTTACAAAAATATTTCATAATTTTTTAACTTCATATTAAATGAGCTTCTTAAAATTGAAAATAATTTTGTAAATCAAGTATTGATGTTTGTAGCTTCTATTAAGTTTATTAGAAAAATTAAAGATTTGTATTTAAATATTAACCTTTAAAATCTTTCATCTTATTATTTTACGTATTACTATATATTTTTATATGTCACAATTTACATCATGTTTATACATTATCGTTGTCATCAACACGTTTTTTTTTCCTCCATTGTAGCAAATTTTCAAGTCAGATAATCTTACTGCTGGTTGCAGCTTACCTCAGGTATGCACTTTCCATTTATTTGATTTGAAATATATTGTAATGCATTATTTATAAAATAATTTATTTTTAGAATTTTAGTAAATAAAAACAATGAACAAGATCCTTTTTCATCATAAATGCTTATTTCTTATGTGCATCAAACAGAAAATATTTTTAATTTTTGAGTTTGATTTTAAATGATTGCACTTTTGTTGTTGTTGTCGTCTTGTACCAGCTAGGCTGGCATTATGGGGTGCACTGCTCCTTTTTTCCAACTGAACCATATTTTGGTTATTGGACTTTTTATAATCATTTATTTATTGGAAAAAGAAACTTATTGATGTTAACATGGAGTTAAAATTCCATTCTGTATTATTTATATTGCAAGGTTATTTATATTGCACTTTTCACTTTTTTCCCCCATTTTGGCATTTAATAAAATTTTAAAAAAACTTAATATAATTTATTAAGTATTTTCTCTTGTAGATAGATTTAATTCTTTTATAATTAAAATAGTATAAAAATCCTTTCTCAATTTTTAATAATAATAAAGATATCTTGCTGGTACTGAATGGTTTGCACACCGGGCTTTGACTCAATAGTTTGGGGTTTTTGATTTCCTATACTGTGTGTGAACGTTTGTAGTGGTTTGGATTCCACTGAGCTGTAGGACCCTGTCTAATTAGCTTCTATATGTAAAAACATGCATAACAGTAATATGTATAACTGTGTATAACAATATAGCAGTTAACTAAAAAACCAATAATAAAGAAAATGTAATTATTTCATGAATATTGTTTAACACACTTGATGTTTTTTGTCAAATGTAATACTAAAAGTAAATTAAAATGTTTCTAAGTAACATTAATATTTTATTTTCTTAAATTACTTTTCATTTATTTATTTCAGCAATCTGAAAATGTGTTTGTGTAAAGTAGATATGGGTAGAGACCAAGAGCACAATGCATCAAATCTGAACTTTATGGCATGGAATCATATTGAGTTGGACTGATTTTCAAGAATATATGATAATAAGTTTATGTGAATGAATTTTAATTATTATGGTAACTGTATGTAGCTTATACTTAAACACTAAAAGAAATACCTGTATCTTTTTTGTAAAAAAATATATATATTTTAGCAACAAGGAATTTTTTTATTTGTTTATTTTTTAAATTTATAAAATAAGCAGTACATCTCTCTTCTTATTATTAAAAATATTAGTATTTAATGGGACTATTCTGAACTTATAATGTCATATGGCATTGACAGTATATAATTTAATTAAAAGACAGTGATTTGATTATTTAACAATGATTTATAACAAGAGTTTTTGATTTACTGTTATGGCATAATAAAGAAGTGCTAAATGAAGTTGTTGAATTATTAATTATTTCTTCTTATAATGTAGAAAATATGTTCTATATTTAATTAAATATAATGAATTAAGAAATGTATTTGAAAAATTTTATAAAATTTGATCATATTTTATTGAGATTTTATAATGTAATTTTAAATCAAAGAAACAAAGTTTCTTTTGAAATTCTATCTATGAATATAAAATATATATTATTTAATTATTTTGTTTTAGTGTTTAAAGCAAAAATTACTTTTTACAGAAAGTGTGTGAAAAGTATTTGAAGGGTTTCAGTCTGAAAGATATATAAATGTTTCTGACAGTGCCTCGTGCAAATGTAGTTGTTTGTATTGTGCATGATTATTGTTGGTATAAATACTAAGGTTAATCTTTTGGGTTTGAGGTATATTTTGGAGGGTGTGAGTCTTGTGAAGCAGTTCATGTCTTATGATTAAAATGTATGTTTCTTTTATCACTAAATGTGGTATATTAGCTGCATTTTTTGGTGCAATTTTATTTATCATCTGTATCAGATGGATTTGATTATATGTTGTACTTTAATTGTGCTATTTACATTTACGCATTTCCATTTCAAAAAGTTTTTATTACTTCTTGAAATGCTAAACATCAGTGCCATGCCAATATGGCATTAGAAACACCTTCCAAACAGAGCTTGTAGTTGAGTTGTTATTAAGTACTCCGTAAGTTTGGTGAGAAGATATCTTGTTAATTTGAATTAACTTTCAATTTACTTGTAGTCATTGTTTTAAGATATTAAATTTTGTATACTATATAATTTCATTCATACATTTAATATCCTAAATATATTGTTAATTTAACTAAAATAACAAGATCATATATATGTGTGTATGTTTCTGTGTACATTTAAATTTTTACCTTTATAAAATTTTTACAGCTCAAGTTAAAAATACAAATATAAAATTTATTACTGCATATGATGAACAAACTTAGTTTTTGATATGAAATTATTGACTTTATTTTTCATTGTCTTGTTAATATCAATATGTTATTTTTTACTTATATTTATATTCATTTGTATATAGCCTCTTTGCTCATGTAGATCTTAAATGTGTACTGAAAACGATGTAATAATCAATATTTCTATTAAAATAGTATAATGGTATCTCCCAACTGCTTGTTATGAAACTTAATTTGTACTGGTCAAATTCATTTTTCAATTTATTTACAAAATTTAAAAGTTAATTCTGAGAGTATTGTTTCTCAAAATTCTCATTTAAGTTCTTTAACTTATTGTTTTTAACCTCTATGAATTAACATTATCTTAGTAACTGGGTCTGTTATTTATTTTCATATGTTAATAAATTAAATTCTCTATTATTTATCTAAAAAATTTTTTGATTATTCTTTATTCTTTAAGTTTAACTTTATTAAAATGGCTGTTTATATATGATGTGTATTAATTTTATTCAATAGGAAGTTCTATCAAATTCATTCCAAAGCAAATAAACATGTATTCTATACATGTAATTTAGTATGAAAGTGAGTGATTTGCTTAAAACTTCCTGAATTGTCAATTTAGAATTTTTGCTCAGAAATATTTGAAACTAATTTTTTATAAAAGATAACTTAATACAACTATATGTAGATTTGAAGATGTAACTTGCATAATCTTTATTTTGTTTATTATTAAAATAATTGTATTGTATTTATTAACCATTGCAGATATAACTATATTGTAGGAACTGCTATATTATTAATATAATTATCATAGGAAAGATAAATTTTTACTATGATGATTATAACTGCAATTTTAATTTTATTGTAAATTACAAAGTCAATCGCTCGTTTCATATTCACGTCACTCAAGAATGCATGTAAATATTTAAAAAAGTTTTTATTTCAGCAGATATAGTAATTTTAAAATTGCACTATGTATGATTCATGTAATACAATGCATTTGCCATAAACTTTAAAGTTTTATGCCATGTTCTATTTCAAACTTTAATCTGGCTCATATTTATTGAGTTGAAATGCGAATTAAATATGCAAGGTATACATTCATGTATCAGCATTAATATGCTGATCACGAATTTGTTTTAACTTTATCTCCTGTATCAGGAGGTTTTGTGATGTTTTGCTATATTTTCAAAAGTGCCTGAACTTCTTACCAAATGTATTTATATACCTCAGCTCACAAATATATATTTTTTAATAATGTAATACAGTATTAATCAAATATATAATTCAATTGTATAACTAAAATTTCTAAAATTGTATTTCCCTGAAAAATAAAAATGTTTGAAAGATTAAGTTGTGCATTTTTTTATTGGTTTTATTTCATTAGAATACATTATGTTACTGTAAAAACATAACATCTAGATACATGCTCAAAAACTGATGAAAATTGGTAAAGAGAGAGTATCAAATAATAAATGATGCTTATTGTGACATGATGCATTTATAAATAGAGTTATTACAAATGCTTAATAGTTTGCTTAATAGCAATAAATTTTGAAACGCATCTAAACATATTCTGGCAGTGTGGATTGTCTCCTAAGAAATAGTAATCTATTCTCTCAACCACTATTCTAAATATGGTTGTAGTAACAAATAATATCCAATCATGTACCAAATATTTTCGATTGTCAATGGATACAAAATAAAAGGTGGCCACACACAGAGAAGTATCTAGATTCATTGCTTAACATATTGGGGCTGATTTGCACTGCATACAATATGACTTCATTTTGCAATAAATGTCATTTAACATCTCTAAAGGATAGCATTACTGAATGTACCATGTTGTCCACATTTTGTTCAGTCATCGTACTGCCTACAACTCGGATTAGCAATAATCTATAATTGTAAATTAAGGTCCTCCACACACAGATGTCATTAGATTGCCTTAGATTCAGCAGCTGTCATTGTGTAAGAAAAAACAGATTGACTAATCTGAAAACCGAACATCATGCCTCTCCAAAGTTTGCGTGGTTCTGTTCTATGTTGATACCATCGGAAACAAAGGCGTCTATCTACCGAACTGAATGGTGAACTTCTTCATAGGCTAATAGTGCCTCTCGATATGGGACCCTCAAGATGTTGACAGAATAGGTCAGCCACCGCCGCGTCATCAAGCGTAGATATATGATTCTACAAGATTGCTAAAGCAGTCTAGTAGAATCATATATTTACGCTTGCTGATGTCACTCTGGAAGCTGCATCACCATTGGAGCGTCTAACATTTATTTCTTCCAAAACTGCCTTTGCCACAGCTAATGTAATGTAGATGTGCATATATACATAATCATTCGATTAGGTACATCGACCACCCTGCTTTTGTCAGTCCTAACACTCTCAAACATTTCCTCTAGATTCGCAAGATTATTCTGGCTGATGGAACAACACAAATGTTGCCTATTTTATAGGTTCCTTCCACAATTTGGAAGTAAAATCAATAAATAAACTGATAAAAATATCTTGCTTCACGTGTCACAGAATCCTAGCCACTTCGCCTCATTTGCCTAACTATAACTGCATGCATCCTGAAATTTACATATTTTTTCTTACTATTAAAGTTTTGTTTGAAAAATCATTTAAATATATACATATAAAAAAGTAAAATGCGTGTTTCAAAGAAATTAAAATGCATATTTATAGCTGAAATATAAAAACAAGATTATTTATACAAACATGAAAAAGAAAAATTATTTAAAAAAAATTTTTTAAGTACAGTCCAAATTATAGAAAACCAATTCTAAATGAATTAATAAAAGTTTTGTTACATTTGTGTTACATAAGCATTTTTAAGGATATAGGTATTTAAAATTTGCATACTTTTGCTAATAAGGAAGCAAGAGGAGTCCTAGATTTCTTTATTTAAAGATAAGAAATAGAAAATTATTCCCCAAACATTAAATAATATAAAACTAGGTCTCTCTAACATTCTTTTAAATTCATATGATGCGTTAGCAATCCTTTTGTCACCCCGATGAAATATAAAAAAAAAGTATGATTAATAAGATGAAATAAAGTTGTTCAAAAAATGGTTTACTACTATTTGTGAGATTATTCGCTGCTTAACTTTGCAAATGTCAAATTAACTAAAGTGCTTTCTGGTATAAAATTTCTATAAATCCAAAAGCAGGAAATAGTTTCTTTATTGGCCACCTTTCTAGAATGTTCGTTGCGCTACGAATTGAAGAGTATCTTCAATAAATAAGATAGCTATTTTTCCAATTTCTTTCAAACACATTTATTTACTTATAAATTTTTGAGAAATGAAAGTTCTTTTTGCCAAAATATTATATTTTACCAAATTAACTTCAAAAAAACTTCTATGTTTATAAAAGAAATTTTATTCTTTTTTTAACTATCTAATTTTCCTATAGATTCTCAAATTCTATGAATATAGCTAAAATAGTTTTGAATTCCTTAATTAATCAAATATTAATTTCATAAAATTAAATTTTGGATTTCATATTTTCAATAAAATATTTACTGTTAAAAAAGTTCTGAAAGAAAGAAATTTTCTAAAATAATTGGACATCTATCTACTGTTGTGTATTTCTTAATTTTCAATTTTGCTTCAAATTATACATAATTCCCTTTCTGTAAAAATCTATATTCAGTAACTAACTGAATATATCGACTTCTTAACATTCTATTTAAATAATTTTATAACTGGTTTAGTTAATTTACAGTTTATAGCTTCATTATTGAATACTTTAGTATAGATTTTTTGTATCTGGGTTACTTACTAGTCGTGAAATTAAAAGACAAACATTAAGGCAAAGGCAGCAAAAGTAGAATAAATATTAAATTATTTTGCATATCAAAATAAATAAACCCAAAGAAAAGAAAATATAGAAATGTCAGTATCAATGAATATCATTCTGTGAAACTATTCTACTGTTTCACTTTAATAGTGACGAATGAAATTCCAAATTTTAACAAATAACAAAACATATATTACAAAATATTTTAAATTCTTATCTCTTATGAATTGAAGAGACTAACATTAATGCTTAGAACAGGAGCGGTTGGTTGGGTTTTGTGACCTTAAAACAGGAGCAGAAGTTAAGTTAGGTATTTTTGTGTGTGTATAAGGAATCTAAATAAACAAAAACCAGATGCCGTATAATCCATGACGCCAAATTCTGAGATAGGCGATTTTTTGTTGGATTTTTTTATGTATCTGGCAACCTCGTTTTTGTTACGTCATACATATGGAGACCTATCAGAATTATGCAGAAAATTTTGCTATTTTGGTAACCCTAGTATTTACGTCATTGCGGACGTCATGATACGTCATTTTGACAAATTTCTTCATCGCCAAAAAATTTCAGAATTTGGAATCCTAGATTATACGGCACCTGTGCCAAAATTAGTTCTGACCAAAGTTGCAGTTTAAAGGTAAAAACCTGAATTTCGACTATTTAATATATAGAGTATACATTACAAAAAAAAAGTTCAATTAGCGGCTTCTGAAAATGTCATTTTACATAACGAAAGGTAATCTCATGTTTAGATTTAGATAAAAACTAATGAAATGAGGAGTGTAATGACTGAAAACTGTTACTAAATCATTAAATATTGACATATTCGAACGATTTTTCATCCCCGTTTCAATGCTTCAAAACAATGGAAGTCTCGGGAAACTCGAAAATGCATTCAAAAAACAGAATTCGAAAAAAAATCCTATTTTAATTTTTAAAAAAAAAAAAAACTGCGAATGTAAAGAGAAAGGGGGATGGATATGTTACCCTGAATATTTTTTCTCTACTTACACCGGTAACAGATCTGAAAATTTATAAAGGGAAAGAATTGCATGTTTCCTTCTTAAAGCTAGAAGAGTTCCAGAGTAGATTGATTCTTACACTCATTAATTGTTAATCAATTGGTACATAAGCAACTTTACAAAGAGCTCAGATCAGCGTTATTTAATTATGTCTTAAATTATTATCATACAATAATTAAAATTTCTAAAGAAAATTGAATTTTTACTTTAATTTATCCTGAGACCATGTTTCAATTCTCAATTCAAATTGAACAAAATTTTGGTGAGTAAACAAAATAATTTTTTTTTTTAATTTATTGATTGAAAAATGAAAAAAATTTTTAATACCTCCATGTATGACTCATTTTAATGTATTATTAGACAAAGAGTCATATACACAAATCATTTTTAACATATCGATATTATAACTTAGGCGAAAGCGATTCTATAATCGCTTATAACACTATCTGAGAATGCCCTCCAAGTGAAATGATGCCTCTGAAGCTTGCAGTCCAAGTATTGGCAGTCTTCTGCTTTGTCCATGCTTCAAAATCACGAAGACTTCAACCGGCACTTCTATGTAACTGGTAGAACTCAACTCAGGGATAAGTACAGGGAGGCATACTGGTGCAACAACACCACCATCTGAGAAGCACGTTCAAACTGGGCGTGGTCGTAATGTCCTCCAAGTGAAATGATGCCTCTGGAGGCTGCAGGCAAGGTATTGGGAGTCTTCTGTTTGGTCCTTGCTTCAAAATCACGAAGACTTCAACCGGCTCTTCTAACTGCTAGAACCCAACTCAGGGCTAGGTGTAGGGAAGCATGCCTGTAACAACATCAATTAGGCATCAAGTGGTGTAAGATCGGAGTAATAATTAGCTACTGAGTACATGCGAGATTCTTATCTATCGAAACAGTTCTTACTGGGGTCTACCAGAGATCCCCTCCCATAGACACAATACCTTCGTAATCAACAGCATAACTGTGTTATTTAGTGCCATCTTTTAAACTCCTCTCGGAATTGTTCTGCCACCTACACGACCACTTCCTTATGAGCGGAAATAATGCTCAAGCCTGAATGCTTTTTTCTTTGTTGAAAGAGACCCCTATCCAACAACTGCGCATCAGAATTTCCTTTTCACTACAGCGAAGTCGTACAAGATGTAAATTTGAAAAGTATCTTGTACCACATAAAATTGCAAGGCATTTATTAACTTTTTTTGTCATCGATAATAATAAAAATGATTAAGAATTTAAAAATCCATCTTCACAGTTTTACAATTGACTTCTTGGTTATCTATTTTTCATTGATGATTTTTTGAAAATCAATAGAAATTCAACACTACATTGCCTTGCATCTTTCTAATTGTTTTTGCTGACAAGTCTACAAACAACCATGTATTCGAGATGTGCATGAGTTTCTTCTTCTTAAAGTTGGGTTTGTATGTCATTGAGCACCTCTGCTTTTATCAGCATTTTGTACTGTTAACTCCAAACCCAATGTTTCCTAGTTCCAGTTGCTCGGGTCACCTACTTTATTAATAAAGTCCTAGTCCTTTAAGGGAGTCTAGGTGTAACTCTCTAGTATGGATGATGCCTAAAGAAGTTAATCTAGGGAGGGCAAGGGCCTCGCATTCGTAAATGATACGCTTGGCCGTTTCCTCTTGCATGACATTTCCTGCAGATAGGGTCTTGCTGAAACAGTCCCATTTTATGGAGGTGTTTTCTGAAATAGTAGTGCCCAGTTATGAAGCCTACGATTAAACGCATCTTCTGCCTACAGCATCTTAGAATTTCAGACGCAATCCTCGCTGATGATCCACAGATGTTTCTGGTCAGAGAGTCGGTCATGCTAGCGATAGCTTCCTGACTTTCATCAAAAGAATATGGTTTGGAGGTCACTTCTACCCTCCTGAGAAGGATTCATTGCTGCCCCTTCACTAGATTGCCTCTGAGTTCCCTAGTCTTTTTCAGCAATGTTTACTTCAGAGGCATCACCTGCAAATGCAGAAAGGTTTGTTATTTCTTGTGTCTTTTCAGTCACAAGATAACAATTAATAAGCTCAGGTAATATAACAGTCCACCCAGCATTCCCTGAGTTACTGGGCAAGGCAAAAAGCTCTAGAAGTTCGCCAGGCAACTAGAGGCTCCGTTAAGACACCATTACCACGGTGCCAAATAGAACCTAGGCACGGGTCACATAACACCAGGGTTTACGGGAACTGGTTCGCGGCCTCTGATTCTATATTCAAGGCTATCCTGTCATTCCTACAGGACGTTCGGCGATCCACCAGCTGCCAACGCGCCTGGTAGCTGCTCGGGCCCCAGATGCATGAGTTTAAGTACAGTATATTTTAGCGGATACCAAACTAATACGTTTCAATGAAAAAACACTAAATACTCTTAAAAATTTTTGCTTTAAACTTTTCAACAATGCTGGTAAGTCTTACAATAAATGGTGACATTGGCTTAAAAATCATTAAAAAAGTACCTAACGACAAATATAAAAATATTCCATTTAACAATAGAAAGAACGTTAATGCATTTTTGGGATACCAAACACTTTGCGAATAGAATTAGGAAATATTTGCGTTTACAACAAATGAAATATATTTTTCAAAATGTATTTCAAGCAATATGCTCACAATGCTCATATTCTCTATTCACTGATGTTTGCAAAATTTTAAGACAGACAAGAAGCTAGTAGTCATCCCTATGAGCTGGAGAAATTTTAAACAATTTTTTTTTATTTTTACAATATCACAATTCTAAAATTTCAAATAGTTTCACCGGCAGATGATCACACAAATTCTCAAAAATAAGCACATAATTTCTAGCATTATAATATGTTTTCAGTAAGTTTGAAAAAGCGCAATGTTACAGAATTTCAATCCTTAAAAATTCCTTTGATGAAACAAATAAATCTAAACTTTCAGTACATGCTTGCTTTAAGTTCACGTTTTTCAACACGAAAAGTAACAACAAATAAATCTAAGAACTATGAATATTTTTTTGGCAAATGCAGCCTTTTCTGATTAATAAAAGCATTTTTTCCCACTTTCATGAGACCTGATAACAGATTCTTCAATATTTGCAATGTGAAAGTTTGTTTTGCACATTAGACAATGGGCACATGTTTTTTCTACATGCAAAAGCAAATCTTGTCTCTGTCTCTTTTTCAGTCCACTGACCTATAAGCAAACTTCACAATGATAGACACTTTTCAACAGTCATATTAAATTATTTTGGTTTTTATTTCATTATTATGTAATTAAATTATCTTGATTCACAAAAGAAAATCATATTTAAAAATTAATATTAACTTTCCTTAAATATTCAGAAAACAGTATAAGAAAATTTTTAATGCAACATGCTGTTCATGCATAATTATTTTACTACTCTTTATTTCAGTCAACAGATATGAATAAGGAAATAATTCAATATATTAAGAGTGCTACCAGCTAGTAGCAGTATTAAAAACTAATAGTAATTTTTTTGACTAGTTTCATTAAAACTTAGAAAGGAAAAAAAATCAGAAAAAATCCTTTAATTATTTAAGTTACATGAAAACTCACTGTGGGATGATTGAATATTCTCGATGTTTTAGGAAATTATAGTAATTTGATACAATATTCCAAGAGAAAACAAAAAACTAAATTGGACTGAATATAAAATTCGAAATGAGTTTCTTTTGTTTTAATTTCTTCATTGCAATGCAGTTTTATATTTAAAATAATAAAAAGATCGTTAATAGAATAAATCTCAGCAGTTTTTCTATATTTGTATTTGTTATATAAAATACTATATCACATATTGTACTTCAGTTGATTTAAATTATATGCAAATCAGATTTCATTCATTGCATTATATATACGAGGGTAAGTTGAAAAATAAGTTTCCCCTGTCGACTGTGGTCAGAGTTGTGTATGAAAGTCAAAAAATAGAATGAGACATTAAAGATATGACATACCTTTATTTTTCCGCATAGGTACCAAGTGCATTGAGACATTTGTCATATCGCTTATTAAGCTTCAAAAAGCCCTCCAGGAAAAAATCAGGGCTTTGCATATGGAAGAAGCGTTGAACGGCTTGTTTCACTTCAGTATTGCTTCCAAAGAGCCTTCCCTCGAGATTTTTTTTCAAAGCCGGAAACAGATGGAAGTCGCTTGGTGCGAGATCAGGACTGTATGGCGGATGGTGTAGGCGCTCCCAACCAAGAGTTGCAATATGGTTTTGCGTTGCTGTCGCCGAATGTGGTCTGGCATTGTCATACAACAGCAGAATGCCAGATGTGAGAAGGCCAGGCAGCTTTTTCCGAATCGCTTCTTTCAATTTCGACAGGGTATCACAGTAGCGCGTAGCATTGATGGTTCCAACCTCCGAAAAAAGTCCAGCAACAAAACTCCTTGGGCGTCCCAGAAAACTGTGAGGAGCACTTTACCTGCAGAGGGAGTTGTCTTGAACTTCTTTCGGACAGGTGATGACGGATGTTTCCACTCCATAGATGCGGCCTTCGATTCTGGCGTGAAATGGTGGACCCACGTTTCATCCCCCGTCACAATTCGAAACAGAAAGTCATTGCCATCTTCATGGTAATGCACGAGATGTTCCAGGCCGACCGCCATGCGTTGTTCCTTGTGTGTCGAGGTCAATTGTCGGGGCACCCAACGTGCTGACACTTTTCTGTATCGCAGAATGTCGTGGATGATGTTTTGAGCTCTCTCATGTGAGATTCCAAGTTCTTCCGCTACTTCATCGATGGTGATACGCCAGTTCGCTCTAATCATGTCATCCAACTTCCTGACATTTGCATCTGTAGTGGTCATGCGCGTCCGTCCAGCTCTCGGTATGTTCTCCACTTGCTGACGTCCATCACTGAATTTGCAACACCATCTCCGCACCATTTGCTTCGACATCACACCTGGCCCATAACTTCCACGAGGCGGTTATGAATTTCTGTTCCTGATACTCCACGTGCCCATTCATAGCGGATAACCGCTCTCACTTCCTCCTTAGACCACGAATTCAAAACGCACCTTCTCTCCATACCTACCGGGGCTCAAATGAGAGGCTGGTCTCCGCTTTGCGCAGGCACTGCAACAGCACCATCTGCTTGATTTGCAGCGACCTCTACCCAATGGTGTATCGGTGACCTGCGCGTTTTCCTGCTGTGTCGCCTTTCGCCCATAGCCGTTCAACGCTTCTTCCATATGCAAAGCCCTGATTTTTTCCTGGAGGGCTTTTTGAAGCTTATTAAGCGATATGACAAATGTCTCAATGTACTTGGTACCTATGTGGAAAAATAAAGGTATGTCATATCTTTAATGTCTCATTCTATTTTTTGAATTTCATACACAACTCTGACCACAGTCGACAGAGGAAACTTACCATCGTATATATATATGCATTCATTGCATTATAAGTTCGCGGTGAATTGATCAAACTCTATTACCAAAATGGGATGAACGCTGCGGAAGCCTTGCGTGTGTATCGCCGCAATCATCGACAACGACGCGGCCCATGTACTCTGCAAGCTCTGCGTGATTTAGTGCGGAAATTCGAAGATACAGGCTGCACCTGTGACAAACAGCGCTCCGGACGGCCAACTGTTTCTGAGGACGTTGTCATGGAAGTGCACCATACAGTGACTGCAGGACACACAGAAACCGCAAGAGGCATAGCGCGCGTGTTGGATATTCCGAACTCAACGGTCCGCAAGCTCTTGCGCTCGGAACTTCACATGTTTCCCTATCGGTTCCAGCGCGTCCAGATGTTGGAGCCACAACAACGTCTGGACTTCGCAAATGCATTTTTGTTACGATATGATGCGGATAACGACAGGCCACTTCACATACTATGGACGGACGAGGCGCATTTCACCTTAAATGGCAGCATTAACACAAAGAATTGTGTGCACTGGGGAGAGACGAATCCTCATGCTGTGGCGCCAGTACCATTATTTGACGCCAAAGTGACTGCGTGGTGCGGCATTACAGCTACATTTGTTCTGGGCCCGTTCTTCTTTGAGGAAACGACCCCGACTGGCCCTGAAACATGTTCTGTAACGGGCCCTCGGTATGCAGCCATGCTGAAAAATTATGTCTTACCGGAGTTGCGTCGGCTGAATGCACTCAATGACATTGTTTGGATGCAAGATGACGCACCTCCACATATAGTGAGGTCAGTTAAAAGGCTCCTGGATCAGCATTTTGGTGATCGCATCATCTCACGCTATTATCCTTTTCCGTGGCCTGCGCGATCCCCAGATCTGACGCCTATGGATTTCTGGTTTTGGGGCTATCTCAAATCCAGAGTTTATCTGTGCAATCCTCAAACATTGTCGGACTTAAAGGATTCTATACGGCGTGAGATTGGAAACATCCCTCGTGCCATGTTGCGTGCAGCGACATTGTCCCCCTATATACACTGTAGCTATGAAATTTTAAAATGTTCGCTTTTTCATTGCAAGTTCCTTTGTGATAAATAAATTTAATTTTTTCTCTAAATGGATTTTTTTCATATTTTATATCATAGAAAGAAAGAAATTGAGCAAAATTCAGAGTCTCTTACTTATAAATTTAAAAAAAAACTCAGTTTGTTTTAAAATCAATATAAACATATGAAATAAATAAAAACAAAATTAATTCAATTAGTTTCATCTTTCTTTCAAATGTGCAACCAAATATTCTTATCTGACAACAAATTAAATAAATGGACATTACATATACTGCAGAGGAATTTATTTCTCACATTTGACATACAGGATGCAGATAATTTTGAGAAATATTGCACACGCACATTCAGTTTATAAAATGTAGCTTAAAAGTGATTCAGGAATGCATAATTCAATATATAAAATTCAAAATTTTTTAATAATACACAAGTAATATACATGAATATAAAAAATTAAATACTTCACATAATACTAGAAAATAAATCCATAATTTAAAAACTAAAAGATCAACTTTCAGTGTCAGTTTAACAGAAGATAAAATTATATAATATATTATAAATATTTATATTTTGTAATCTTAAACACGTTTTAATTCAATAAATAACATTTCAACTATAACAAAAGTTGCCAACCCTTTTTATCCAAATTGAGGACTATATAATTAATATTTTTTTCAATGAAATCTGTTTCATGAAATATCATAGTACCTATTAAACTTTGTATATATAGTAGTCTTATATACTTTACAATATAAATACCTAAATATATTCTCAGACATTTCCTGCAATGAAAATTTTTAATATACAAAATGAAACAGAAAAATTTCACACAAAACTGAAAACAAGTGATTACAGCTTTTAATAAATGGTTTAAAAGGTTTTTTTTAATACATAAATGAAATACCAGTCAAATAAATATGCACGGTGTAACATAATACAATTATTTCTTAGGAAGATTACCTAAATCTTATTACTGAGATTACTTTTAATACAAAATAATTTATAAAGTACATATATATATATATATATATATATATATATATATATATATATATATATATATATATATGTATGTGACAGTTTGATAAGTCCGAGAATTAAAAAGGGTGCCACTCTGATTACATTATTATGCATTCAATTCATTATTATATGCAGCAACATTTGAGAAATTTGAGGATGGTAT
The DNA here is from genome assembly GCA_037975125.1 of Latrodectus hesperus. Classification (NCBI taxonomy): domain Eukaryota; kingdom Metazoa; phylum Arthropoda; class Arachnida; order Araneae; family Theridiidae; genus Latrodectus; species Latrodectus hesperus. The sequence continues at coordinate 124,477,285 of CM075852.1, forward strand.
TTTGAATAATTTTCATTTTACTGATTGAGAAGCAAATGATTAATGTGGTATAATTACAGAGAAAAAATTGGAAGTAGTATTCTGCTACATCAGATTGTATGGATCAAAGTGATTTGCAGAATTTCGTTGAATCCATGAGAACAACAGATACAGATAGAATATCCAATTGAGACCATGACTGAATAATAATAATAAAAAAAAATCTGTCATGTTAAAATAACATTGAGTGAAATTAAGTAAGATAGTTAAGAGAATAAACATATTAAATGAATGTGTAATCAATAATTAACATGAACATTTGAACTTGAATGATATCAGCAAGATGGGTGCACATAAGCATTAGAAAAATGATTAAATACTTTATAGTATATATTTTTACTCATATAAAGATCATTCTTAATGCTTCAACTTAAATCTGGTAATAATTTTATACAAGCATATTTTTGGACATAATCAAAAATAGTTAATTTTGGATATAATTATCTTTTTATTGTCTTCAGCAGAAAAAAATGTAAGTGTATATATACAAATTAATCCAAACATACATGTAATGGAGTGCCTGAGTCTTTATTCTAAGATAAAATATTACATATACCTATAATAAATTTTCTGTTGATACTTAAAACAATATTCATACATAATTTTTGCTTATTTTACAAAATGATAATTTTTTTAAATGTTTAATTTTTCTTTTTTTATTTTCCTTTATATCTTACTTTATTATTACTCAAATAATTACTTTATTATTACTCAAGTAATATTATTAAGTAATTTGGTTTATAATTTAGAATTAGATCTTAAATTTTTTCTGCACAGTAAATAAATTTTGAAAATATGTTAAATTTACATATTTATTGGCTGACAATATATTTTTATGATTAGAAATTCAAATTTAAAATATGAATTTACACTGCTGAAGTTAAAAGTTATTGAAATTATAGTCTACACAAGTCATTTTTTAGGTTTGGAAAATGTAATTTTCAAATAAGTTTTTTGTCCTTTAACGAATTTATATTACAGGCATATATTTGTTTAATATATAGATGGTAAAAATAAAGATTTTAATCAACATTATTCATTTGAAAATATTCTTTCAGAGAATAATTAGCTTAAATTGCATTAATTATAAATAGTTTCATTTATTTGAGCAATTCTTCTCCAACTCACTTTCTGGAAAATCAAAACTTTATAATTAAAGATATGCCTTTAAAATAATTTTTTATATTCCTTTGGTGAAAGCAATTTTTTAAAAAATCCTGTTTTTCACACTACTGTAAAAAGTTTTTAATTCTTCACACAAATAAGAAATTATCATAAATTTCATAATAAATTTTTAACAGCATTGAATATTTTGCTGTTTTAACAAACACTTGCAATTAAACAAGCAAATTCAGCAAATAAATTGAAATTATGAAAACACAGATCTCAACAATATTATAATTACACAAATATATACAAATTTAAACAAAATAGTAATTCAAATTTAGTTGATAAAAAACAGAAATGGGAACCAAGAGGATTCAATATAAAATACAAATTTTGGGTTGGCAACATTAATATTAAAATTAAACTTGAGTTTGTAAATCACATAATTACATTCAAAATATTTGAATGTAACAATTTTAACAACTAATATTAATAATACAACAATATAAACCTTCTTCATACAATAATTTAAAATAAGTAAAGAAAATATCAGAATTTCATGTATGAAAATAAAATACTGGAATAATAAATCTAAAGCTCACATAAAACTAAATTCATGAAAGCTCAATTAAGGTATTGGAAAAAATAAATACATTATTATTCTGAAACTTGAAAAATTAGAGCTGTAATTAAATTTGGCGATTTGTGTGGGTAACAAGAATAAAATTAGATTAAAACACCAAGAAAGAGAATTTTTTTACAAAAAACTTCAAATTGTACCACTTTTAAAATTATTAAGCATATAAAGAAATATACATATCTATATACATACTCAACAACAAGTTATAATGGAAATATAAAAAACAATTTTTTAAATTTTTTAAGGAAAAGCTTTAAGAAGTCTGACATAAATAAAAATTATTTCTACAATAATCTAAACATATATTTTTAATTTCTGAAAAATTGAAACATTTTAATTTTGTATCTAGGAAATACTTTAACAAAATCAATACTTCTTCACACAAAAAAATCAATCAGATTACCAACATAAATTAGGATAATGTTTATATATACTGTGTATATGAGCAACTGAAAAGAATAGCAGAATATACAAGGATATCCTGTACAAGCTTAGTCATTTTATTCTTATATGAATAGTTGTGAAAAATTTTGGAAATATTAATCAAAATTATTTCATTCAAAAATATTAGACTGAATAATACACATTTTCTTTGCAGCTCAAAGTAAAATTTAATAAAGAAGTTTCCATTCAATTGTACAAATTTTATAAGAATTAAATATTGACTGAATTAATATTTTATTTTTAAAATTTTATTATTATTAATGTAGCTATAAACCTAAATAATATGTTTGTCTATAGGAGATATAACAATTTTTTTCCTGCATTTGTTAATGTCTATAAAAAAGTTCAACAGAATAATATTTCTTACCCACATTGAATAAACACATTCATTTATACATTGAGTCTAAAATATACACTTGAATAGCATACTACTGTAAATTAAATAATATATCTCTGTACAACTTATATCCAATATACATTATACACAACATTTACTTTCATGTAAAGTATTTACACATAACATCAAGTTTTGTTTGATATAGGAAACATCAAAACCTTTGCTCGCATAAATGAAAGATCTGGGAATTGGTCCAGTACAGAATTGGCTTCCTGACTTATATTTGATGGACGGTGGGCAGTTTTAGAATTTGGGAGTGAACACACATTTTTCGAAAGAAGTTCTTCTAAAATAAAAGTTTTATTGATGTTTTCAGAAGGTGCAGGAATGGGACTAGGTTTCAAAAGTTCATTTTCAAAGCCTGAAAAACAAAAATTTCCAAATTATTTAAGTTTACCACATTAAAATATAAAAAAGTACTAAAAAAAATACAACAAAAATTCATAATTCTATACACAGGAAGAGACATGCCATGAAAATTTCTAAATAATAATTTTCAGATATTATTCCTTAAAAAGTAAGCGGTTTAAGAGGTATATACATTACACCCAACTTGTACAGTTTGGCATGACAATGTATGATTTTCAGACGAATTGTAATTTATTACAGCTGCGTAATAAAATTGTACAGATTTTAAATTAAATTAATTATGCATTACAAATTATATTTAAATTATAAAGTTCCCCCTTTAGTATCTAGAGCATGATTGTAATGTTTATAAGATACACACTGCATATATATATAAAAGCTTTAAATGGACAAAAAAGATTTATACAGTATATTATTTTTCTTCTTTTAAAAAAAGTATGCTATTGATTTAAAGTGAGCTGGTTTCTTTTTTAAGTCCATCTTCATCTGCTTTTAATTTAGTTAAGATCCTAGTTATATAGATTATTGTATAATCAATTTGTGCAACCAAACATTAATAAAGGATTATCAAAAATACATATCCTTTTTTAAATGTGTAATGTTTTTGAGGATTACGACTGAAACCAGTCAGTATCCTTGACATTTAAATTCTTGAAGGTTTCATTTCATATGTTTGCATTTACTGTAGTATATATTTATTAATGTCAAAATATATGATTCATTTCTGTACAAAAATTTTGATCTAAATGGATGTCTTGAGCACATCAGTATCAAAGTGGAAAAAAATTGTATGCTTTTAAATATTTTAAATGTAGTCAAGTATGTATTATATGTCCAATTTTTCATATCAATTATTTATTAATTTATTTATTTTATTTAAACAGTACAATTTAATTTTCTCAGAATCTTATCACTTTAGACAGGGAAAATATAATTCTGACAGGTCTGTTCAGGACAAATATTACTATAATTATATTAATTTTATTTAAACACACACACACAAAATTTTTCTCATACTCTAAAACCAAACTTTACAAGTTTCATTTCACAAAATTATATTTTACAGAACTTACTTGCATTTTAATGCTATTAGTAAAAACTATAGAAATTATTTAATATTTCTTGTACTTTATATACATTTCGATTAAAAATTAATTTTACATTTTGTCTTTATTGGAAATTTTTTACCAGATCAATATTTGATTGTGATTGTAATTTTTAGTGAGATTGAAAACAATAAACAAAGGTTGAATTTTCATTAATTTAGACAAGCATTTGGTATTAATAACAACAAATATTGTAAATGTAATTCAAATATTCTAAACAAGTTCAAATATTTTAATTATGATGAAAAACAATGTGATAGCACAGAGACTTCAAGTAATGCCACATCAAATAGCCAATGCCCAGAAATATAAAGAGGATATCTTCGAGTCTTCAGTTTATAGGTGGTTAAATTCAGTAGCAATATTAAGTTTATAGATGTTCATCAAATATTAATTTTATGTAGAACATATAACATGCTTTCAAAAAGTATATGGCTGGTTTCCAAACATCGTCAGTTACGCTAGAGGAATACAATACATTTAATTTGTAACATTAATAGCTGTATCATAGCAATTAAACCAATATTGTTTCAGAATTCCTATTAATATTCACCAAATTCAGGAATGCCTAGCTGCAAGTGCTAAAAGGTGAACACTTTAAAAAAAGTGGGTTGGAGGGCAACTTTATAAAATACTTTGAATGCAACTTTATCAGTGAGCATCAGTGAGTTTTAATAGGTATTGTATACAAAGAAAATGTGCTTTTATTATAATTTTATTTTATTCAAAAATTTTGAATTACAAAGAATAGTGGGAAATTTAAGAATGTTGGTTTTTACTAAATCATCAATATTAACTTTAATATTTGTCACTGATTAACAAAGCAACTCAGTAAGGGACTTATCAGAGGAAACATCTGTATTTTGACTTTATAAAAATTAGAAAAATTGCTTTTATAAGTTGAAGTATTGTTCTTCTGGTATGAATCAAAAATGTAAGGTGCTGAATAATAACAGGAACCTTTCAAATTTTTTAAAGTCTTATTTCTTCTGCAATTATGTCAATGTATTTTATGTGTGGTAAATTTCAAAATCCTTCATTTCTTTAAAATACTTTTGCAGCTTAGAAAAATTTGAAAAATCATTTTTTTTTCTAATGAAGACTTGAAAAGCATAATTTTATCCTTAAATCAACATGTCAAGGTGAGATGTCAGGTTTGCATTTACCATTTGATTTTTCTATTTCATGGTGAAGGATTCTGGTGATTAACCAATACAAATTGTTGTAAAGTAATAAATTCCCACAAGTTAGCATCTACTTTGGCTAAAAAAATCATATAACTTATTGTTGTGAATCAAATCTTGATTGCTCCTCCTAATATTAGTTATTTTGACAACCAGTTTTATAAAGTTCATTGATGTAAGGATTTTTCATGAAGGGCCTCTTTATGAATAATACAGTGCATCACAGGAAGTTGATTTTATTTCTAGAGTCCTGAAAATCCGATTTTAGCTCCTCTCATAGCTCTGGCTTCATCACTGACAATACAGGAATATTTAATAAATTTCATGTAATTTGACACCATTTTATTTACACCTTCAAAAATATCCACACCTTTGGTTGTACCACGGAGTAGAATACAATCAAGAATCTCTTTTGCTACAGTGATATCATTTTGCATAATTCTGATAAAAATTGCAAGCTTGCTAATGTCCAACATATCACTGCTTTCAACCAGGAAAAGTTTACATTTTTCGTCATCTCATGCAGTTTTTTGGATAGATATTGATTAATGGTTCACTCGTCTTGCAACTGTTTGACATGATACTGAGACATTTTGAATTTCTTAGCAATTTTTATTTCTTTGAATTATTTTGGCATTTCGCTTGCACAATTTTTAAAAACCATTTCATCATTAAAAGGTGTTTTCCTTTTGACAATTTTCAGCACTACTTAAGCAAGCAACAATACTGCATTTGTTAACTTAGAGTCAGATTTTTAAAAATGTTGTTTGTTGTTTTAGTTTTTGTTATTGTGATGATAGCTTTTTTGACTACTCTATATATTGGTGAAGTATTTTCTTGTGTAATGTTAAATCTTTTCCTATTATATTGTTTGGAAACTAAAAGTACTAGCCAACAAATAAAACACTGAAGTTTATTATGGTTATCTATGATTAAATAGTCTAAATCTCAATGACCATTATAAATTTGATGTTCGTTCATTATTTTTATTTTTATTATTTTTTTTTGCGAAGAAATCTCACTCGAGCATTTTCTTTAAAAAGCCTTTAGAATTAGTATGTACTGCCCACTAAAACAATTATCAATTAATTCTTCACATCCAGCTTGACTCAACCTTTTTATATAAATGAATGTAACTTCACAAATATTTGAGATGACCAAGCAAAATCAGTCTGATTTCCAATAACTGCGGATAAAATAATAATGACTTCCGATAACAACAAAGAGAATGTTGCAGTTAATAGAATCTACCCATTGCCAGTAGCACCATAGTTAATTTTATTTTTATTTTACCGTTAATCAAAAAATGTTTTTATATTTCATATTAGAGGGTAATTTATACATTTGAAGGCCACTCTGTAGGCTACACAATTCATTATTTCAAAGTTCTGTATAAATTTTTAGAACTAAAAAGTAAAATAAGATTAAAAAATATTGATTAGAAATACACTGAAAATATTACTGACACCTATGGCTGGTAAAAAATTAACTCTTACCAGTCTTGAAATAAACTTTTACAATATACATACATAAATATATATATTAAACTCTTGATTATATAAGAGCCTACATTCGGAAAAATCTTCGATTCCTTAAATCCCAATTGAATAATTTTCTATAAAAATAAAATCTATGAATTTGAAAATAATTTTAATATTCCTCAAGTAATGAGGGGGTTTATGACAGTTATTGAATGCTTAAATTGTTCAAATGCATATTTTTGTAAATGTCTTGATTTTTTTCTCTTCATAATTTTTGAATCTATCTGAAACAATCACATTATCATTTCCAATGTACTGAAAAATACATAGAAATACTAAACTAAAATATTTTAATAAAATTAACATGTCAATCGTGCCAAAAATTCTCAATAATTTAAATAAAAACAACAATGTTAAATTACGTATGTACTTAAAAAATACAACTTAGAATGGAAGCTATATGGATAATATTGATATACCCTTTTTGTATCATTTCATTACAGATTTTACACTATAAGTGTCTAATAATAATGGTTACACTTCTTTTAATTGGATAAATTGGTAAAGATTGATAAAATGGTTAAACATGCATATCGTTCAGGAGTAAATCACAAATAAATTTAATTTATATACATAGTGAAGACACTCAAGTTACAAGAATAAAATTTTGTCTCTGAAATACTAATGCATGGAAAATTATTTTGCATATAATTATACAAAATAATGATTTAGTTTTAAATATTAAATTTTATGGTAATTAATAAAAAATACAGAAAGTTTCTACAATTTTATGTTGAAAAAAACTTTTTAAATGAAAAACATTTTCCAATTTAAAATCTTGGTAAATTTTAATTAAAAAAATTAATAATTTACTATATAACATATTTCAAACAAACAATTTAAAACTGTAACACGAAATATTATCATCAACAGAGTCATATAAAAAGTACAAATGAAATGTTAACTAATTAAATATAAAATAAATGTTGAAAATAACTTGGGTAATGTTTGATTAAAACAATTCAAACTTTAAAATAATCAAATGCATTTGTATCATAAAGTTATAGAAATATCCTTTTTGAACAACATAGCATGCATTTATTGATTCAAATTCACAAAGTTAACTTTTGATTAAACTAAGATCAGATTGAAAGAAAAAGTTTTAGATTGAAAGTTTTTGTGTAATAATGAGCTGCATATTTTCAAAATTGATGTAGAACAGGAAAAACATTTGAAAAGTTTTTTTACAATTATTATAATAATTTGTGCCTACCTTCATTGATATATTAAAAATATTTACAGGGCAACCAAATTTACATATTATTTAATCTGTACATAAAATAAGGAATATTTTACTATAATAATGATAAGTCAACTTAGTTTGACATTTTTTAAATACTGTTGTATAAATTTATATATCACATCGAAAATGCATTATATATACACAATTTACAAAATTAATAAAACTGTATATTGATACAATTTAAAATATTCATATACATTACCTTAACAATTTAAAGCTATTTAAATATCATTATGCACTGCATTATTTCAAATATATATTAAAAATATACCTTATAATACTAAGAACAAAATGTGCATAGATTTTGGTGCTCATTAAATATATTGATGACTATTAAAGTACCTTAAATATTATAAACAGGTGTCTTAATATAACAATAACAAAATTTGGCAATGCCCTTAGTCATTGTTAAAACTATTTAGGCATACCTAAAACTGGTGCTATGTTCAAAAATATTTATTTTTTTAATTACAAAAACAGTTAAAATATATTAATAATTAGTTCATCAATATATTTTTGGGAGTTATTATATACTAAGGTTTTGACAATAGTTTTTATAAATTTGTAGCTTAAGATAGCAGCATGGTTTTAATTTTTTTAAGTATATTATTTCAACAACTAAAACTGTCATATATATATATATATATATATATATATATATATATATATATATATATATATATATATATATATATATATATATATATATGAGACACATACTATGATCTTTATTTGAGGAAGAAGTGGCAGTATCAGCAGTAGCAAGAAAAGAGAGGTCCATAAGTGTTGATGCAGCCTGATCCAGTGGATTCACAAGACCACTACTGGTCCAATCAAATTCAACAGGTGGAATAGGATCCTGTAGCTATTAAAATAAAACATAATATAAGAAAATTTATTATGTTTTATTAAAGTGTAACAAGTACATAAATAATACACAATCATAACAGAAATTGCACTTCTATATAAATTTTGATTAATAACCCTGAAAACAGAAGTAGAATAGGATAAGAAATTCAGTGTTTTATCCAAAAAATCTAATTATTTTCATTTGCACTACTCTTCAATGGATCTTGAGCCACTGCGATGTTTTTGGAAATGAGTAGGCAGACAGACTTGCGAAAGATGGTTCCCTTATGATCCAGCCAAACCTCCCCCCAGCCTTTGCATAACATCACAAGTGACTTTAGTAAATAAAGTATGACAGAGTTTCCCTTTGTGCTGATGCAGCTATGGACAGGCAATGAAAAACTGTACTTGACAGGAGCAATAAAATTCCTGGCTCTTTACCACGAGCTGTTGCTGTCGCTTGTTTCCGGGTGACAACTGGACATGACTATCTACAAAGGCATCTGCATTGAATGGCTGTAATGGACTCTGCTCGTAGTCCGTTGTGCAATCATGATGATATGGATGCTGCTCACCTCAAGAACTGCTCTGAAGTTTTAAAGTTTATGACTGACAACTCTTTTGAGGTTACTAAAGGATTATTCTTGTTTTTATACTTGTTCATCTTTTTATTGGGCTGCTCATCGATTAATGGCAAAGATACCAAGGACGGGCGTAAGGTAAAAAAAATATTTTCATTTATCAGCAATTTGTTTTTTCTAATTATTTATAAGGAAAGTCTCGTGACATTCTAATAATTTTGGAAATCAGTTATGGTCATAAAAATGTTTTACGCATTACAAGAATACTAGTAGAATCCTTTGAAATAAAACCTAGTAACTTAGTCAAGTAGTATAAAATATAGTAGGTCCTTCTATGAAAATTAATTCAAATCACAGAAAAAAATCAATTTAAAGGTTATAAAGGACAGCAATTTAAACCAATCCTCACTCCACCAGAATGTAAAAAAATGGAAAGAATATGTACAAAATCAAATGAATTTGTGATTGAATTTTGATTCTTTTGTCATGCAATGCATCAGAAACTTTTTTTTGATAAACTTTAACAAACTGGCTGTAACATGGTAAAGTGCACAGTAAAACACAATAAGTCAGCATTGAAGATAAATGTTCTAATGATAACTAGTAAATTAACTTCTGGGCATTACATAGTGTTAGAATTATTGCACAAACCAATATGACAAGGGTGCCTCTATAAAAAATTGCAGAGATGTAAAAATTCAAATTAAATTAATTCAATTCGCTTCAGTTTTAAATACAATTAATTTGTATTATAAAGTAGTGACTTTTGAAATATACTGCTATTTTCATTCAGAAAAATCAGCCTCCTTTGCACAACTATATTTAATATTAAACTCAAAATTTGAGGATTATTTTTCTACATTTAACTGTCTACAGATAATTTACATTTATGTCTGGAATTAGGGATTGCAATAATGTTAAAAAAACCATTTTATTGAAACACCATTTCATTTTTTAGACGTAGTTAAATTTCGATTAGTTTTCTAAAAGCTTGGTGATTTCTTTTAATTAATTTTCATGTCTACATTTTTCAAGTTTCGTTTGAATTATTTTAAAAACATGGCCACCAAATTAGATCAATTCTGGTTGTATAACTTAACATTATCCAATCATTTATTACTTTATGTGCTGCTTAACATCTGATTTCCTCCCTCAAAATAGGCTCTTTTTTCTTCAGAGGTTACAGAAAGTATGACTTGAGTTAAATTCATAAAAGCTAATAGAGCATTTTAAATTGAATGCAAAAAAAAGAACTTAAGCATATTAAATTTATCATCAAGTTTGCTGTGTTTCTAAATATGCTGTCCAGAGATTTTTTTATAGTAATTTTATCCATGAATATGGTGGTTCTCTTTCCAGAAATTTATAGTTTGATAAGCTAATACACCAATGTGTATAGATTTATCGTCTGCTTGCTGAATCTTATAAGAGATCTTTTATCACGATATTTAAATCAAATAAACAAAGTAACAATAGTAAAAATTCTTGTATTGCTAAGGTTTTACACAAAAATTTAAGAAAATGCTTTAAAAATCCCATAATTCAGTTCAAATTATAGAAGAAGAAGAAGATTTACACTCTGAAGAATTATTAATTTATTAAAATGGGATAAAAAAAAACCTATGTTTATATTTATAAGAAAATTATTTTTTGGTTGACTAAATAATATAAAATACCATTTTTAAAATAAACTACAAAAACCCTTTTTTACTGCCCAAGCTACAAAATTTTCTGACATTTATTACTCACATTGAATACAACATTTAATTTATGAAATCTTTCACACATGAAAAAGCATTTGTAAAACATAAGTCTAGCAAACTAAATTTGCTTAAAACTTCCAAAAGTTGCTTGAATGAAAAGAAATTTATGTCTTTAGTTCAGCAAATGCAATGCTATTTCACATTTTAAAAAAAGGAATTTTTTTTAAATGTACAGTTTAGTTGAATCACTATAAAATTTGATAACACTTAAAAGTAACAAACACTGACTTATAAAGAGTTTTCTCAATTTCAAAAAGATAAAATCTCTGTCAAGCTCTGCAATGCATTTAATCACATTTTAAACTCAAGTAATTGTAACTTTAAATAAAATTTTGTTAATTGACTAAATTTTAAATAAAAAACATAATAAAGAAAAAATAGTTAGCTAAGATTGAATTTCAACTAAACTATCCTCCAGTTTTTTCATTGTGGTAGCAAAATTCTGTTCCCTCTAAACAGTTTAGATTTGGAAAGATTGCAAACTATTTATATATATATATAAAAGATAGTATTAAGAACTTTTGACGTTTTTTATGCTGAGGATGAATGGTGGATGGCAAAATTAAAACGATTTAAAATGTTTTTACATTTTTAAAGCAATACTGTGCAGAGTAAAATAAACTAGCTTTGATATAACAAAGAGAAAACAATAACTATGTAAAAAAATAGTATTAATTTAAGGCAAAGAAATTAACAATGAACTACTATAATTAATTTTTACAAAGGTGCTTGCACTGTCATGCTTCCTATTAAGTACGTATTTTAATCAATTTTAAAATATGTGGGAAGGGACTGAAAAAAATTATGGGAAATAAGGAAAACACTTTTATTTATTAATAAAGCTATGATAATTATGAGAATATAAATCAATTATGATAAACTACCTAAAAGAAAAAAATCAATTTAAAAAATACCAATTAATTGATTATGTTCAGCAGATTTCTAAACTCTCACCTAGCTTTCAATAAAAATGCTTTTGTTTCAAGATAAGCAAAATGTTTTCTGTATAACTAATAGAGTTTTTTTATTAATTCATACAATTGTATAAATAATAATACTCTTATAGAAATACTATGAATAAAAAAATTACTTTATTAAAATCTTGCACATAACTAGAACTTTCACAGAAAGATCTTAGAAAATATGAACATATTACAGCAGCAATGAATAAAATTCTTCTGAAATATAAGAGAGAATTCCAAAGCAATTAAAAATAATTGGAAAATGATTCCCATCTTAGAGATTTTGTAGAACCAATTGAAAGAACTAAGACATTGAATGATAATGTTAAAATAGGAATTTATAATTTCAGCAAACAAACACAAGATGAGAAGCAGTTACTTTTGCTGCTATCTAGAGAAGCAAATTGGAAATATCTCAACCGAGATAATTATTTTACAAACACAAATTCAATAGCTACTTGACAGTTTTTAAATTAAGCTTAAAATTTTAATTATTAAAAAAAATTTAAAACATAAAGTAATAATATGTTTAAATAATGTTTCCCTGTACTCTTTTGTTAATTTTTCGAGATATTTTAGATAAAGTTACGAAAATATTGACACAGATGTGATATAAATTCTTTTTAAATAAGGTAATTGTTGTTGTTGCTTATAACACTTGGACAAGCCAAGCTCGCTATGCCTTTGCCAGTGCGAATTAAGTCAATAGAGAGCGTCTTTCGTTTTTAAATAAGGTAATGTAAAGACTTCACATTTTAAATTTATGAATGATAGAAAAACTTTTAATACTAAATTTTTTTAATAAAAAAATTGTTAATATCCAACCAAGTTGTTTTTTTTTTTTTTTTTTTTTTTACAAAATAGTATTTTACTGAAATTAAGTGTTAAATATTTTTAACTTTTGAAACTGCCATATTTTAGTTAAATTATTAATAAAACATGCAAAAAAAATTAGGTGAAACTAGCATTTGTCAAAATGTTAATCATTTATAGCAGAAGGAATAATTAAAAAATATTAATAACACAAAAACAACCCAAACTAATACCATTAAAATATATAAAAATAATAAACTAATAATAAACATAAAGTATTTAATCTTAATGAACATGTTAAATGGAAGTGATTAATAAATGCCTAGAAAATATCTCCGAGATTTTTGTTTTAAGCAAATAAAATTTTTTTTAAAGATAATTCAATAATACACAGTCATAAGTACAAATAATATCTATGGGAAAATTAAAATATTATCTTATTTGCAATTCAATTTTAATCTTTTGTTTCATTCATAATAGCAGCCATATTTATATTACTTCAAAAAAGTAACAAATTAAAACCATTACTAAATTAATCATTTTCAAAAACAAAATTTAGAAAGAAGGATTCTAACAAAAAACTTCAGGAGAAAAGAAAAGAAGATGATAGATTTAGCAATTAAGGGCTATCAATGCAAAATCTTACTTTTTGCTTTGGAATACACTTTGTTTGTTAAACACTACAAGAAAAAAGAAAGATATATTATCATCAATTTAGAGAAACACTTGCAAATTTATTATTAGGCTTAGATATATATTTTCTTATTTCCTTGCTCACTAGAAATTTAAATTAGTTGAAATAACTATAGGTTAAGTGGTGCTAATTAAAATAAAACTGTAAGTGAATTCGAAGCTAAAGATTGGATGGAACATGCATTCAAGTTAGAGAAATACAACTGCTGGAAAGGATAAACACACAAACAAACTAGTGTTGAGAAAGTCTATGATAGGAAAAAGAAATACAACATATTGAAAGGACAAAAGTTAAAAATGAGGCACATTTAAATGAAAAAGCGTTTCTGAAATATTTAACACATCTAACATGACACAAGAATAAAAATATTGAATGGCATGACAGTTTAAGAAGTTTATTAGATAATTTCAGAAATCAATAAGATTATAAATAAAAATTATTAAAAAATATTTTTGGAAATTTAAAATTTATGAAAATTTAATCATGGTAAATAGATATTAAAAATCCAATGTTTCACTTTAGCACTTAACAAATTATAACAAAAAATAAATAATGCAGTCATAATAATTCTTAATTATTTAAGAATATTCAAAATGTTTCAAAAATTCAACTTTTAATACTTTAAGGCAATTTTTAAAAGTTAATGTGAATTTTTATAGTTTATTGAATGCATATTTAGACATGGCAAAACAAGTCAGAATAATGAATAATTTTTCTATTTCAGTGGGTATATTACATTTTATTTTATATTTACATTATCATTATGTTACTTAGAATATCAAGTTTACAATAAAATTTTTAGTCTTTTATCATGTATTTTTTACAGATATTATAAATGACAGCAAATAAAATTAACCAGTAATTTCATTCAAAATAACCGGTTGCTAAAAATTTAATATCATAAATTTAAAAGCTTAAGAGTATACAGAAATTACAAAAAAGAAAACAAAACTAATAAAAAGGTTAAAAACAAAATTTGCATTTTTTTCCCGAGGAATAATAAAGTTTAATTGGTTCCCTTTCTCATCAAGTAATCTAGTCGCACAACACATAATAAACAGCATTATTTAAATTTATGAGTCTGAACTTTTATAGTACATTCAGATTATTTGGTACACATTACATGCATATTTTGTTAATGTACTCAATCAATGATACTTCATTCAATAACTTCCATTTAAAATGTTTACTTCATTATTGATGAGTTATTTATATTATATGTAAAATACTATCAGATATTTTATAAAAATGGTTAAAAGTTCCTAATAACATAAAATAATTGAATGACAGCAAAAATATTTTCTGATTGCATTCCAGAATGAAAATAGAGTTTTTGAAATACCAAATTTTAAGGATGGCTCTAGTTCTTTAAGTAAATATAAAGTAATATTTAAGTAAATATAAATAATTTTTTAAATACAAATTGTATTATGAAATAACTTACAAGCAAGTTTATGAGGAGAAACACTGCTTCTGCAGTGATGTGAAATTTTTGAACAATTAAATACAGTGCATATATGCAAACATATTGAAAAGATTACTAGAATGAGAATTTTCCTGTTAAAACCCTTTAAAAATATTTTTTAATAATTCATGTGTAATGTTTACATGAATTTCCCAATTGTTTGATTTCACCAAGAAATAGAAAATGGGGAAATAAAAATGAGTATAGTATATATTTTTAACTTTCTCCAAATAAATAAATAAAATAGATAAATAAATAAATTAAAAAATAAACTTAGTTATTATTATTAAAAATTAATCTTAACCTCATACAAAACAAACCTCCTGATACTCATGCATTCTTGATTCAAGGACAATGAATATGAAATTTGGAAAAATCTAAATTCATGCATTTCTCAGTTCATTAATAATTTAAAACAACCTTCTAAACATTCATATTTATTCCATCATCAATTTTTACTAAAGGAAAATGTTAAGTATGGACTCAATTACAAACTGAAGCAATGTTTTATTTTTCATTGAAAAAATATGACTTTCATAAATATAGAAATAAAACCTAGCATCCCATTGTATTTTCAAAACATCAAAATATTAGACATAGAACATATTTTAGAACTGGACAACAAATAAATAGAAAATATTTTTCAAAATCAACCTAAATTAAAAGGAAAAAATAATTGCATTATAAATTTACACTTAATTACTGCTATTGAAAATTCACTTTGATGTCTAATAAACAAAAAACATTTGTACTTATTTTAATTAAAAATATTTCAATAAAGATATGGGGATGATAAAAAATTAAGAATCAAGGCTATACATTGCTATTTCTTCCATTATATTAATGAAAAACCTTAAATAATCCATAAAATACAAAAATTTATAAATATTTTTAGTATTAATTGTAATGAATTTAAACATGGAAGTTTTATTTAAGCAATAAATTTCAAAAGAAAGATTTGTCTTTATGCAGAAAAGCATAAAAAACATCCAAGTCGCATTCTGAAAATATGAAAATATCATTTTAAATTTTGAATCCACACATTAATTTTTATTGTGATAGGAATATTAGCAAAATATGCCACCAAAAACACTCACTCTTGGACTCAAACTCTTATCTTCTGATTCTGCATTAGCTGCACTTATCTGGCCCTTTACTGGCTCCAGAAGACTTAGACTTGAGGCGAAAATTGGGACGGATGAAGTGCGCAACTGATAGGGGAAACCAAGGAAAATTGAGCGTTTAAATATGAATTATCATCATATTCAAGACTATACTTTAAGGATATTACTGAAACTTACCTTTCTCAAATAAAAAGAGCCAGGTTATAGAATAGCAAAAAAGATAAAGAAAACAAAATGTAAAAGATGTATCTAACATCCATTATTATTACAAAAGCTAAATATCCTTATAGTATTATAAATACAATCTTATGTAATTAAAAATAATCATGTTAACAAGGAATAAAATAACTAAAAAAATAAATTACAAAATTTTACAAAGAGCATTTATGACTAACAGTTTAAAAAATTGTAACTTTATTCACATTTTAATAAATAATTAAAGACCTAAATGTACTTAATTAAAATATTAATTTACTCACTAAAAGATAGATAAAAACTTTAAAAAAACATAACTATAAAAATTAAGCAGATTGTTTTGACAATGAGAGCAATCCCAGTTAATACACAAGAAAAGGTTTGGTACCAGGAATTAATTTCAATATTTCTCTCAATAAAATAATAATAAGTATACTTACATAATATTAAAGCAGAATTTTTGTCACAAGAAATGGAAAACACTGAATATATATATATAAAAATATAGGTATTCTTTCTTTTAAATACAAAAATAAGCAATAAAATGGATAGTAAATAAAAAAGCTTTTTAATAACTTGTCTGAATGAGTAACCCTATTTCTAAAAATTTGGAGAAAAAATTAAACATATATTTTTGTGTCATTAAGAAATACTATATACTTGAAGTTTTTTGAATTAAATTTTATTTATTAAACTAATTTTGATGGAAGGAAGATTAATATCTTTAAACTAGAAAAAAAATAAGGCAATAACAAAAATAGAATAACCATTATATTATTAATAACAGAAATAAAATACAAATATTTGTATGGTCAGCTATTTCATGATTTATTTTCTTAACATTTATTATTTCTTTAATTATTAAATTAATGGATGAAAATTTCTGATCAACAGATAAAATTTGGTTTCAAGATGAGTTGCATTTCCAATTTCAAGTACATATCTACTTAATATGTAATTCTTAAATTAAAAATAACTGATTTGTTGATTCTCATTTTTAAATTTACAAAGTTAATTTTAACAAATTTTCCTCTTTTCTTTTCCTCAAATTAAAAAAATTGCTGTTTATACTTATGTGGGCATTATTTCAAAACAGTACCTGGATATTTTTTCTTGAAAGCAATCAGTTTTAAAGTATAGTTATTCTATTAAATTTACTTGATTTTAATAGATTGCATTTTTGACTAAATAAAGATTTTAATATAAATTATAAAAACCAAAATTGATAAATACTAAGAATGCTTAAAAATATATCCATCAAATAACTAAACATAAGCTTCTACAAAAAAATCAGAAATAAAATAATTGCATTATATTAAGTTCTCCATTATTGCAACAGTATTAACTGAATGAATAGCTTTTAAAACAAAAGTACTTATTAAAGAATGGAATATTAAACTTTAACAAGCTATAGTCAGATCAAATCAGTAATATAAGAACATATTGATAATGATCAATTACTGCTTACAACACATTAGTTAACACAATGTGATTCTTCTGTAATATAATATTTATATTCAACTATCTAAATATTCATATCTGATAAATATCATTTTGTGTACAAAATTTTACATTCTTTCAAAATATACTGAAGAGCAATAATATTAAAAACTACTTAAAATACATAATTTGTTCTTCTGTTTAAAACCAGTGTTTGCCATTTGAGGAAATAACAGAACGAAAGAAATTTTTTATTGTTAATCACTTGAAATGACTACAGTAGGATTCTTCAATCTGATTCACAGATGTGAAATGAATAACATCTGTTTCAAAATTTATGTCTTGTCATAACTGTCAGATCTTACAAACCAAATTGAGAGTTACAGGACAAAATATATTTAACAAGCCTTTGTCATTACAATTTAATACCATTTGCAAAAATATTCCAATTCATGTGAAATTTCTTTCATTGAACTCTGCCACTGATATGAATGTGGTTGTTATTGTACATGAATTTACTTTTAGTGATATAAATATAATTGGAAAGGTACAAGCACAAATTTATAAAGTTAAAACTATTAAATTTCAAAATATGTACTCCAGATCTTATGCTTAAAATAGTAATTACATTAATTTCTAATATTATGTTACACATATAGAAATTTTGATAAAATGAAGTTTTTTTAAACAAAATATTGATACATTCAGTGACAGAAGGGTGACAAAGAAAAATAAAATTAATTAAAAATAAAAAACACTATATTTATGCTTAATTTTGCTAATTTAAGTTTCTTAAAATTTTGATTAATACATTAAAAAGTTAAAAAGAATGTCTGTCAGACTCTTGCATAAATAATTTATTTACAAATATAATTTTGTCAAGTACAGGATGATTATAATTAAACAACCCTATTTTGAAGTTATCCACAAACCAAACAACTGCTTAGAAAATTTTGAGCAGAATACAATGAAAAAATGAAAATTTGTTTGAGCAAATAAAATAGTAAAAAAAACGAATTGTTTATAGTTACATTTATGATTAATTTTTTTAATTTAGATTTTACCTTTTAATCAAAACATTTACTTATAAAATTACAGACTCTCTAAAATAAATTGTAAATTCTAAAACATTTAAAAACCGACTTGATTATCTCGCTCATTTTTTACCATTTTTAGATTTTAACAAATGCTATCAACACTTCTCCAACTATGTTCTCAATCAAAACCTCTAAAATATAATCACTACAGCAGTTAAAAGGATAAAACAAACAGCAAAATGCCTTTCATTTGATTCCATTTAGAAATTCATTTTCATATATACATATCATCATAAATGCCTGTTAAATGTGCAACTGATTAAAAAATACTCAGTGGTGGTGTGGTGAAATCTTAAACTTTTCACAACTTTCTTCTAACAATCTCACAGCTTTCTGAATAATAGTTTTATAAGTAGGTAACTTTTTAAAATAGGGTAGTTTAACTATGACATGTCCTGTATGTGACAAAATTTTAAAAATATGTCATATCATTTTTACATCAGTTTTAAAATCAAATCAATTTTTTTTTAATTTTAAAAAGTAAATTACACATACTTCATAAAAAGAAAACATACTTCTACTTTTTGTTTCATATTTTTTACTTCATTAAAAGGTGCTAGAAAAGCTGGGGATTGAATGCAATGTTTAGAGAAAAAGACAAATATATTACCTTCTATTACTTTAAAAAATAATATCAATATAAAATTATCCTAGTATTTTGTGTTAATATTATTTTATAAATCCTAATATGTAAGATGTTTTTCTAAAAAATTTGATAAACAGGATGGGCAGAATTTATTTTATCATGTTTGAGAATGCTGGGGAAAAAAGCCAATGTAATCAATCACACTAACAGAAGCCACATAATTTATTAACAATTTCATAAATTGTACATTTATGCTTTTAGAAGTGCCAGGGTTTAAGTCCTAGGACCCTGATATGGTGCTAAATGCACCAAACTGATTTACTGCAGAAATTTGTTTGGAATTTTAGTAGCCGTTGAAGCCATTGCTGTGTTCTTTCATTCATTTATGGTTGAAATTTAAATGTTTGAAGTTATGCTTTGTCTTGAAAGTGTATAAATTTGCAACAATAAAGATAAAATCAGGAAAAGATTAATATGGCACAATGATAATTTTAAAGAGTACTTACAATACTGTGATAATCAACATTCACTGAACGCAATAGTTGCTGGAAAGTATGTGAAATTCCCCACTGAAATCGGGCACCAGGAGTTTGTTCCACTTCGTGCAACTTCTCCCATAATCTAAGGCTAAAATATAGGAGTAAAAATTGTAACAATAATATTATAAGTATCCTTTACAATGGACTGACATTAATAAATTATTTATAATAAATGCTTGTTTGTGATAATGTATTAATTTATAAAAATCAAAATGACTGAGTCTAATGATCTCTATTGCTACTTCAAAACAATTATGTAATTAAATTTTAAATAAAAGAATAGCATACTTACCTCAAGTACTCTCCTTGCAAAAAAGTATTAATAAAAGCATATAATAAAAAAATTGCAACATTTCTTATGATTAGATTGAAGTAAGTTTATTTCATTGTAATGAAGAATTATATATTTGAGTATAATAATATTATTCAATTGATACTAAACACTCATAATAACAATATTAAAAAAATTGACACTATAACAATTAAAGCATGAGAGTATATCTATTATATGATATTCTGGTAAAAATAAAGTATTTAATGGTAGAATTAGAATAATTTTCATTACACTAAAAAACTTAAAAAATGCAAAATTTTTTTCAATTGCCAAAATAATATGTTTAAAATACTTGTAAATAATTTTAAAAATGATGTTAATTATTCTCAAACACTGGGTTATTTTTTTAAAAAGAAAAAATATGTTTAATTTTAACATTTAAATATTTTTATATATAAAAATTATTTGTTATTAGTTTTGAGTTACAATAGTAAAAATCTTACATTAATTTATTTTAAAACAGTAGAAAACTAACTTACATTATTTCATCAATCAAGTTTTGGATATCAATAGTAAATAACTTACATATTTGAAACAAATGATCATAATTTAGTGATATTTTAAAAATATTTTTCTTTTAACAATACACCTTGTATCGAAATATAGCTGAAAATTATTATTCATCAATTAAATCCTAGGAGTTGGTTCTGTGATAAATGTGCTAAACTGTAATTTACTGTGATGGAATTATTATCTTTTTTTTAATGTTTTTATGATGTAACCAGATTGTGCACATACAGAAAATTTATTTAGAGTGCTAGTAACACTAAGCTTTTAATATGTGCTTTATTTTCATTTTATTGAAATTTAAGCATATAAAGTGTTCAATTTATTATGAAAGTTTATTAAATTGGAATTTAAGTTTTTAAATAAAGATTTTATCATGAAAGTATTAAGCAAAATTTATTTTGAAAGTTTATTTAAATTTATTAAGTAATTCTTTGGGTTCTGATATAATATCAGACTGCTGGGAAGTGTAGACCATCTTTCAGATGAGGGCTTCATACAACTAACAGTTATATAATCACAGTTTGATGCTATAAGACTTGGAAACAGGTGCTCATACAAATACCATTGAATGCAACTGGTTGGCAATTAAGAGATCTGTTTTAGGTATGAATCATGTTCAGGTCAATTTTATTAGTACATTGCATAGCATACATGAAGGCATAACTATTCTAATAGCATTGTAAGAGAATTTTTATAGGCCATAAAATATTTGTCTGACCAGTGGCAATGATTTTTCAATAAGTGATGATTGTGTGAGTATTTTTAATTCATATACTTGATTAATTTTCCTCTTGAATGTAATAACTTGTGTAATATACCAAGTATTTAGACACATTCAACATTTATATATTTAGATTTACTGAGAATTGTAATACTTGTTAATTAGAAACTCT
The DNA here is from genome assembly GCA_037975125.1 of Latrodectus hesperus. NCBI lineage: Eukaryota > Metazoa > Arthropoda > Arachnida > Araneae > Theridiidae > Latrodectus > Latrodectus hesperus. The sequence continues at coordinate 124,499,200 of CM075852.1, forward strand.
AGTTTTATTAATAATGTATGTTATTTTTACTACTGATTTAATTTTATTGTCTGGTTGTCTCCTGCTGTAGACTGTGTAATATTTAGTAATTTCTGATTTGTTTTGTAATATGTAATATATGTAAAATTAGTTTTGTAATACTTATGTATTTCAAAATATTCAAAATTTTTATATTGGAAACCCAAAGTAGAGTGAGATTGCAATGTTTAAAATTCGAGTTAGAACATGATCGAGATTTTGAAAAGCATATATTGCATTAGGTTGGCAAGACAATTGTACATTTCATGTTGGTAAAATTTGAAATTGTGCCAACACATATTGGTTTGTAGGATTTTACCCATATATCATTTATTTCAATTGATACAGCAATTGAGGGCTTAATCCTAGTATAAGTAAAACAAAAAATTTGGTGACAGGAATGTCTGAAGACGTTTGGGAGAGTAATAAAGCTTGTATTCTGAAGCAAGAGATCTGTTAAAATTCAATGGATATATTTATGAATTGATATTTTAAGATTCACAATTATTTGTTTTTGCTTATACCAAATTTTAGAAATCATTGCAGCAGTATAAAAATTAATCACTATCAAGAGTTATCAATAGCAAGGAATTTAAATTATGATAGAAGTTTAACATTTTTGTAAGCTATTTTTGTAATTCAAAGTTATCAAGGCCTCTCAAATAAGGTGAATAGGGTATATATATATATATATTGGTACAGAGAAAAACCCTGTTATAAAAGTAACTTTCAAAACACCAGAGGGAAAGAGAAGGAGAGGAAGACCGAAAACCAGATGGATAGATAAAGTAGAAGAATGGTTATAGGACTTGGGAGTAAACCATTGAAGGAACTTGGCATTTAGTAGATCTAGATGGAAGGATCTGATCAGAGACAGTCTTGAGCAGTAACCAGCTGTAAGGCTTATGAAGAAGATTTTTGCAGTAAAAATTATGGCATGTTTGAGAAAGTGAGATATTTTCTTAAATTGCCGATGCTTGCTTTTCTAAATTATGTTTTGAAATTAAATAACTAACTTCATATTATTTTACTGTTGAACTTCGAATATTGAATTTCATGAATTTGAATATGTCTGAATGTCTAATATTAGATGTTCTGGAAAGGTATGTTTTGCCTAACAGCAATGTAGTGTGATTGTACTTTCAGCTATCCGGTCACCAATGCCTAAAACAACTCAACTGAGTGAACTTGGTCAACCTAAAAGAATGAAGTGAAATGTACTAAAAAAGTAAGGTAGTTTGACTCTTACTTGGTCAAGAACATGTAGAAGCAAGTTTACAATGACAGAATATTATCAGAGAAGGCGAATGTTTTTATTGTCGCAATAAAATGTGCTTACCCTAATGTAGTAACCAACAAAGAAAAAAAATAGGAAAAAGTATAAAATTTTGACATATTATATGGACTTTATTTTTTTGTAAATTTGTTATTTGGAATAATGATTAATATAATTTTCCAATTATTGAAATTTATAAATGCTTTCTTTTATGTTATGTTTATTCATTAATGATTTATATGCTTTTTCATAGTATTTTTATGTATTCATCATTTTCCTATTACCATTTTCTTTCTTTATTTTTGTGTCAATTCTTGGGAATATTCATCAATACCTTATTGGTCAAGAACATGAGCATTGTGACATTATTTGAGCATTGTGACATTTTTATAAAAATTGTGCCAAACATGTTATACATACTTAAATTGTATTTATTGAAATCCTTCAAAAACAATTTTGGCAAAGCAGGAAAACCATCTTTATTTCAAAACAGAACAAAAAAAAGGAAATAAAGTATAGAAACAGTAAATAAGTAATTAGTTATAATATAAATAATGAATAGAAATTATAATATTTCTTAAATCCAATTATTTAAAATATTTAATTTAAAAATTACAATATAATTGATTAGAATATGGTGAACTAATGTTCAATGATTTTCTTATTCTTCTAAACAGAACATATTAATGATTATCAAAGAGGAAGACTATTTTGCTTTTTGTACAATCAGAGATTCCAATTATTCTGTCAACTAAAGGCGCTCACATTATACTAATAACAGTCTAAAAGTGAGTTTTCTCTATTACAATACTTTACTTATCAACACCTTTAATAAATGAAGAAAACTTCCTGAAGGGCATTGGAAATCTTTAAAATGTAACCATTACTTTAATGAGAAAAAGAAATAATAAATAAAATTGAAAGTATGAAATATATATAATTCTTGTTTACTTGAAGAAGCTGAATTGTAATTCAGATTCTTAATTTTTCTATTAAGAAATTTGAATAAAATCAACCAAAAAATAAACACACACAAGAGTTAAAAATTACTTCATTCCAAAAATACAGAAAAATTGTTGAAAATGAAGAGAGCAAAAACTATTATACATAAGGGATTCACTATTTTAACTAAGTTGTATAAAAAAGAATAAATCTCTATTTAATTCATGTAAAAATTTAAATTAATTGGTTATATTGTTGGAAGCTAAGTATTTAAACATTAGTTCGAAATAATTTAAGATATCTAAAGTGTTAGTATAATTCTACAAGATTCCATAGAATTTTGTGAACATTGCCATGTATCATTTAAAAGCAAATCACAAACAGTCAATAGAAAGAAAAAAACATCTACAGTAATCTAATCTTCTTTTTGTACAAAAGTGTATATGATTTTGACTTTATTTAAATTAAGACAGCTAAAGATATAATAGAAAAATATACAATTAGAAAATTGATCTGTATCAATTTTGAGCAGTTCCTAAACTAAATGCATATTTGTCACAAATACAAGTTTAATTAGATAATTGTATAATACAAGAAATTTTTATAATAGTTTATAATTTTATAAATAGTATAAAGATAGTATATAGATCTTACTATAAAAAGTATAAAAATATTTCAACCTTTTATTACTCTGTTCTAAAATTTCTGAAGTTTCTGCTACTGGCTCACAGAAATCTTCATTATAATCATCTTCAAGTGGAAAAATTGCTTTCATAACAGTTGATATTTTATCAGAATTTTTATCCTATAAGAAAAAAAAGAAAGGTTTGTTTAAAATACTAGCAATTAAATTGAGAGAGAAGGATTTCCATCAAAATATCCCTTATTGTCTTAATTAGAACTATTTTAAAACATAAATAATTAAAAATTTCAGTTCACTTTTTATTATATTTTATCAAAGAAATTTTATTTAAAATGCTGGAATCATAATTAAAAGTGAAAAACAATTTTGTTTGTTTTTATTTTAATACTGGCATACCTGATTTGCTGATGAAGATGTGCAAGCAAATGTTGATGATGTTTCATCTGAGACAGAGCTGAATGATGCACTTTCAAAATCAGCAAATTCTGGTGACTCTGAATGTGTTTGCTCAAAAGAACTAGATTCAAAATTAGCAAAATTTGGAGTAGCAGAAGCCTCAGCAACAAAACAACCTTTAAAATCATCAAAATCATCAGTATCTACTTCTGGAGCTTCACATTTTTTAAAACTTTGAAATTCTTCCTCATCAGACAAATCCTTTGCTACACTACACTCATTATGTTCAGTTTTTGAATTGGAAATATTATTAGTACTCTCAAAAGCTTGGAAGTCATCAAACTCATCATCACATTCATGATTAAAACTTGAATTTTCTTGACAACTATTAAAATTAGTTTCAAATTCATCAATAATTACATCTGGAAATACATTTTGGCTTTCACATTCATTACTGATAATATTATCCGCTTGCTGGAAATTATCAAACTCTCCGAAATCATTAGCAGTCTCAAAATTAACTGGAAACTCCAAATTTTCAACATCTTCATCTTTTGCAGAAAATGTTGGATTAATAGCTATTTTTATATCTTCGAATTTTTGATCACAGTTTACAAAATCACAATTGTTAAATAAGCCACAAGGTTCTTTATCATTATACTCTGAATTGTTTGTCAAAGTACTAAAAGATTCTTTTCTGAGTTTCACAACATTAACAGAACCCATTGGACTTGATGAATTCTCATCATCAATATCTGAATTAGCTTTATCCTGATTTATCTGAGAATTAGAGATAATTGAGCAATCAGAGGTCTCAGAGTTAATATCTGTTTTAACAACAGTATTAAATTTAGAATTTTCCAATTGGTTTTGAATAGACATGTTGTCATAGGAGAATGAATTCTGAGTTCGGTTAGAATCAATGGGCTTTTTAAATTTTTCTTTGAAATCATGGTCAGTGGAAGAATCATTTGAAGAATCAGAAGGAAGTTCATTTTTCAAATTATCATTTTCTAGCTTAATTTCTTGAGGTTGGGAAATTTTACTTTTGAGAGAAGCATCCTGTATATGATTTTGGGAAGGTGTATCAGAAAAAGAGCAAAATGTGTTAAAATCATTATTTAATGAAACATCATTTACACCATTTTCACCAGATTTGTATGGTTTATGTTTGTCAGAAGAAATAGGGCTATCAAATGAAGAATCAAATGGTAAGTTTGCAGAAGTAAAATTTCCAAATTCATCATCATCATCATCAGGACAATCATCAAGGGGAGGTGGGCTTGAAGATAACATAGGAACAAAATTTGAAGCCATGAAGATGGTGACAAATAATTTCTGTAAAAGAAAAGTTATCCTTCAAAACAAATAAATTTCTAATAAATAGAAAACATTGTTACAAACTAGCAAAAACTTAGTTAAATAATTTTAAATTAACATAGATAAATTACACTTTCCCATTACATTATACAAATATTTTATGACAAGAAACCAATGATCAATGAAGTCTTTTCAATGGTCAATATAACTTTCAATCAATTATAATGACAGGAGAGAATAAAATAACAAGCATCACTTAATTTGAAGTGTCACTTTAACTTACCAATTGATGAGTTATGATCATCAACATTAGTTGCATAATAACTATGAATGAGTCAAGTAATGTGACAAACACACACACAAGCATGTATAATACTCACAACTCCCAGATTCTATTAATTTAGTTTGATACAAATTACATATAATAGTCTGAAATTTGTAGGGAAAAAAGAGAGGGAAAGAGAAATAAACTATTTAAGGAACATCATGGAAATTATAAACATTCCTATCATTTTCTTTATAACAGTCATATAAATAGCAAATGAACAATGAATATTTTTTTACAAATTTTTAATAATAAATTCCTTTAAATCACTTAAAGCACAAAGAATGAATACTATCATCCAAATGTTTTAAAGAAATGATTATAGTGCCTGAATCAATTCTCCATAAAATATATCTCCACATGTATTGACTTTTGATACATGACCCTTAAATTGGTATGAATTGCCCTATAATACCTCTTAACTTAAGAGATATAAAAAAAATATTCATAAAACTGAAAAATGTCTCATGGCTATGTTAAACATTTCAGGCTCATTAATTTAAAATCCTATTTAGAGCAAATTAAAAACATAATTGATGAATACAAAAAAGATTGATTTCAAGTTTGTATATTAGAGACTAAGATGATGAGTGACATGCATATATATATAATTTGGTCTATGTTCTGCTACACATATATATACATTTTTAAAACTTTTATTTCAATTACTTTAACAGTAACATTTCTAACAAATATGGCTTAATGAGTAAATAGATGCTTGTTTTTTGAATCTCTAATTTACAAATATTCACACCTTTATGAACAAATTGATGGTTCATAACATGTGGTTCCAGAGACATAATCTGTATTTCCATACCCATTTATAAACTAAAATTTTGGAAAATATCTTTTCAATGAATTCATTTTTATACATCTTCTATTTTTAGCACTCAATTTTCATTTAATTTTACTGATTTTTTTTTTTTTAATTATTGAGAAATACGGATTCTATCTGAAAAAAAAATGTCAATGCTACTTTACTGTTTTTTATTGGCATTGATTTAGTATTGACATTTTTTTATCAGAGAATCCATGTTTCTCAGTGATAAAAAAAATATCAGTAAAATTAAAGGAAAATTGAATGCTAAAATTTTATTGGAGAATCTAAGTTTTTCTATTGGTTTATATGTACTTCTCATATTGAAAACAATTAATGAGGAAATTGTCCAACACTATCTAATTTCTATTTCATAACCCATAGATTAGAAATTAATCAACAACTAATTGAGCAAATATCATGGGATAATTTTCTAAACAGTAATCAAGTGTATAGTTGGAATGGCCTAAGGAAATTGACATTCAGGGTACAAGGCACTTGTCAATCAGTGCCTAGAATGCAGAAAAAACAATATCTGGAGCATTTCAAAATTTATTAAAGAAAATGTGGAAAATAGGAAAATGTGGCATGTGCAGCAGAATGATTACATGCATTCCAGCAAACCTTTTACCAGATATCAAACAAAATGAAAATTAGGTTGTGCAGAGATCTTTCTTAAAACAAATAGCTAATAAGTCACGACTATTTTTTTTTCCATTTTTTTTTAGGAAAGCAATAATAAAATGTTCCTTCTGTGAAAAAAATTGAAAAATTAACTTTTAAAAATGCAATTTTGGAAATAAATAATAAGAAGATACTCCTGTGATTTTTCATTGACAAAATAAAAGTAAAAATTGTTCAAATATATAATTTATTTTGCAAGTGCTTTTTATAAAGAGCATTTACAAAAAACTTTTTCAAATCTTAAAATCATATTTTTCTATTTAATGACTTTTTATTTTAAGAGTTATTTCAATGTTCCCAATGAATTCATAAAAATGAACAGCTATTCCATGTAAGAAACAATGATACAATTAAATAAATTCTAAACAAAAAAATAAGAAAATTATTACATTTGTAAGTTGTACAGAACCAAATTTTTAGTAGTTAATGCAATCTACTATTTGAGGTTAGTCTTGCTCAATGATCATTTTTTGCACACAAGGGTTAATTCAACTGAGACCTAGGATTTAAAGTAGATTCTGAATCATTACAATCATTTAAGCCCAAGATGGTATTCAAAACCCCCAACTGTTGAATCTAAGGTAAGAATACTAACCATTTCATTCAAGCCCAAGATGGTATTCAAAACCCCAAACTGTTGAATCTAAGGTAAGAATACTAACCATTTCACTACCAGCTCAGCTACAATTTAAGAAAAATAATTTTTATTAATAGAAGAGGACTTAAGAAAATCATTTAAAAGACATAAAATTTAATAAGAACATTTTGTTGTTTCAATAGTGTTTCAAGAATTTTATTAATTTGGAAACTGCCAGAAACCAATAGAAAAATGGTTAATTACAATACTAAAAATATCAGAGTTTTATCTTACCACATTAAATATTAATTTACAATATAGCAGAGAATATCTTGTGTCAGATATATTTTGTAATATTTCTTAAATAAACATGATTTGTTTAGGTGCTAATTTTTATTATACTATAGAAAATGGCACATGTGCTGTATAATCCAGGATGTCATATGCTGAGTTTATGGATTTTTTGGCAGATTTTCTTATGTATCTGGCAACTTGGTTTTTATTATATCATAGAGGTAGAGACTTATAAGAGTTATGCAGGGAATTCTAATCCTAGTAATTTTGGCAATCCTAGTATTTATTTAATCACAAAACGTTCATCTTGGCAACATTTCTTCATCGCCAAAAAATTCGGAATTTGTCATCCTGGACTATACAACAACTGTGCCAAGAAAATTTGTAATATTTTTTATTTCTACCCAATATAAAGAAAGAATCTAAAGAAAAGTGTGAAATGAGTAGATATTATATTTGAATATTGTTTGTCTCCCTGTATATATAATAAAGCCTATCTAATTGCTGAGAAATATGTTGATGAAATATTACATTTCATAAACAGAGATGGGCACTGTAGGCTTTGGACCACATGGGCTGTTGTGCCAGAGAGACAGAGAATTACATTTCATGTTTTATTTGGCAAAACACTTGAATTAATTTATATAAGTAAAGCAAATCTATCTAAATTCATGAATAATTTGATAAGACTTTACACATTAAATGTTGCTAGTAACAATTTATAGGGCATTTTCTCACTTCTAAGAAGCCTCAAGGCATTATATTACTGCATACTTTCAGAAAATTAAGATGTTTTATTTTTAGTATCATAATCGTCAGATAGTATGCTCAATTTTGTAAAAGGACATTTTACAAAATTGATTAATATAGCTCTGAAGAGGTTATACTGAATTTTACAGTGTACAATTATTTCTGAATGAATAAACCAAATTTTAAAAAGTATTTCAAGTATTTAATATAAACCATGAATTTAAACTATGTTTTAGCAAACAAAATTTAACTACAAGTAAAATGTGGTATGCTATAAAAAAGCAGCATGAATGTTTCATGACTATCACAAAGATATTTAAAATAATATTCCCATCTGGAAACCAATTACATATACTAAAATATGATATGAGGTGTGTTTGGCATTAAATTTTACAAAATAATATAAGGAGTTCCTTGACATTATCATATACTTTTTCCTCTTACTCATAAATCCCTCCTTCACAATTTTACATGCATTGAATAAAAAATACTGTTAAATATTAATTTGATTTTTTAACCAGTTATATAAGCAAATTTTAATGCATTAAAGCACATCAGAATAAAAAATCTGAAGTATTTAGGTCTCAGACAATTCTGTATTAAACATGATATACATAGCAGATCTTTATAATGAACATAAACTTAAATGCCATTATAAAAGCAAACGAGAATTTTTAATTAAATAACAATACGAAATTAAAACTAATTTAACTGATGCATTTAAATATTTATGTATATCTATTGAATATAATAGTATCATACTGATCTAAGATTTAATAAATTAGATGTGTGAAAATATGTTTCAAATAAAACAAAACCAAAAGTTAAGACATACATACATGAAAAAAGTTTGATGCTCTCAAATAAGGAAATTTTACATATAAGGAGTATTTCTAACATAATCAGAAACACTTTTCTAAAATAAGAATAAATGATAAAATAGAAAAATGCTTCTTTGGAAACTGGAAAAACTAAGTTTTGACGTCTATTAACTTTCAGATTGAAACAAATTAATAACATACTTTACAACACATTTACCGTGGACATCAATAAAATAAAATTGTTTAAATTGAATTATTTTATAAATCTTAGCAAAAGACAGAACAATAAAATGTTTCACCACTAATAATTTAAAACAATACAAGAGTAAACAAAAAATTAGACTTATGAAAGAAAATCATTGAGAAAAAATCCACCTTTAAAGTGTTTTAGAAACAGTTTAGAATAATGTTTTGTTACTATTTCTGGAACACATCTGTGTAATTAACTAATCTTTTTAATAAAGCAAATTTATAGAATTATTCCAAAATAACTGTGAATGAGTGATCACATGCAAATTTTAACAATCATGCTTAAATGTGATTCAAAACCATTTAATTCCTTTAAAATAAAATCTGCTTTATAAATATATTACACATCCATAAATGGGTAAAAATGTTAAATTCAAAAATGAAGAGGAATATTATAACTTCTACAATAAACCTCTTATATAGGTAATAAATAAATAAATAATATTAATAAGATAGATCCTATATTACTATAAAATTTGTGACTGAATGTAGAAGAAATTCCCAACATAACGTTTAAAACAATTTATTTGAATAAAACGTAAAATGAAAAATACAATATGAATACATGTATTTAAATGTATGTATTCAACAAGTATAAATTTGGATTTTCAGACCATTTTCACACTGATTCAATTATCATAAAAAAATATTAATTCTGATCTTTCTCATCAAATAAGAAAGTAAAATATACAGAAACCAAAACACACCTATTCTCAATCTGTTTGAAGCATATCTGAAGTATTATTCAAATTTTTTCCATCGTTCTGGTAGTTTTATAATCCTGAAGCTGAACAGAACAATATTTGATCATCATAATTCTAGAAAAATAACACTTTGTAAAGGTAAACATTCGTACGCAAATAACATGTCTATCTCATAAAAGAGAATCGATCTCTACAATTCCATGTCATGTTATCATTCCGATCCGCAATGAAAATTTAATATGCAGTTACAGTCAATACAATCACATTTTCTTAAAAATATAGCCAGATATGTGTCTGCTATTTATTTCCCCTTCGGTAAATTCAGCTTGAATTCAAGGATATTAATATTTATAAGTATTTTCCACCAAAAAAATTACGCCAAAAAGAATTAACAATAATCAAAGGGAAATATATTGATATTTTGGCATTAGAAATACGTTTTGAAACGCTCAACATCAGTTTCGAAACGAAACTATTATTCCAAGAATTCATGCAGCATTAATACTATTAAAAAGAATAGTTTTTCTATTTAATGCTTGAAACCATGAATAAATTTTTAAATACTATACAATTAAATTAATAAAAAAGAAAGTTTTATTTAATATCATTATAAATTACTATTAAACATTTCTTTTTGTATTTTTAAATGAATAAAAAAAGTAGAAAAAAGGCGAAATATATACTTCTTTCTAACGTTTATTAATGTAGATTTTCACTACTCCTAATCTTAAATATTTCTTTTGAAAATTAGAATAAAATATACATAATTTTTAAACCTGAGTTTCATGATAAATGGACAATATTTTTCAGTGTTTCTCATTTGAAAGCATTTATCGAACATTATAATAACCCACAGTGTCAGTCTTACAGCAGAGATTATTAGTATTTGACAAATACAACTCAAAAACATCCATTTTGGTAACATCCATTTGGTCATCTTTATTCTAATATATTTGAATCACAAGAAACAATGTTCATATTTATCTTTATATTCTGGGGAAACACGGACAAACGTTTGCTCAAACAAATGACGCTATTAACCTATTGTAAACACTGATTGGTAACTATAACCTAATTGAACTGATTGGTAATTATAACAAATCATAATACGTTTGAGTTGTAGTACTCCTTTCAACTTGTTTTAGATTTGTTTTATAGGTGGATTTGTGAAAATATATGCCTATATATCATTTCTAAAGAGTGGCATTTATCACGATCTGTTAACTTTAAAAAAAATAAATATAGTTAAGGAAATGGATAAATTATTGCGATTGGTATTAAAGTGTACTTAAATTTTTAAACTAAATCTTGTACAATAGCATATGCATGTTTCTTTGACAAACTGACTATTCCACTTCCTGAATTTTGTTGTTTTAAATTTATAGCCGTGAATATATATCGCCAAGCTGGCAGTCGAATGCTCTTGCTTTGGGTTAAACAATTTCGTTGGTTCAAATCTCACTTTGGGCATAGATTTTTGTAGTAAATCGGAACTTACTTTAAACCGTAAGTCCCTGTCAAATTAGCCTTCGTGTGCAAAAGATGACCGTTTAGCGACAAAACCAATCATATCAGTAGATGATATTTAACTAGATATTCAGAAAAAAATCACTTGTAATAAGCATTAACTCCATGAAAACCAGATGTAAATCATGTGAAAAACGTTAATCTTAAGAAACATATTGTATTTTTCTTGTGTTTTATGGAGTTAACCAATTTGGCAAATGAAATATTCTTTAATTTCTCACAAGCGAAATGTATTTACTAAAAAAGTTTTAACTGATTAAAAAAGAAATGAATACATTTATATGTTCATTATTTAAAAAAAATGTATATTTGTTTGCAAATTTCTGAAAAATAAAAAATTTTGTTAATTTTAAGGAAACTATTCATAGTAAAAAATTTCTTGAATAAATTGAAATTAGAATACTTTTATTCTTTACATAAAATCAAGCTTTGTTTAATCATAATATAAAATTAAGCTAATAGAAAAGTTAGTATATTTCCATATTCTTTTTATTTTAAAATAATCAGAGTATGTGTGGATCGTATATGGTTTTTTATGCGATTTTAATTATTATCTGAAAAATAACAATAATTATGATTAAAAACAATGCCTACAGTTACGAGAAAGTTCATATATACGCACAATACTTTTATTACTTTAGAATTAAGAATAGCTTTAAAATCTTAATCGTATACACGATATCATAGGCGCTTCTTAGTCTAGTAGAAAGACACAGATCTTCATATAAAGACATCGAATTTGATTTCAGCCACTGTTGAACATGAGAGTTAAATGTTGTGTTCCTGCCTTTTGCATGCATATCTATCAGGGAAGGGTGCTTAGGACTTCTTCGGGTTTCCTACCTCGTGACACGTGAATACGGCCGATGATAAAATGTCCTAACTGAAGGCAATTCACACAATGGATATTAAAATATCTTGCAACGCCCTCTGGCTATTAGACTACTTACTGCATGGAGACAAACCATAAATAGTTCAAAAACTTAATGCTTTTTAAATTTTCTTTATTTAAATGAATATTATAGTTTCATATATATTAAAATTTCAGAATTGTGGAAGAAATACACTGTGGTATGCAAAATAACACATAGAGATCGAAAATACAAATTTTGGCAAAACTTAAGCCATCAAAAGAGCATGCCATCAAAAATGTATGTTGACCTTGGAAGTCAACATACACTTTTTTTTTCTCATGAGGGCTGATTAGGCAGATTTACAGTTTAAAAAAAGTTTCGAACTCACAAAAACAGCCCCTTCCTAGGTGTGAATAAAACTCGTGAACTGTTAAATCAAAAAAATGTACAGCATCCTTCGACTCACCAAATGAGAGGTCGATTTAGATCAGATGGGTAGACAAAAATATGTTCTGTGTAAGTTAAACTTTTTTTTAAATTGGTAATTTATAATAATAAAATAATTTTAATTAAATATCTTGAATTAACTAAAGAAGGAACCAAATGATGTAAAAATGTTGAATTAAAGAACAAATAAAAATTAAATATCTTAATCACAAAGCATTTTTGTTTCAAAATTATGATTACTATGAATTATAAAATTTTTGATTTATCTGAAATTTATAAATTAACAACTATTATAATAATTTCATAGATTACAATTAATTTCATTCAATTTATTCTTATTTTAGCCTTTTAATTTACTATTTTGCTTTCATGTATTTTATATGTATATTGAGTTTTAATTTGATTTACACAAATTAAATGAAAAGCAATATAATATTTTTGTGTTATATATTTGCTACTGCAAATATATTTTAGCGCAATAATAAGTGAATAAAAATATTTTAGTGAAAAAAAAACGTTTACAATTTCTGAAAATTTAAAAATTACAAATAACAATAAATGCCTTTTTATTACACAAGTTATTGTAATATATTTTAGAATATATTCATGCGGAAAAAATGCGACAATTTAATTACATGGATTTTCAATTGAAAATTAAAAATATTATTAATTTATTTGACAAAGAATTTGACTTACAGTCATCAGAAAACAGTTTCTAATAGATAAATTAATAAGCAAACAAATATTTGAATAATATTGACTTATCATTAGAAAATTTCTCATAAGATATTATTCAATCTTCAGTATCCATATAGTTTATTAAACTAAATAACATTGAAAAAATGTTTTTTTATAAAAATTTTAATTATGTATAGAAAGGATTAAAACAAAAGTTTTCTATGTGAAAGCTTCCTTTGAAATTTTCGCCATGAATGGAGTATTTTTTTTTTTTTACAACATAATTTTTGAATTCCACACGTTTTATAAAATGTAGTAAGTTATTTTCCGTATATATCACAAAATGAGCAGATTTGAAATATGTTCTCCTCTGACTTTTTCTGCGTTACTTCTTGCATAAGCATAATTGTAAGTAATGCAAAGTGCTGAAGTTCAATCGCCTTATGCGCTTTTCATATTGTTAGAAATTAAAGCCTTTCTTATTAATTTATATCTAATGGCATCAACCCATGTCTTTTTTTAACGAATTTATTTTCTTAATATAATGTGTATAAAATTTATTATTTCCTAAAATGTATGACGTGATAATGTTTCACGGAACAAATCAACATATTTTTTGGAAAAAAAAATTCTCAATCCCACATTACATCGTGAGTTTTTGAAAATAATTAAATAGTTCGAATTAGTATGAAAAGATAATAAGGCATTTCTTATAATTATCTCTGGATTACATTATATAATATATATATATATATATATATATATATATATATATATATATATATATATATATATATATATATATATATATATATATTGTACCGAGCTTCACGGGTTCGTGTTGATTGAGAGTTGAATAAAGCAATCACTTAATGAACACAAGACTTTTATTCGTAAAAAAACTTCACTAGATAAACGAAATTCCCGCTGTAACAATCACAATTATACAGCTACAATTCGTCAGATATAACAAGAAACAGCTTCTAATCACAGGTCTCAAATACCTCAGACAGAGAACAACTAGCAGTCACAACTAATCGTCTTCACTCACTGATTGTCTTCACAAAAACTCTACTGACTCTTCCATGTCGGGCTGCGGTATTTATACCTGACTTGGCGGAGAAATCTACCAATTTCGCCAAGGCTCTGGAAGCTTCTAGACTATCTCGGAAAATATTGGTCCTAGAGCTTAGGTGATGGATGTTTCCAGAAGTATCGATTTCTCGCCAAGTCGCCAAGAATCTCGCCAACCGTCGCCAAGTCGCCAAGAATCTCGCCAACTGTCGCCAAGTCGCCAAATCATTAGGAAATCCGCTTTTAAACTACAACACGTCTAAATACCGCAATTTTTGCCCAAAATGTGAGAATTTCCGATCTGTCTGAGATATTTTAAGACAAATATAATCATTGTTTATAAATTTGTAACATTGCCCCCTCTCAAGGACTGCACGTCCCGGGCAGTACAATCCCCTGATAGGAGGCCAAATTTAATATAAAAGAATTTACATTTCAAGAGGATACAGAGCACATTACATACACAAGCAACTAAAAATACAAGAAAATAGAAAAGATTAAAATTATCTATACTATTTACAAAGAGACCATGGTCTACTAATTTTTACTCTACATTACGATAAGGAGCTAATCTATCATAATGTACTACCTTTGGTTTTGAAGAAGATGATTTTCTTATACGAACCACGACGTCGTTCAGTCTTTTTAGGACTGTGTAGGGACCTTCCCAGTTGGCTTGCAACTTTGGAGAAAGTCCTTTACGTCGAATCGGGTTCCACAACCAAACTTTGTCGCCTTCTTGAAATTCATGTCCTGTCGCTCTTGTGTCATACCTTGTCTTCATTCTTTCGGTCGTCAGGTTGATTCGGTCTCGAGCGAAGTTATGGACATCTTCAAGACGTGCCTGAAGGTCTCGAAGGTATTCCTCTGGCGATGAAGATGTATCCGGTGGACGACCAAACTGAAGATCACAAGGGAGACGAAGTTCGCGACCAAAGAGCATCTGTGAAGGAGTATATCCGGTAGTCTCATGGACAGCACTGCGATATGCAAGCAGAAACAGCGGTAGCTTCAAATCCCAATCTTGCTGATTTCTGGAAACCATAAGTGAGAGATTATTCAAGATGGTTCTGTTAAATCTCTCTACCATGCCGTCCGATTGTGGGTGTAGTGGCGTGGTCTGCGTCTTGTCTATTCCGAGAATTTGACACATTCCTTTAAACACAACAGAGGTGAAATTTGTCCCTTGATCAGAATGGATTTGTAAGGGTGTGCCGAATCTGGAAACCCATTGATGCACTAGAACCTCGGCTACTGTAATCGCCTCTTGATCGGGAATTGCAAACGCTTCAGGCCACTTAGTAAAGTAGTCCATGACAACTAGTATGTATTTGTTGCCATTTGAAGATCGTGGTAAAGGACCCAAAATGTCTAATGCTATTCGCTCAAAAGGTGCTCCTACGTTGTACCGTTGCAACCTTCCTCGGCTACGTTTCTTTGGTCCCTTACGTGCCGCACAGTCATCACAAGATTGACACCATTTCTCTACATCTTGTCTAGTTTTGCTCCAATAGAAGCGTTCTCGAACTTTCTGTAGAGTTTTCATTACTCCAAAGTGGCCTCCAGTTGAGCTACTATGCAATTCTTTCAAAACATCTGAAATTCTTGATTTTGGAAGAACAAGCTGCCATTTGAAATTACGTCCATCATCGGATTCCCATTTCCTGTATAGGACACCATTTCTTATATGGAGTGAGTCCCAAAGAGCCCAATATTGCTTAGTCGCAGGACTGTAGGTGGAGATATCCTGCCAACTTGGTTTCATACTGGAAGATTCTTTTAATTCTAAAATTGGATTTATATCTGAATCTTCTTTTTGGGCTTCTCTAAGTCCTTTATCACTCCATGGGTCTGGTTTCGGTGGAGGTGAAACAGTAACTTGGCGTACCGAAGGATTTACTAACTGATAGTTCTTCTCTACTCTAGAACAATATCGGCAGCTTTCATTACACGGCTTCCTTGATAGTGCATCAGCATTTCCATGAAGAGTTCCTTTGCGATGACGTATTTCAAAGTCAAACTCCTGGAGTCGTTGAATCCATCTGGCTACCTGTCCTTCTGGATTTTTAAAATTTAAAAGCCATGTTAAGGATGCGTGATCTGTCCGGAGCAAGAACTTTCTTCCATAGAGATAATGGTGGAAATGTTCTATGGCTTTGACGATTGCCAGCAATTCCTTTCTGGTTGTACAATAATTCCGCTCTGGTTTCGATAGACATTTACTCCAATAAGCAATGACATATTCTTTATCATCAATTTCCTGCGACAAAACAGCTCCGATATTTTCATTGCTGGCATCCGTATCTAAAATGAATAATTTTTCGGGCTGGGGATATGCAAGAACGGGCGAAGATGTCAACGCCTCCTTCAGTTGTTTAAAAGCTTTCTCACATTCATCTGTCCATAGAAATCTCTGTTTAACTTCTGTCAACTTGTGAAGAGGTCTGGCAATACTTGAAAAACCCTTAACAAATTTCCTGTAATATGTGCATAGTCCAAGAAAACTTCTTAATTGATGGACATCTTTTGGACGACTCCAGTCCTTAACTGCGGAGATCTTTTCAGGATCTGTTCTTACACCTTCAGCAGAGATAATGTGTCCCAGATAGCTTACTTCACGTCGGAATAAATTACATTTGCAAGGATTCAGCTTCAGGTTGGCCATTTTTAATTTTTCCAGCACCTTTCGGATGTTTCTTAAATGGTCTTCGAATGTGCGCCCTACAATAATGATATCATCCAAATATACCAAACAGGCTTCGTAGGAAAGTCCTCGTAATACTGTCTCCATCAGGCGCTCAAACGTTGCAGGTGCATTGCAAAGCCCAAATGGCATGACCTTGAACTGCCAAAGTCCTTGTCCTGTGGTGAACGCAGTCTTTTCTCGATCCTCAGGATGTATCTCTACTTGCCAATAACCACTCTTGAGATCCAAAGTCGAAAACCATTGTTTTCCGGATAAAGCATCAAGTGTATCGTCAATCCTAGGAAGAGGGTAACTATCTTTTTTAGTGATGTTGTTTAACCGACGATAGTCAACGCAGAATCGGGTAGAACCATCTTTCTTCCGAACTAAAACAATAGGCGATGCCCAAGGACTCTCTGATGGCTCAATAATGTCATTCTGCTGCATTTCCATCAAAAGATTGTCCACCTCTTCCTGCTTAGCGAATGGCAATCTTCTCGGATGTTGTTTAATGGGTGGATGATTTCCTGTATTGATTCGGTGCTGCGTCAATTTGGTTCGCCCAACATCATCTGATTTCTTGGAAAATAGATCTCCGAATTCTAATAATAAATTTCTTGCAGCATTCCTCTGTTTATCATCTAACTCTGCTCTTTGAAGGAGTTCATTAATTAGAGTGTCAGGAGGCTCAGATAGTGTGGCTTGACAATTTCGGTTAATACAGGTCACTGGAGTGCAAGTCGCTAGCACTTCTCCTTCCTTTATAAGTTTTACCTTATTGCTTAGATTAGCAACTCTTACCGGGATTACATTTCGTGAAAGGTCGACGAGTGAAGAAGCCACTAGTACTCCTTTAACGCTATTGTCGGAATCTGGATATTCAGTCAATCCATAATGAAAATTATTATCTTCTGAAAGAGCTCCGCAAACTATTGTCTCAGTTCTTGGTGGTAATGTTGTTTCACTCTTTGCAGTTATATGATGGACTGTTTTAATATCTGAATATTTCGTCTTAAAAATCGCTATGTCTTCAGAACATGAGTGTAGTTCATTATTTTTAAAATCTAACTTGAAATGGTTTTCTTTGAGGAAATCCAATCCGAGAATAAATTCGTCATTTATATCAGCGACATATGCCATATGATGGTACACGGCATTACCAAATGCAATGTTTAAATTGACTTTTCCATGCACTTTAATCTTATCACCTGTCACAGTTTGGAGGGTAATGCAGGGCGGCGTCCAGATGAGTTTCTCACCAAGTTTGCGAGCCATATCTGTCCTAATGATAGTTACGTTGGCTCCAGTATCGATTATCATTCTGCAGGGAACTTCGTTGACATGTCCCATAACGAAAAGTCCGTTGTCGCCGCTACTTACGGAAGAAATGTGAAACAATTTGAAATGGGGCTTCTGACTCTCTGGACATCTCCGCCCCGCGAGATGGCCACATATTAGTTTCCCTGCTGTGGTGGAAGATCATTTCCACCATCTTTTCGTTTCGGGCAGTCTCTATGGACGTGTCCGACTGCACCGCAAGTCCAACACTGAATCTTCATGTTTCTGCCACCTTTACTCAATTCTAAGCTACGGACTTTTCGCCGCAGATCTTCAATTTGCTTTCTTAGATTACAGTCCGTATCAGTAGCAGAGACGGCTCTGATTGAGTGCCGGTCTTTACGCGCGGCCTGCTGGGCAGCCTCTATCTTATGTGCGTATACTAGGGCAGATCCGATATCTTTGACATCGGCGAGTCTAAGTGTTTTCTGTATCTCCGGATCCCGCACACTATCGATGAAGTGATGGAGAGCCAGATCTTCACGTGTCTCAGCTGGGCAGTCCGAAAATGCTAGATGGGAAAGTCGCTGAATATCGGCAGCCAATTCTTGCAGACTTTCACCCGCTCTTTGATAGCGGGACTTTAACTGTAGTCTGCTATATTCTTTAGTGCACTTATCTCCAAACCGCAGCTCAAGCGCACTCGATAGGGCTTGGAAATCGTGCCTCTGCTCCTCCGGAAGCGTCTCGAGGATGTCAGCCGCGTCTCCTCTTAAAGAAGCCGCCAGGTGAAAAGCTTGGGCTCGGGGATTCCATCCATTAGCTTCCGCTACCATCATAAACTGGGTCTTGTATACTTGCCAGGATGATTTCCCATCAAATGTTGAGAGTTTAATATTGGCTAGGGAAGGCACAAATGTCACGTTGGGTTCCTCATGTTTGTTTGATATTTGCTTCTCCAAGCTTTCAATCTTCTTATTCATATTGTCTAATGCTTCTTCAACGTTTTCTTCTATCTCCAGAACTTTAGTTTCAACTGAAGTTACCTTATCTTCCATTGCAATCATCTTCTCCTGAATGATGTTGGAGAATTCTTCTTTAACACTTACAATGTCCTTCTTAAGTTCCTTTTTAAGCTCCTCCTGTCCAGATTTTATCTCTTTCATCACCTCGGTTTTAATCTCTTCTTGTCCAGCTTTCATCTCTTCTTGTCTAGCTTTCATCTCTTCTTGTCCAGCTTTCATCTCCTCCTGTCCAGATTTTATCTCTTTCATCATCTCGGTTTTAATCTCTTCTTGTCCAGCTTTCATCTCAGCCATCTGCTCCGCTAATTTTTCGAGAAGACTTTTCATTAAATCCATATCCATTTTTCTTGTGACACGCTGCATCAACTCTTCAACCCCGACTTCTGACACCAGTTGTACCGAGCTTCACGGGTTCGTGTTGATTGAGAGTTGAATAAAGCAATCACTTAATGAACACAAGACTTTTATTCGTAAAAAAACTTCACTAGATAAACGAAATTCCCGCTGTAACAATCACAATTATACAGCTACAATTCGTCAGATATAACAAGAAACAGCTTCTAATCACAGGTCTCAAATACCTCAGACAGAGAACAACTAGCAGTCACAACTAATCGTCTTCACTCACTGATTGTCTTCACAAAAACTCTACTGACTCTTCCATGTCGGGCTGCGGTATTTATACCTGACTTGGCGGAGAAATCTACCAATTTCGCCAAGGCTCTGGAAGCTTCTAGACTATCTCGGAAAATATTGGTCCTAGAGCTTAGGTGATGGATGTTTCCAGAAGTATCGATTTCTCGCCAAGTCGCCAAGAATCTCGCCAACCGTCGCCAAGTCGCCAAGAATCTCGCCAACTGTCGCCAAGTCGCCAAATCATTAGGAAATCCGCTTTTAAACTACAACACGTCTAAATACCGCAATTTTTGCCCAAAATGTGAGAATTTCCGATCTGTCTGAGATATTTTAAGACAAATATAATCATTGTTTATAAATTTGTAACAAAATATATATATATATATATATATATATATATATATATATATATATATATATATATATATATATATATATATATATATATATATATATATATATATATATATATGGTTTTAAATAAATAAAAATATCCCCATAAAACACAAAAATAATTCTAATATATATCGACCACATCATGTCTACACTTTGAATTATTGGCGATGATATTCCTTGCTGTTACAGTTTTGAACAATATACAAATAGTATGGTTGATGTCTGATATCTGGGTTTCTTCACAAATTTCAACATCTTAAAAGAGATGCTCATTAAAAGCTTAATTAAGTTCTTTAAAATTATCAGTATGATGGTCTTTGTTAAGACCAAACATAGTATATCTTCTGTGTATATAACAATACCTTAAGCAGTTGAACTATCATTTTTCACCAAAGACAGAGATTTGTTCGGCTGGTTCATTTTCACAAGATGGTAATGCTGGTAAAAGAAAAAAGTTCGTATTGTATTTTATGGAGAGAAATAAACTTTAATTTAACAATAAAATAAAACTATTTAGTTTTAGAATTGCTCTTTACAATAATACGAAAAACACGAACGTATTAGTTACGGAATTTGAAGATGGACGATTTACATCTAATATTAACTGGAGACACCTTCGTATATGTAATAAATGTACACTAAATTTTTTAATCCTACAAGCATTGGATTCTTTACAAAATTTAATTGGGTAATATGATTAAAATAGTTCATTTTTCAGCTAAAATTATTATTGACAACTAATATCAATTTTTAATTTAACAAAACAAAAACAACATTGTATAATATTCTTAAAAATATTCACATTCTGGTTCACCATGTGGTAAGACCATTATCTATGGAATGAAAATTCTCCGGTTCGATCTAAGCCCCCAAATAAATAGAAGGGGAACGCTGCATTTTATTTCTCTATAAAATCTATCAGGGTAGATAAAATGAAATTTTATAGATTTTCTCTTTCATTCGATACACTAGTTTCGCGGAAGGATTAATTTGACTGATTTCTAAATATCTTATAACGATTTTCAAGTTTTAGACTATTCGCTTTGCGTTGTCAAAAATGTTTATCAATTTCATATACAGTTAATATTTCAATAAATTTCTCACAAAAATGAAACCTGAATGTCGTTACTATTTGATAAGAAATGTGTTTATTTACAGGTTTCAAATAATGGGAGATTTCAAGTCAACTCCCTAATGTCATAACTGGTGCTTAACAGGATTAAAATTTTATCCATCCAGTCTGAATTAAGCTTAATTATCTTCATATAAAACAATAATGGATTTTGTGTGTGATATTACCGCAATCTTTTTCATGAAAGTGCTCCAAGGTAAGAAGGACATAATCATTCAGCATGGCGCAGTAAATTTTCTCATGAAGCTTTTCAGGTATTGTAACCAAGAGTCACTGGCCATACAATAAAGAGCATCTCAAAGCTTAAAATTATTTCCATCAAATCTCACTGCTAGCACAAGTTTGTCCAGAGAGATTTTCTCCCTGTATATATAAAAAAACATAATTTTTTACTTATAATTTTTCATTCCTTCTCAATAATATCTAATTAATTTAACTCATATTAATACCTAAATTCAATATTTAACTTAAAGTTAACTTAAAAGTAAATAGACTTTTCACTCTACACTCATTCTTAGCTTAACTCCTCCCACTTAAGTATTTTAACCAATAATATGCCAATCAGATCCAGCTATAGCTAACCATTTCATTTGCAGCTCCCTAGTCTTCAAACTCATCACTATTGGTCTCCCTGATCCACTCATTAGATTTATTATCTCATATTTTTTGGGACGGAAGTTCCATGTTCGCATAGGTAAAACACATTCAACACTTAGGCCAATACTTGCTGGCGTACCACAGGGCTCCAAGCTAGGGATCAGATTATTTCTTATTTATGTGAAAGATATACCCAAATCACGACACACAACACTGCATCTATTTGCTGATGATGCACTTATCCTAGTACAACGCAGGAAAACATTCTATTGTTTCTACTGCACTAAACACACACTTACAGCTACTTGAGTTCTGGTTCAAGTAATGGAAAATCCTAGTTAATGAAAGCAAAAGCATTGCAATCCTGTTTACCAGAAAAAGAGCAATAATTTGACAAAGAGTTAAAATTAATGAAACAACACTCCCATATGGTCCCCAATCCGCAAATATCTAGGAGTCACATTTGACAAAATACTAAATTGGATAATTCATACCCAAAATATTACAAACAAATTCAAACAGACTTCTGCTGCATTATACCTCCTCTTAAAATATTACTCAGAGCTGTCAATTGAAAATAAATTGCTCATTTACAAAGCATACCTCAGACCACTTCTGTCCTATGCCTGCCCCCTCTGGGGTTATACCAATGACAGTAAGATCAAAAAATTAGAAATTCTCCAAAACAAAATAATTAGGCAGTCAAAGCACCCTGGTATTTTCGAAACAAAAAAATAAGAGAAGAACTTAAACTTCCTACAGTAAGAGAATATTTTGCCAAAATCATGTATAACATGTACAAAAATCTAAATAAAACCGAAAATATATCAATCACTAATCTTCCGTAATATAATGACCTCGATACCCATAATCGGCACCGTCCCCGTTCACTACTTCACTTTTGTCCAAAGTTTCCTCACCAGCCACCCTGATCCTTACACATAAGCAGAGGCGTAGTGACGAGGGGGGGGCAAGGGGGCTATCATGCCCCGGGCGCAGCTTGCAGAATGGCGCCAAATCATTTCATAGATAAAAAAAATTTTCAGAAAATTTCAATCTTAGCTTTATTATAATATTTACTTTATTCGGTGAAATAAACTTTGCATTTTATAATTAGTGTCATGTCCACGGAAAAATAAAAAAAGCTCCAAGAAAGAATCAAATTTGGAAATAAGAAGTTGTTGATAAAAAAATATATGAGGAAGAGCTGCAGGTGTTTGCCATAAACAAAACTTTTACTCTTATATTTCAATATATACTTTTGCATAACTTAGTTCCCTTTAAAAAGTATGTTTATTTAACCATGCTTTCGAGTTTTATTTCTTAATCAGTTAGATAATCGGTTTTCATTCTTTTAATCCTTTCCTTTTCAAGTTTCATACTTTAGAAAAAGGTTTGTGTATTGACCAGGTTTGTTTTGTACTATAAATCTTGTAAATGTGTAAATAACGAAAATATCTTAATTTTTTTCTTATGAAATTTCTGGAATATTAGATTGGTCAGTTCGATTTTAATGCATAGGAGAGGTTTTCATTTTAGTATAAAGTTGTTTACCAAATTATTTGTGTTAATATCATATGGTAATTTCCGGATCTATTAACTTAGGGAGATTACATAATATTAAGCTTATGAAAGACACCTATTTAATTTTGCTAATATGTCAAGATTCACAGTGCCCTTTATGACTCAATTGTTACACAGGTTATCTAAGTCACAAGTTATATTACTTAAAAAAAAGTCATAATAATAATACTAACAAAACAAATAAGTTTGCTTTACTCAAAATAAATAAAAAACGTTCAATGAATATTATTTCCTCTGTGGCCCCTTCTAAATGTTATAATTATTCAAAATATAAATTTTTTTTTCGAAATTTCAGTGTTTTGAAATATTATTTGACGTGCTATTTTTAATTTCTCATAAGATATTAAATCCCTTTATTGAACAAGCAGTATTTCATTAAAATTTTTGACTTCCTTTTATGATGAAAAATGTGAAAAAATTTAATTTTATTTTGACTATAATAACGTAATAAAAAATTATTCGCAGAAAAAGAAAACTTTATATAACTGAAATATTATTAATTAAAACTTGTAAGAATTTAAATGTGCTAATAGCATCAGAAAAATCAAATTTTACTTTAGTTATCAAGAAGCGATATAGAAAGATTAAATTCAGTTGTTATTGAGACTTTGGGAAATTATATTATCCATTGTCCCAAAATAAAAAAAAATTCTTGTATTTTTATCTCGGGCTGTATTGTAGCCTTTTAGCCTAGTGTCGCGTTATACTCGTGAGAAAATTCTGTTGAAACGTGTTTCTTATTAGCGGCCCCTTTTTCCAAAATATTTTGTCCGGCAAGGAGGAAGAACCTCCCTCCATGGTGTTCGGCACCAGGCTGACCTTCAAAGAAAGGGGGGAAATTTTTCACAATATAGGAATACAGTAAGCCCTGCAGGGAATTGTCTTCCTGGAATCGAAATGGAGGGGATCGAGAACTAATTACCTCCAAATTCTAGGAAAACACAAACTTTCTTTCCTTTTTATAGTTCACACGGCTTGTTCCCAAACATAGCTTCATTGGAAACAAAATTGTAAGCTTTTGAAAACCTGGAGTTTAGACATTTAAAATATTATTGCCGTAAGTTGTATTTTCTATCTACTATGTATTCTTTCGATTTCAATATTTATTTCATATTTTAGCTGGTATAAATATTTACTAACATATGCTTGCAGTATGCATTGCAGAGTTTTGAGAGTACTAACATATGTATGCATTGCAGAGTTTTGAAAATTAAATATTAAATTACTTATTTTTTAATATTATTAATTTAAAAGTAATTTATTTAATGTATAAATGTTTTTGTTTGGGGAAATAATTTTTATTTGACTCGTAATTTTGTCGGCTTTACATTAACACCTTAAATTGAAAAATTATTTTTTCAAATGATAGAAGTTAAAAATTTATAAAAGTATTTTTCTTTTTATAAATGTATTTTTCCTTTTAAATTTTTTTATTTTATTTTTTGTATGCTTAAATATACAGAATATAATTCTTAACTAATTAGTTCAATTTATATAAAAACAAATTTTTTTTAACTTGAAAAATTCTTTCCAGAAATTTACAAAGAAATCGTACATATTTCTCATTCTACGTTGAAAAATTTTAAAAATAAAATCGTCTTTAATTGATATAAATTTATTGAAAAAAAATTTATGACATTGCATGAACAGCGCTTCCAAAATGATTCTTAATAGAAATAAATTTTTATTTCGATAAAAATTAGCACTTATTTTAATAATAAAATATATTTTAATAACTTAAAAAACAGTTATATTAAATGCCTTAAAAATACGAAGAAAATTTTTACCACTATGATAACTGATTGAGAAAATTTCTTTAAATAAAATTAGACGTTTAACAGTTAAAATATATTTTTATCTCAACACTTGCAATTCTTGATAATAATTCGAATCAATGAAAAACTTGAAAGAACAATATAGAGTGCATCAGTTTGGAGAAAAATATAATATTTAACAACAGAATATATATTGTTTGGTTGAAAATTTCAGATTATATTAAATATACATAATTTTACTTGAATTTGTGTGTTTTGATTTTTGATTTAAGAAATTTGCAAAATATTTTTGTTGTCTATATTAGCGTTTCGTTGCTTATCTGAAATTTGCATTGATAATGCTATGGCAGGATTTAGTCATCTAAATTGAAATCAGATGAAAACTTATTAACAAAGATCTTCTAATTTTAGAATAAGAAAAATTGGTTTTATGGTATAAAAATAAATTATAAATTATCAATATTACGTTTTGTGATTTAAATTTTTTACGTTAAAAATAATTTTGGTTTACATTAATGGTCTGAATGATATAATTTAAAAAGCTATTTTAAATGCGAAATTTCCTGTGAAGTTGTTGTTTTTCACTGGAATTTTTCTGAAATAAAAAAATGAAATCAAATTTTCAGTTTAATCTGTGGTAAATGAAATGTTTACAAAAATATCATTGTGAAAAATCAGGTGAGTTGATCCTAAATTTGGGATGTAATGTCTTACCCAATTATTACTTTGCAATAAATAGCTAAAGTTTGTGAAGTTAGTAACATTATAGAAATTTCGAAAATTTGTTAGGATAAGTTATAGCATATGTTCAACACCTAATGATCAACTATTCGTAGAGTCTTTCATAACTAAGATAATGCACAATTAATAGGGAATAAAAATGTTTAATTGCTTCATTTGGTTAACAAGCTGGAAAAAATACATTTAAAAATTTTAAGACATTGTTATGGAAATGTTAAATCATTAAAATCAATTTTCTTAAAAGTTAAAAATTAATTGATAAATAAATATTCCGACTTCAAAATTGTAATATTCGGATCAATGCCTTCAGTGCACATATCCGTTTTCTTTATCGAGGGACCTGGGGGGCGAAGCATATGTCCCGGTTTGGTAGTCAGCCTAAAGCGGTGTTTCGCTCCCAAGGATGATTGGTCTTCAGTTAATCGACCCACTGAAAGGATGAAAGGTTGAATTGACCTAGCTTGAGAATCGAACCTCTGCCTTGGGAGCGCTAAGTCACCGTGTTTAACAAATGTAAAAGTTTGGGGTAAATTTTATCATACAGATTTCCATGGAACAGAAGTCTATAGAGAAATGTGGGACTGAATGATGTTACTCAGCAGTAGAAAGAAATGAAACCTAAAACTCCATTAGAACTTTCAACATGCTTTATCTCATACGGTGAAGATAAAGAGAAGAAGAGGTTGCCATTCAAATATTTTTAACTATTTCTGCATCAATTGCAAGGTGTGAACGATCATTCAGCATAATAAAATTAATTTTGACTTATTTATGACCCACTATGAGTCAAAACCGTCTAAGATTTTATCTTAATTATAGAAGATTTAATAATCTTAGGTATAGAAAAAGAAAAATTTGAAATGATCAACTTTGATAACGTAATTAATCAATTCGCTTCAGCAAAGGCGAGAAAAATGTGAATAGTGTAGTATATATTAGATTGAAAATAATTACACATCTGCTTATATCTATGATACGCAACGAATTATTTTATGTTTGAAAAAATTTTATGTTTTTTTTAAATAATTGTATTAGTATATACAATCAATTATACCTTTTTATAATTAATTCTAAAACACATAAGTCTGATTATTCTAATGACACTTTTCCGAATCCAATATAAGTGTTTTTGTAAATTAGAATTGAATTTTATTTAAATTTAAAGCTTTGTTTGAGACTTTAAATTAATATATTTTCGATTATTTTATAGTAGGTAAAATATTTATATTGTATTCTTTATTAAAATTTTACTCCATATATTATAATGTATTATATATCGTTATATTATTATATATCGCTTGTTACTTAATACATTTTATTTCCATATTTATATTGTATTATTATTTTTTTCAACGGGGCGCCAAAAAAGGTATCGTACCCGGGCGCCGATTTTCCTCACTACGCCACTGCACATAAGCAATACGTCCTTGTTAATACTAACAACTAACCTTTTTCCTTTCTCACTCGCAAACTTAAATATAAAATGAACAAATAAATAAGTAAATAAAAAATAAAATAAAATAAAAATGAATAAATAAATAAAAAGTATATATCCTCAAAAAATAAATAAATAAAAAACAAAAAAGAATAAAATAATAAAGATTATATAAATGTTTGAAAAGTCTTTGTATTCGTGCATTCTCATGTGTTTTCTACTCATTCTAACTATCACTCATACTGTTTTTAGCAGATGAGTTAAGGACATTCCTATTTTAATCCAACTAACTTTTTTGTAAATATTGTTTATGTGTTATAACACACAAATTAATTTTTATCCAAAAAATCCAAATTTAATTACTAATTTTTTAATTACTCTGTATCAAAAATTAACTTTTCTCAAGAAAACTCAACTACGCCCCGCCCACTTAAAACTTCTACTTGTTATGCCAATCAGATCACGATATAGCTTCCTAGTTTCATTTTCAGATAGCCAATGAGGGTTGAGGTTCAACAGAACCAGATACCTCAGCAAACTGCCAGCCGGCAATCATTATACAGCTCCAGAAAAGGTTGAGGTTTTTCGGACCTAGGTATACCTAGGTACAGGGTATACCTGTGAGAACAGGTTAAGCCATCCGAAGTGTGCTATAAAAAATAGTTTTTCAATTACTGGAATTATAATTCCAGTAATTGAAATACAAAGTATTTCAATTACTGGAACTATTGATTCATCTGGACAAAGTAGATGTTTAGACTGTTCTACTTTCATTATGACCAGTCTTTGCAACCTGTTTTAGTAAGTAATTAAATTTAGAGGACAAAGACTTGTGAGCATCGATACAAATTTAGTTAAAGAGGAGATGGAATAACCGATAACATTCATAGACACAACAGTTTCTATTGCCTGTAAAATCTCGTCTCGTGTGGACATCTGACAGTATCTGTACAGTGCAGATCATCTGAATCACTTTTGAAAGCCCAGTTCGTCCATCTGCTCACATTCTGACCTTTCTATCTCGAATAATGAAGATGAATCTAGATTTTAGGTATTTTAAGTCGCTAGAAATGTGACTATTGTTCATCGTTATTATAACCGACGAAAATTCCATACAGCATGTTATCGTGCTTGAGACAGATTGCAACCTTCTTTTCTGACACCCATGTAACAGAGGTAGGTATATTGTCTCGTGAATTATTTATTTTGCATAGGTATCCAGATATTTGTCAATAAATAGTTTACATATACAGATCTGTACATACACCAATAAATAGTGTACATAAAATATCTACAAACCGTCATTTAAGAAATCTGAAAACTTTGACGATTTAAAAGAAGTAATGAATGACAAAAACTTCTACGTAACTTAATTTATATATTTTTCTCGAATTCATAACTTATTTGCACAAATTATGAATACAATAGTTTACAGAAGAAACGTCGTGGTGTTTATATGTTAAAAATTAAATTTTTAGCAACGTGATACGATGTTCACGTACACTTCAAAAAATAAAAATAAGTTTATTTTTAAACTTGTACAAAATATATTTTTAACATTTTTTTCATCTAATAATAAGATTGTAATGTGAACAGCAAAAACTTAATTAATGCGCAGTGGCGTAACGAGTACAACTGGCGACCACGTGCGACACCGCAATTTTGGTGCCCTATCTAAAAAAATTATATATAGAATAAACATGTTATAAGAGTATAATGCAAATATAACAACAGCAAAGTATCTACTTTAAAATCTTAAATATAGATAATTTTAAAAGCTCAGGTTGTACTTTTAAATTTGAGATAAAAAAAAATCTAGTAAAAAAATTATAGTTAGAATGTGATTCGGAAATGTATCAGTAGAAATCAAATTTACGGAAATTTAGAAAAAGTTAAAGAGAGATTGTTTATAGTTAAAGATTGCGTCATATAGTGTGTTGAAATATAGTGTGCTAAGCTATTCATTCCTTTATTTCCTTGGACAAAGTCTGAATGTCTAAAAAAGAGGCGACAAACTCCTTGTTTTTATTCAGACTTGGTAAAATCTTTTTGCTTTTGAAGTAAATTTTCATAGCACAAATTTTACTTTTTGAATAATACCCTGGTTCGAAGGTTCAAGAACTGTGTAAAATTAGGAAGCAGAAAAGCATTGTTTTGAAATTTTCTGGATGAGTGTGGTTAGGACAATTATAGACGCAGTTTCTTTTTTACTTCCAATGGCAGGGCAAATACAAAAAATAAAATAAAAAAGTAATATGAATTTATAAAAATAGACATGACAGGACAGGTGAATACAGTACATAAACGAGGTGAGCGGTGTCATTGCCAATAAAGTGATAATTCAGAGCTGCCGTGCAGTGCACCAAAACGGTGGAGGTGGGTCCTATTCTTGGGTTCTGTCAACACCCCCTAAAGACAAGGCCTGCGCTCCAAAACTTCTTTCTGGAATGAGTTATCCATATAAGGCTGACCAACGACCCCCTAGAGTTGAAATTTCTTCCTCCATTTCCTGTCGCCTGCTCGACGGCTCATTTCAGTCTCTGAACGGAGTTGATTTTGCACGTGTGTGTGATAAACCTTGTCTTAAAATATTCATTAAAAACATTATATTATTTCCAGAAATTTTATAAAAATGCCATTCAAGTGTTTAATTCTCAATTGCCGATCGAACTACGATGGAGAACCAAAGGTATGAAGAATGCTAAAGAACCAATGTTAAAGAAGTGGTTGGCTGTTATTCCTCAAGAAAATCTAAAAGTGATGAAAAATTCTAGGGTAAGTCTTATTTTATTTATTTCAAATAACAATAATTAACTCGTTAGTGAAATACATTTTTTAAAAATTTAAACGCATGCTTTCCATCAACCATAATTGTATGTTTTTCATCTTAAAAAATAATTTTCATTCTGTTGTTAATTTGGCTCTAATTTGTAAAACTTTCACAATAGCTTTGACAGTTACTAAAAATATTCCCTATTCAATTAATCAAATTAATTCTTTTTTAATCATATACGAGGGTTACTCTGAAATTTTTGAGATACGCGCAGACGAGAATTTACAAAATAAAAATAACGGTTTAATTCTAAAGTACAAAGTATTTTTAACACAGAAGACGATTTTTTACTGACTTACTTCAACTTGTTTAGCGTGGAATAAATTTTAAACAGAAGAGAAAATGGAGTTGACGCGAGAACATTTTTGCGCTATGATTTTCTACGATTTCAAAGCAGGATTAAATCAAGAAGAATGCGTTCAACGGTTGCAATTAGCATTTGGTAATGAATCTCCAGCTCGTGCTACTGTATTCAGATGGTTTAGAGAATTTAGAAGAGGTCGCAATTTTCTTCAGGATGAAGAACACACAGGAAGGCTGTCGTCGGCAGTAATACCGGATAATGTGTCTGCCATACGAAAAATGTTAATGGATGATAATCGCTGTACCTATAAAATGATACAGAAGGAACTTAACATTGGATCCGCAGATATACACAAAATCATTCATGAAGAATTACATATGAAAAAAGTAGTTTGCCGTTGGGTTCCCCATAATCTAACTGAGCATCAAAAAGAGGAGCGTATCAGAATCAGTAAAGAAACTCTAAATATGCTGAATGATGGTGGCCACCGCATCATTTCTAAAATTGTAACAGGTGATGAAACGTACATACCATTTTTTGACGTTCCAACACGTCAAGAAAGCAAAGTATGGGTTTTTGAAGATGATCCCACGCCGACAATGGTGGAAAAACAACGCGCACTGAAAAAAGTGATGTATGCCGTTTTCTTCAGAAGTACGGATTGATCAAAGCCATCAAGTTGGAAGGACAGAAGACAGTAACAGCAAACTGGTATACCACTAAATGTCTTCCAGAAATTCCACAAGAACTGAATGTTAGGGGACTAATGCTTCACCATGACAATGCATCTCCACATACAGCCGGATTAACAGTTGAGTTTCTTAAACAAAAACAAATTAAAGTGATCGAATATCCGCCGTATTCACCTGATCTATCTACGTGCGACTTTTGGTTATACTTTAATCTAAAAAAGAACTTACGTGGACGTCGTTTTCATTCAGAAGAAGAAATTGATGTGGCTATAAATGCATTTTTTTCATCTATTCGAGGAAATGAATGGCTTGAGGCATTTAATCTGTGGAAAATTCGTCTACAAAAGTGCATTGATGCTGGAGGAGACTACTTTGAACACACCTAAAATTTTGTAAGTATAACTTTAAAAACCTAGTTGTATCTCAAAAATTTCAGAGTGACCCTCGTATGATTATTGGTATATTAAGATTTTTTGTATTGGGTGTGAGAGAAGAGACTTGGAGTTGAGACTGGAGGTGGTGCTTGAGAGACTGACTATTTTTGGATTCATGGGGCTGGTGTGATGGTACTGTCACGCTAATCGGGGATAAGCAACAACAACAACAGTTTTTCTGTATTTATTAAGACTTTTATTACATCCGAATAATTATATTATAAATTAATAATTAATTTAGAAATAAAATATTTGAGAATTTATTTATTTCACATTTTTCATATCGGGAAATAAAATAATAGTGCGAGTAGTAATTATTCAATATACTTGAGGAAATAATTATTATTTACGTGCTCATTATGTTAATATATAATATGAAGAGGAAAAATGAATTAGATATAATTTTAATTACATGTTATACATAATTTAAATTGTAAAATAAATCACAAATTCTACCTCTTAGATAATTTTAATTAAAGTTTAACATTTTTTTACCAGCTAAAATAGTGATTATAAATATAGATTGTGTGTGAACTTTATCAGAATGAAATATATGATGTAATCAAAACAACTTTTAAAAGTGTCTTAGAGAATTCAACTAAATATATATAGTTTATATTTATCTTAATAGTGTTTTTTCTGTATTATCAGGTTGGCGAGCATCACTTTGCAGAGAGTGATATCCTGAGATGTTCAGAGTTATATGTAGAGAAAACTGGTTAAAAACTGTGAGCGTTCCCTTACGATCACTTTGCAGAGAGTGATATCCTGAGATGTATTTGTGTTTGTATGAATTATCTATTTACAACAAACCGAGAATTTTTTTATTCTATAATTATCAATAACAAAATTTAAGTGTGTATTTTCACATTTAAAAATAAGATCTCCTTTACACAGATTATTGCTTGACTCTGATACTAAGTAGCGTAAAAAAATTGACAAGGAGCACTCTTTAAATGTGGCATCAAGTAGGGCTTAAGAGATGTTTAACATCAAACTGGTTCAGTTATAAAAATACTCATTTTTGGTATATTAGACCACAATCCTTAGACGATAGGAAAACCTAATGAGATTTCTTTTAGTCAAAGTGAGTTGCAGAATACACCACTAATTGTTTATAATTAATTAGCAAGGATAATTGCAACAAATTTATAGTTGATGAATGATGTCAAAATGTAAACCACATTTCAAAATCTGGAATTAAAGAAATTATGTATTCGGTATTCATGGACTCTCTACCATCAATCGAATAATTCCATTGCTGTCATTCCTAAATGTTTGTAATATAAATTGTTTATAATTTTGTCATTTATTGTAAAATTTCAGGAAACAGCCCATTCTTCGGTCGTGATCAAAGAATGAATTGCAAAACATTAAATTGGACTATACTTAAGAGTCATTTAAAGAAACTTACAGAAGAAATTGATATGAAAGATATTGAAATATTGGAGGTTAATGAATTAGTGAAAATTATAGAAAATAAATTGTGTAAAACCTGCACTCAAAGCAAATTGTAATCTAAAAGTTTTAAACGAAAAACCAACTTGGACTAATGAATTAACAATACAAAGATCCAAAATCAGAGCTCTTCGCAGAAGATTTGAAAAAGAAACTGATGTAAAGCTAAGACAAGAATATAAATTCATTTACAAAAGAGAAGCAGCAATATATAAGAAAAACATTTATACCAAACAAATGGCATTTAAAGACTATTTGAGATCAATTACTAATGCAAACACTTTTGGCAATTACTATAAAACCATCAAACAAGACAACACAAAGAAAACCCTAATAAATATGATCAAACTGGAAGATGGAACACTTACCAATAACTTAAAAGAAGCAACTAATGTAATATTAAAATATAATTTCTTATTTGTAAAACCGGATCAATTAGAACAGAAATATGAACCTGAACCTGATAAAGATATTAATATGCAAGAATTAGAAGAGATAATTACCGAGATGAAACTAGGAATAGCGCCAGGTTACAATAATTAGAACTGGACGTATATAAAGAACTCTTTTATACAGATAAAGATTGGTTTAATAGAATCATAAATAAATGTTGGCAAAACTAAACATTCCCCAAGCTTTGGAAAAAAGCAAAAATAATATTAATGCCAAAAGAAGGAAAAGATCTAAACTTAAAGGAATCATACTATTAGTTTATTACCTATCTTCGGGAAAATTTTAGGTAAGATAATACTAAATAGATTAACTTATGCACTAAGCCAACAGAATTTTATTAGTAAAAAACAATTTGAATTCATCAAGGGAAGAAGTACTGATGATGCTATTTATGAGATTGTTTCACAGATAAGTGATAATAAGAAAAATAATTATATACCTGCTTAATGACATTGGATATTAAAAATGCTTTAAATTCAATTATTAGCAATAACATATTAGAAATCTTAAATAAATGCAATCTCAATAAAAATCTCTATAAAATGATTAGTTTCTTTTTAACAGAAAGGACTTACTTAAATTATGAACAAACAACAAGTAAATATAATATAGGAGTACCACAAGGTTCTTCACTGGGACCCATTCTCTGGAACTTAATAGTAAACGAATTATTGAAAGAGAAATTCGATAATGTGTATCCAGGCATATGCGGATGACATAATAGTATTATTGAAAGATAAAACATACTATAAATTTGCAAAATTATTCATTGCACCGATCAAAACTATTGAAAATTGGATAAACAAACAGAAATTGAACTTAAGTATTAATAAATGCTATTATACAATTTTTACCATCAAGAAAGATATCACAAGAAGACCAACTATACAAATTATGGGAAAAAACATCATGTATTCATCCAGCATTAAATACCTTGGAGTAATTATGGACTCAAGATTAAATTGGAATGAACACTTAAACGCTTTACAAGAAAAAGTATATAACTTCACGAATAAAATCGATAGAATATCGAGAGCCACATGGGGACTTAAATTTCAAATCACCGAAACAATATATAAAATAGTAATTGAAAAAATGATACTTTATCCAGTACTGGCTTGGTAGAAGAACATAAACAAAATAAATTCCAAATTAAACCAGATCCAAAGGATATCACAATTAAAAATATCAAAATCGTACAATACAGTATCTACAGAAGCACTCCAAGTATTAACTGGCTGCCCACCAATAGACCTAATAGCTTTTACAAATAAACAGAAGTATCTAATTACTAAACAAGGAATAAATATTAAAATATATAATATTGAATTCAATAAGGGTAACACATGGAACCTAATAGCTTTTACAAATAAACGGGAATAAAGTAAGGTTTGTAACACATGGACAAGACAAGAACATCTTATCTCTCCTTGGGAAAAACAAGTAATCTGTTGGACAAATACCATTAATATGCAAGATTTTTACGTATTTACAGACGGATCAAAAATAGATTATAAAGTAGGAGCTGCAACAATAATTTGTCATGAAAACTCAACAATAGACATTATTAAAATAAGACTCAATGACCAGGCCACAGTTTATGAAGCTGAAGCTATTGCGATTCTAACAGCCATTGAATATACAATTAAAAATAAAATAAATATCTGCCATATACACTCAGATTCTAGATCGGTCTTAGATATTTTAAAATTCCACAAGAGAGGAAATAAAACAATAAACAAAATGCTGGAATAGATATACCAAAACAATATGACCTTTACCTTCCATTGGATAAAAGCACATCAAGGTATCGAACTAAACGAATTGGCGGATTAGTACGCAAAACAAGCCACTAAAGAAAATAAAATATCCCACATAGCTCCATACTCACAACAGCAACTTAAAACCATAGCAAAACAATATATTCTAAATACATGGCAAAACAGATGGATCAATTCAGTCAAAACAAGAAGACTATATGGAATATACCCAATAGTATCAGAAAAAAGAATATCAGTTGACTTCCTATTAAATCAAATTAAAACTGGAAATGGAGCTTTCGGTAGCTACCAGAATAGATCTTTAATAAATCAGATAAATGCATGACAACATCAAACAGGACATAGAACACATAATTTATGAATGCAACAAATTTGCAGATATAAGAATAAGAAGCTTCCCTAAAAATTAAAAAGAGCTGGAAATTAAATATCAATTAAATAATCCAAAAGCAAAAACAGGAATCAAAGAAATTATGCATTCGTTATTTATGGACTCTTTACCATCAAAGGAATAACACATTAATAATAAGGACTTAGTAAACCTTTAACATGTTTGTTATATAAATTGTTTAAAATTTGTCATTTATTGTAAATTATAATTAATTAATAAAGGCAAGTTGCCCATTCTTCGGTCGGTATCGAGTCTGGGTGGACCGCAGTGTGGTGGTTGCCAGTCTGTGTGCAGGGCTCAGACCGTACCAGGGTGTTATGGAAGTATTGGTCGGCGCCGATGTGGTTGCTGACTTGGATCGAAAGCTGGAGCACCGGCTACCGATCGGCTATGAGCTAAGTGCTCTCCTGGCGGATTGCTGTCCGCGACTTGTCATTTTCGCTGCCGAATACCTTCGGGTGGGACGGTCTACATCCTACATCTTATTACGATACCCAGGATTGAAGTTAGATGCCATTTTCTCAATAATTCCAAACTACCCGAAATATTTAACGACAACCAAGAATCATCGAGAGGAGCCAGATGTAAAGAAGATAAAAATTGGAAATCAGAACTTTGCTTGTGCCTTAGAAGTGTAAAAAGTGAAAAAGACTACAGGGATAAAATTTTGCTTTAAAGATTTAAGTGAATTCAAGAACTGCTTAAAGTGAGTTTAAAGTTCTATAATCATGGAATGTAGTTACCAATAAGGATATAATTATGTTTTTATTGATAAGTCCTTCAGAAGTTCCTGTTCTTGAATCATCGGTAAAAGTTGATGAAAATTCGAATTTGGTAAGTTCAATTAAAGGTTTTCAAATTAATAAGATAAATAATTTTACTATGATTGTAAATATGATATTCATACCTTAGATAATATATTACAAACGTTAGAAAATTTTGAAAAATTAACGATGAGAATAACTTATTTGATTTGTGTAAATGTTTTATTAATTAATTGAAAATTATTTGTGAGTAATGAAAATTTATTTGATTGTTTAGAAGAACAGATTTATCTTTTGCAATATTCTTTAAATCATAAGTATTCTGCTAACTTTTTAATTTTATGCTCATGCTTTTTCCATATCACCCCATTGTTATAAATTTTTACGTAAAAGCTCGTATTTAATTCTTCCACATCCAGCAACATTGAAACGTTTATTTGTCAATTATATAGCAAATCCTTTAAAAGAGCGCAGAACAGGAATAATTTTCTTTTATATATTAGAGACTAATATTCTCTCCTTAATGAAAATGACAAAAAAGTAGTTTTATTAATGGTTGAAATTCACATAAAAGCTTCATTAGATTATAAGGTTAGTAATTTAATCAGAAGGAGCCTTATTCCTTTAATATTAAATTCTACTGTTCATGGAAATGTTGAAATTAATTTAAATGATGTTGATGAAAATCTAAATCTTGATATTCCCGACCCTAAGGAATCAATGTTTAATTTGTAAATAAACTCAAATGATTTTTAAAAAAATATTGTCATTTGTTAACTATTTTAATATACATAGCAGGCTATTGCGTCATTTTATCTTGAAAAAAATTGTGAAATGTGCTGCTTATTTAATAAGCGAAGTTGACGATGAATAGAAAACTATCTTAATTAAATATATAGATAGGGGTGGTTTAAAATATCTTTGTGATGAAATCGTCAAAATAATTAAATTATACTGTTATTTCTAAACTATCATCTACTGAATATGAGAACGATTTTTCGAAGTGTAACAATCATAGATTTATTGCAAGCAATATAACATTAAAAAAAATCTTCGATTAGCTGAAATTAACTTCAGAATGTTGCAAACATGACAGCGATGATATTGTCTTAAAAATATTGTCTGAACTTAGTTAAAAACATTGTCTTAACTTCTACTAATATTTTATTCAAATATTCTTGTAAAAAATTAATGATGATTTAATAAATAAAAAATTCCTTAATTCAAAAAGAAAATTACAAACATTAGGAAAATAATGTAAATTTCAGAGAAGAGTTTTCTGTAGGTAAATATAATTATTAAATTGATGTTCCTAAACTTAAATCGTTGTTTACATTTTGATAGTAATTTATGATACATTTTAATGTGGAATTGAAGTGTTTAATAAAGTTATTTTAAGCATACTGTTGTTGTCTTTACTCTATTTTTATTATCTGAGCAAGTTATAAATTTTGCTATTTTTATGTGATATTTAATAAAAAAAATTAATAATACAATAAAAGCAAATGTTTCATTTATTCCAGTAATTTGTATGATAAAAAATGTGAATGTTTTTATTTGGCCACAAATTTAATTAAAAAATTTTTTTTAATATCAATAATTTAATATATGCCTATATATTCAATACTAATACAATAAGTAATGTTGATATTATCAGATTAAATCATACAAATTATAATTAATTAAATGATCATTGTGAAAAACTTTAAAATGTACAATCATTGTGTTTTGTGATATAATAAATTTATTTTGAACTGTAGCAGGAATATATTAGAATATAGGAGAAAATGTAGGTGGAATATATTTCACAAACATGATCCAAATAATTTCATAAATTTTTTCTACAAGTTACTAAAAAATCATATCAAACTACAAATAATGATTCATAAATTAAAAAATTATAAAACTGGAATTTTTTAGAAAAAACAAATGAAACAAAATGCATTACATTTTAATATAATTATTAAAAACCTTTTTAACCTAAGAATTACAAATTCTCAATTGTTAAAGTAATATTTTATATATATATATTTCTTATTTTCTAATCACTTAGTTTGGCAAATTAAGTATTTTGTTTTGTTTAATTCTAAAACTTTTATAAGTGTACTATTATAATTAACTGAATATCATTTAAATAAAGGAATGATCTTGGAAAAAATTGTTAAATTTTTATTTTATTTATTACAATAATTTAACACAAATGCTAAAATTTTCCAATTATCAAGCACAGATTTATCAGATAGTTATATAATTCCCTGTGGCGTGATTCAATTAATTGAACATTTGTCGAAATACATAGTAAAAAGTGAGTTATTTAGATCGACATCAAGGACGACAACCGGTCTCAAGTGGATGACTCATCATAGCGGTGCGCAGGCCTTGTTTTTAGGGGGTGTTGGTTCTGTCAAGTTGCAGAGTGGAAAGTCGGGTGAATTTAAGATGCCAATGCGGTAGAAGTGTTAAGCCAGACAATCGTGACTCGTCCAGAGTCGAAATTGCGCCACAACTTGACGGCGGGGACCATCAGGGTATAGCCACAGAAAACTTAGCATTTATTTTTCAACATAAAAACTGCACATTCATCTAATGTGTTTCCGAAAACGATATTCATGCATTTAAATTGGCTTGGTAACCAGAAAAAGTGTAATGATTTTGAAGTACTTTGGGTTTTTGTTCTTCCACAAGTACATATCTTTTCAACCTCGCTCATGTGAACACTGGAAGAATTATTAATCACAGCTATTCATCTATTATTCTTCATATTTAAATATTGGCCTTTTCTGAAAACATAAAACAATTCAGTTTCATTAAAATTAAAAATACCAGATATCAATTTAAAGTATTCTTGATCGTGCCATTTTTAAAAAAAAATTTCCGCCATATGAACATTTGCAGCTTTCCCACGTACCTTTTTTACAAGACAAATTATACACGAGTAACTGAAACATCCAATCGCTGAAAATTTCAATACGATATCCTTCGTAGTTTCCATATATATAGTAGACGCTTGTTTTTACAATTACGTAAGGGGCCGTCAAATAGTTTGAAGTATCGGAAGTTCATAAAACATAAAAATATAATTGCTTTAGATCTTAAATTTTCCACACGCTGGTCTCTTTATAAATATATTATTAAAAATTATTTAGTATGTATAATATATACAAAACATGCACAGTTAAAATTCGTATATAAAAACAATTTTAACTTTTATGTTACTGACGAAAAATCATTCTTCTATTTCAAAACATTCATTCGAAGCAGAAAAACGTTTTTTAGATCAAAATAATTGTTTTTTCAAAAAACGATTCACTAACTTGTTTTTCGGATGGTCGTAATTCTATGTCGTTTTTTGTTCTACGTTTGATATTTAAAAGTTTTTTCATTCTCACTTATTACATTTGAATTCATGTCCAAAAAGTCTTGAAGTGAAATTTCGGGAAACAAGTTTCGTTGTCGAAGCTCCGAGAGATAAAAAATTTATCCTCACTCAAGTAAATCTTGTCTTTCTTTAATGGTTTATTTCAGAACGCAGGTTGGCCAAAATGATACAGATATCGTTTTCATTTATCAGTCCAAACATACATTAGAAAGAGCATTGCACAAAGGACTTCAATTTCACTAACCGATTCCTAGAACCAAAGTATCCTTGAAGCTTTGATTGCACTCAAATGCATGCAAAGTTAGATATTAGAGAAGGCGAGAGAAATTCTTCACAGAATACTAAAAAAAATCCGGGTTCGATGATATTTGGGGCTGGTGCTTATTAATACCTCAGACTTTTCCTTAAATACATACCTTAAAATTTTTCTCTAATTTCGATTTTAAAATTGAAACTACTCAAATAATTTTTAATGTAACAGTCACTTTTTCCCAATTCAAAGATTCTCCGTTAATAAAGTCAATAAGTTTCTCTACCATAAAATAAAACACATCAGGAGACATAAACGCAACAGAAAATGAATGAAAGATTTTTCAGACTTAGTTCGTAAATGGGAATTAAAAAATTATCATTCTGTCTATGGGACCCTTTAAGGGACCACCCAATAGTTTGTAAAATCGTGAGTGTTCGGAAATTAGAGGTTCGTAAAAACGAGTGTCAACGTATAAACAGATTAATGTATTGACTATTATTTTTATATATTCTCTTTGTGATCAAAGAGAATATATAAACAAACTGTATTCAAACCCCCTTGATTAAGGGATAACAAACCTTCAGTTTTGTGAAGAATTTTACATTCTTTAGCAAAGACAGCATAGTATTTGTTTTAGGGGAAACAGTAATTTTTTTCCCTTCCTTTAAAGATAGATTTTAGTTTTAGTTTTTCGGCTCTAAAAAACAAAACTTGTCCTTTAAACAGGGACAAATGCACTATTTATTGAATTGTTGGCTTACAAGAAAATGTATTTTTACAGCAGATGCAGTTTGAATATGACATAAAAACTTTCAGATATCAAATGTGAATATAAAGATGTAGAGTAATAGCTGCTTGCAAAATAAGCAGCTGTCCGGTTTACAAGATTGCAACACTATTCTATGATGGGAACAGGAAAATACTTTCCTACATCTAAAAGTGCATTTCTGAACAGGAAAAATTATTTTATCTGTTTTTCAATGCACACTAAAAACGATTTTTAAATATATATATTTAATTAACTATAAAAGGAGCAATTACATAAAAATTAATTTTCATATCTAACAGTTATGTTTTTTTACTGTATGAACTTTCAATTTTCCTTACAAGTTAATATCAACAAACGAATATCTAATACATAGTTGTGATTAGCGAGAACTAATGTAAAGAATTACCTCAAAAGAAAAGATTAAAGAATAAGAATCAGTTTATTATCGCTTGTTTTTTAACTTATTGTAAGTCTTAAAATTTATCAAAAACGGGAGAGTGAAACTGCGAAGGATTACACAAGTCTATAATTGCAATTTTGTATTTCCATAATTTTATGCGTAATATATACAGACACAGTTTTTGATAATAGTTCAAGTTAGTAGAAATGAGAAAACAATTTTAAAAGTGAAAAATAATGAAACAAATCAAACTAACACAAATTTTTTAAGATGGTCATGTATCACTCAGTAGTACAGTACACATGTGGTTTTATATTATTTTTATCATATATCACACACATTGACATATATTTACTGTTATTAAAGATAATATATTCTTCTGACAATAAATTTTAAATTCATTTTACTATAATTTCTCTATTTTTAAGCACAAATGTTTTCATTAAATTCTGATTAATATATTCAAATTAGTTAAAAATGTAAGTTAAGTATAAATTTGTAAAACATTTAATATTTTTTTGCAAAATTAAACAAAGATAATAAAATAAAATATTTATTTATGCTTTGGAATGTAATCACAAAACAGACAATTAAGAAACACAAATCACAATGATTATAATGCCATCAAAATAAATAGTAAATAGATGAATAAGTGCACATTTATTTAATGTTGAATGGAATTATGAACAATATTGAAAAACAGTAAAAATAGCAGATATTTGTAATTCTGATATCAGTAAAATTACTTAAAAAATGACCACATTGTTAAAAAACACATTTGTTTCCTTACAAAAAGCAACATTTTTAAAGTTATACATGGAAAAATATTTATAAATTATTATAATAAAAATTAATATATCAATATTATCAAAAGTACAAATAAATGTAAATATTTTAGGAATGTACTAGGAAACTTAAAAATTGTAAATTACACCTTTTAAAATAGGAGTAAAACAATAATAATCAGTATTCTTAAAATTAAATGTTACATTTAATTTTGATAAGTGAATAACAATATTCAAAATAATTTTATGGTTATAATTATTAAACTTATAAAGTACAATGACATTGTACTATTAAGTTTAACTATCATATAAGGAAAATAATGTTCAATACATGATTTTAAAGAATTAAGCTTCGAAAGAGAAAAGGTAAACAAATGAGCTAAGGCATTTTCTTTTCTATTAGGAAAATAAACATTTGTTTAAATTTCATTAAATACATCAAATAATTCTACATAAATTATTAAAAAAATGTTTCTGAATTAAAATTTAAGTTAACAGATTTTCAAGAAATCCTTAATTGTAATATCATAAAAAGTTATCAAAAAATTGCTATAAACTAATTTACAAATTGGCGACCAGAAACACTTTCACATTTAAATATCTTAAAAGGCAAAGTCAGAAAAATTTTTTTAACCTTGTAAATTTAAAGATCAGATGATGCATATTAAATGCTATTAAAATTATTATATAAGAAATACAGAATTTATAACCATAAAATTTTAAATATAGTTGGAAATATATTAACTGGGATTTAACCAAAGTTAATAATGTATAATAACAATCAAATTTCATTATACATGAAATCAATTTACAGTCCCAAATTTGGAAATGAAGTTATACTTTAAATATTGTGAAAAAAGGAAGAAAGCATGAAATGTTACAAAACATTTTCTTCAATTCTAGTGTTTACCGAAAACAAAATAGAGGGGGAAGAACCATATAGCTTATTACCTTCTATTACAAGATAAAAATAAAGTATGTAATATTTCATAGTAAATTACCAATGAATAAACTATAAAATGTAGTTGATAAAAGAGAATTGTAAATATGTTAAGAACAATTTTAATAAAAGATTTCCTGAAGAAAAAAAAAAGTTAACTTACATAAAATGTTAGATCAAATCATAAAAAATTCAATCAAATTACAATATTTAAAAGTATTACAATTGTCAAACTGAGTCAACATTTATGTGTAACATAATGTGACTCAACACATCAAAATTTTTACGTTGCTAGTCATTCAGTCTGAATACACAATTTCAGTTTTAAATTTATATCGTAAATCAGAAACGAAAAAGACAGATCATATTATGAGCATGACATGAGTGTATATTGCTTTTCAGCACATTAAATCTTTCAGAATTTATTGATCTATGCATTAATTGGATGCTGAAGGACACATTGAACACAAAATGCATAAATGCACGATATAACACAAATAACAAATATTAAAATTACAGCAAAAAGTTGTTGGCATTTCACACATTATTTACATATCAATGAATATAAAAAATGCAGATTAAAATTTACATGCCATTTCATATAAAACAATGACAAACATTTGAAGGTGGGAAGATCAAAAATGAGACTACTTACAAACATATGGAAAATATGAAACGGGATAAATGAAATTGTGATTAGCAACTTTAATATTTGGCAAGATCTCATCATTAACAAATGAATTAGAAGTATAAATGCATTAATGGCTTTCTTGAATAATTTTTAGTAAGTACAAATTTCAATATAAAATGATAAATGTAAGGCATTATGAGTGACAGTTTAAAAATATTTCAATGAATGTATGACTATATGGAAGATCATTAAAGCTCTTGAATTATGTTCAGGTACATAAAACACTGGCAGTGTTAATCAAAATTTATGATAGATGAATTCAAGTATTTGATTCTTCACAGATCTCCATTTTATAACAGCTTTCTGATTCTAAGACTTCATCATAGCGCCTCTTAAGTTTGCCTTGATTACCTAAAAATAATATTTATAAATTTAAAACACCAGGTAAAGTTATGTACATTATTGCAAGTTATGCAATAATAATTATCTCAACAGTAACAAAAATATATGCTCATATCCATCATATAATGAAATGAATTTTAATTTATAGTGATTATACAACTTGCTTTTAAATTTATCATACAATAAATAACTATACAATATAATGTAATGGATTGGTTAGTTTTGTTTGTTGCTTAAAGGTC
The DNA here is from genome assembly GCA_037975125.1 of Latrodectus hesperus. Classification (NCBI taxonomy): domain Eukaryota; kingdom Metazoa; phylum Arthropoda; class Arachnida; order Araneae; family Theridiidae; genus Latrodectus; species Latrodectus hesperus. The sequence continues at coordinate 124,543,792 of CM075852.1, forward strand.
ATTTTTTGCACACAAGGGTTAATTAGACCAAGACCTACCTAATGTAATGGAAGGGCATGTTGGAAAGTTAGATTATACACACAATGCTCCTGAACATAATTAAACCTTTAGTTTGAAATTTGCTGTTGTCATATTTTTTAGTATTACCATTTGTTATACATTATATAGTATTTTTTAAAAATATATTATAGAAGGAAAATCATAATAAAATAAAATATAAAAAAAACTAAGGAATAAAAATAATGAATACATTTTTATAATATTACATTAACTTAATTGAAAAAATTATGTATCCATTCTTACTTTTAGTTTGATACTTTCTTAATTTCAATAATATTAAGGGGGGGAAAAAAGAACAAATACTTTAGAAACTACTGCATTTTTAAAAGACAGTTATGCAGAATTCAAATATTACAGAAATATTAAGATAAAATCAATTATAATTTATATAAAATGCTCATGAATTATATTTTGCTTGTTATAAATTCAAAAATTGCTTTTTTATAGAACGTACAACAGCTTACTGCATATTAAATTTTTAATGCAATTTGATGTGAGTTAATGAAATCATAATACTTACAAATACAATATTACCAACATTTACAAATTATAATAATTACATTTCTTAAAATCTAAACTACCACAATATTCCTTTAATACATTGCCATTTGAATTTTAAAAACTATAATAAAATCTCTTTTGCATCTAAAATGCAAGTTTATTTTCTTATTCTAGATACATAAGTATATTTGTCAAATTTTAAAAAACAGTAGGGTTCTAAAATTTTAAATCTTATACAGATATGCATTTACAGGAAAATTTTTGCTTAGGAATGAAACAACTTAATGACATCTTGACTTTGACAAAGGCAGGTAGTTACAAATACAATGGAAACAGCTTAGATTCAAGAGAATCTTCTTCAGTATGGTATAAGACTGCCTTTGATATGTAATAAAGTTTGGATTTGTTTAAGCATTTATTGATAAAAGTGCTGAACAGTTTTAGAGGAATACTGAATTATATTTTGTGAAAATATTGTGAAAGTTCTGGGACAGATACCAGTAGAAGATATTAATTCCATATGGAAAGCTTAAAAATAGATTTTACAGGTTCAATTATATTTATGTTGAGTAAATGTGGGCCAACGTAGATGTTCAACATTATTTTCATGTTCATTAAAGCATATTTGGACAAGTAATGCTGCATGAATAGGCACATTATAATCCTAGGAAATTTCATCTCCTACAGGAAACAAAATTTGCATTATGAGATGAAGCTAGTGTGTGCGGGCCAGAATTTCCCTATACTTTTACTAAGTGATCTTTTCTTTAACAAGTATGATTATTTCAGCAGAAAATCAAGGAATGATTGCCCATACATACCTGTCAACTTTGGAGAAATAAAAATCAGTAGATTCTACTGATTTTTAGAGAAAAAAATCAGGAGATACTACCAGTAATGTTTTTGTTTGAAACAAAATGTTTAAAATCTTAGTACCATAGAAAGAGAATTTTACTCTTTAGATTATACATTCTGAGAATGATTTATGTTAAACATATTTTATGTCAATCTTAATATTTTAATAAAATATTCATCAACCTCACATAAAGGAACTATGAAGAATAAAAGAATATACTATATGTAAAAAAATAAACACATCAACACTTATATTTCAATATTTATTTTATAAGGCAACTTTTATTACAGATGTGCAATTTATAAATATTAAATTTATAAAATTATTTCCTTACATTAACACATAAAATACTTAGAAGTATATTTCGCACAGAATTAAACTAAGTAAATTTAATTCAGTGAGAAATACTTCTATAAATAAGAAAATAGAAATTTTCAAATACTTTGTCCATAAAAAACAAAACACACTTCAGATTTGAATAACTCAGGGCAATTTATTTTTTTCATGCATTGATGACTTAGCATTTATTAGAAATGAATAGGTGAACTGCTGTTCAAGACATTTTTTCTCATTTTGAAAATATTTAGCAATAATTAAACTTTCTAAATTTTCAGAAAAAAGAGAAGACCTGAATTAATTTTTTTTTATATGACTGAACACCCGTTCACTTTCAGCATTAGAATGTGGAATAGTTAAAATTGTAAGCATAAACTGGGAAATATTGGAAGACATTTTTTGTTCAAACTTATTTCAGATTTCCAACAAGATGCCATTGTACATCTGCTCTTGGTTCATCCAATGTTTCTTTTGTGAGAACAGTACTTTGTAGTTCTCAGAACTCAGTTTGCAGAATGTTCAATTCTTTATTCAGTTTTGTATTAAGCAATAAAATGGGAAATCTATCAATAAAGAGTTTTACATTTGAAAATGATGCGTGTTAAATAGTCTGCAAATAGTATACTTCTGCATGTTTTAGAATCTCATCATGAAAGGGAAACTTTTTTAAGCATGTAAATGTAATTACACAGAGTCGCATAAAACTAAACAACTCAATAGATTTATTTTTCGGCAATTTTTAAGTTTTTCACTGAAATTGCCAAAAATCAGTAGATTGTTATAGATTATTGGGAAATCAGGAAAAAGGGTAAAAAATCAGGAGTTTCTCGAAAAAATCAGCGGAGTTGGCAGCTATGCCCATATCATGACAAATTCACCTCCAAGCTTAACAATTGGAACAAGACCTTCATGATCATACACTTGTACAGGTGTCCTCCAAACATGCCCCCGTAGGGAAAGTGAGAAAGACAAATCATCACACCTTATTATTTTCTTTCACTTATCAATAAACTATGTTTTGTGAGTGTGAAACCACTGTAGATGATATTGTCACTAACATGAGACAAGTGGCTTGGGAATTGGTGCTCCCAAAAAATGTTTAATTTATGAATGTTTACTATAATCTAACTAATCATTGAAGCTGGAGAATCCAAAGCTGATTCGGCTTCGTAATCATTTTTGCTACAGTTGTTCATCTTTTAGACATTACAATCCATTTTTGATACAAGTCAATCTTTTTCTGCTCACTATTTTGCTTTGCCTAAGCTTGCATTGTCATGACTTTAGATATTATACTTCTAGAAACACTTAAAAGCTGGGATGCTTTGGTCACACTTGCTGAAGTAAATTAATCCTAACAATTCAGAATATTTTAAAATATAAGAAGTGTGTCATTTAGCACTTTTGAAAAATCCAAGACTTTCTGTTCTGTGCTGCAATAATACTAATATACTGTAATGTCTCACCATCGGCACTTTCGATTTTAAGATCCTATGTTTTTTTTTGTGTTTTGTTTTGATTTTTCAGAGAGACTCTCGTTGTACGCGAAGCAGGCGAGAGAGATTGTCGCGAACCCATACATGGCTCCTTGTAAATTTTGTTCATTTTTTAATTAAATGTGTATGTTTCAAAATTGGAGTCATTTATTTGTTTGTTTGTTTCATAACAAACTTATGTTTTTGGTGGCAGCGTTTTGATGTTTTTTTAATGCTTTGCATTAGCATCCACTATGGAAATTAATTATGTGCACTATAATGGATTACGTGCCGCAATGTTGGAATACAGGTAGGCCATTTTGATCAATCTTTCTCTGGCTACTATTGAAAATAAATAGTTTGGAATGTTATATAAATTGATAGAATATTTAGTTTCAATCTTATTTACGTGGTTTTCATGTTATATCAATTAACTTTGTTTATAAGTTTGTAAATGGTGTATTCCATATTACAAAGCTAATTTCTGTATTTCGTGTATTCGAATTTACAGTGTTCATGCTATATCAATTAATTTTGCTTATAAGTTTGTAAATGGTGTATTCCATGTACAAAGCTAATTTCTGTATTTCGTGTATTCGAATTTACAGTGTAATATTTTTTATAAGAAAAGTGTATCTTATTATAAATTTGCATTTCATAATTTTTATGTGGTTGATGTATTTCAATTCACATAGGAATATGTTAAAATAACTATGTTGTTATAGATTAATGTGTAAAATCGAAAGTACACTTAAATTCATAATTTTTTGAATGTTTCACTGAAAGTAGATTTTATGAAAGTAATATATACTTTAGAAAGGTTTTGATTTCGTTATGTGAAAACGAAAGTACATGATTACAAATAGGTTTGAATTTAAAGTAATGTGAGATTTATTTATATGTTTTTGATTTTTGTTTGTAAAGTATCAAACTGATTCATTTGGTATTTAAAAACGCATATGTTTATTTTCATTGATAAAGATTTGAAAAGATATTTTCTTACTGTTTAAAATATCGTACGTTATTATCATTTTCATGTCGTGTATGATTAACTAACTAAGTTTATTGATTTAAAATCGAAAGCTGATTTCTGGTTTAGATTAGTTAAAGCTTTTAATTTATATTGTTGTTAAGAATTGTAGTGTTTTATATTTTGAATTAAATAAGGATTCAAAAATATGTATAATTTCATTTTCTGATTTAATATAGTAGTATTTGTATAAGAATCTGATTTTATAAAATTTATACATTTTTGATTAATAATTCAATTTATCTGAGTATCAAGTATTAGCTTGGTGATAAAAAAAACTAGAAATCGAGAGTAGAAGATTTAATATTAAACTTGTTCTTCTTTTCAAAATATATGATTTGCTGTTTATACACTATTTGTTGTATTACAATATAGTTTGTTTTCGTTTAAATTTTTAAATGTTATGGATATGTTTTATATTAGTAGAGTGTGTTAAATAATTTCAATAGTTATTTACGAAATTTTGTATATAGGTGGGTGTAGTCTGTTTTTCCTCTCATTATTGCATCTCTTCTGAGATAAAGCGTTAATAAATAAAATGGCTTTTTTTAGCACGGGGGAAAAAGGGAGATTTAGTAGAAGTAGCTGAAGAGTTAGGGGAAATGGTTCCAGATTCTTTTAAAATCCCAGATATTACAAAATTAATTTTAACTAGTAAAAACTTTAATGAGGAAGAAGTAAAATGTGTATTAGATAGGGTAAACGAGGAAAGAGTTAAAAGGGAACAGGAAGAAAAAGAAGAAAGAGTTAGGCGAGAAATACTAGAAAAAGAGGAAAGAATTAGGCGAGAAGAAAAAGAAGAAAGAATTAGACGTGAAGAAATAGAAAAAGAAGAAAGAATTAGACGTGAAGAAAGAGAACATATTTTAGAAATGAAACGTCTAGAAATCTCTTCAAATGCTGCAATTTCGAACACAGAATCAGTTACAAATAGGACTGAACATGCTCAAAAAATTCAATTAATGCAAATAACGCCAAAATTCGATGAAAGGAAAGATGAGATGAGTTTATACTTAATAAATTTTGAGCGTAGAGCAGAAATGGCTCATATTCCAAAAAACGAATGGGTAGTTTATCTTGTAAGTGCTTTACCTTCAGAGATATCTAACATGTTAGCTAGAGAACCTCCAGAAAGGGCTGATGATTACGATTACGTGAAGGAAATTATTCTTAAACGATTCAAGTTAAATAGCGAAAAATTAAGACAATTGTTTCTTAGACACCAGAAAACATCAGACAAATCATGGAGAAATTATGCACAAGAATTGAATAGTTACTTTACGGAATGGCTTACGGAATTAGAAATAACGACATTTGAACAGCTTAAGGAACTAATGGTAACAGATCAATTGAAACGTCGTGTGCCAATTGAAATTAAGGAACATTTTTTGGCGGAATGGCTTAAAATAAATTCGCCGTATGATCTGGCAGAGAAAATAGATGAATATGAAAGTTTAAGAGATAGTTTTAAGACGAAAGATTTTACAAAACTCCCTCGAAATAATTTTGGTTTTCGTCAACAAAATGAAAACCGTGCCTTTAAGTTTAATGAAGTAGTTCGGAATCATAAATCTCATGTTCCTAAAAGAGTCGAGAATAAAAATTCTAATTATTCACATGAAAAGGAATTCGAAAAAGAAAACAACTCCGATGTTATGAATGTGGTTCTTATAGTCATTTGCGGCCTCAGTGTGACAAAATAAAAAAGAACTTAGAATCGGTAGCATCCAACGAAATTGCTAGAAGTACATTTAATGAGTTGATGGCTCCTTACACTAGTATCGGCACTGTTAATGGAATTCAAATGCCAATCTTAAGAGACACTGGAGCAACTCTTGATTTGATTTGTGGAAAATACGTGAAACCTGATATGTTCACGAAGGAAAAGGTTTGGCTAAGAACACCTCTTGATGAAACTTTAGTATGCTTACCTATTGCCGAGGTTGAAATAAATTGTGAATTAGGTCACATTTTGACAAAGGCAGCAGTTCTTCGAGATTCTTTGGATCAAGGAAGATATTTACTGGGAAACAAAACAGCCGCTTTATTTCAGGAAATTAAAAAGCATGAGGAGGTGAAAATACATATGATAAATGCTATAGAAACTCGAGCTCAAAGAAGATGGAAGGAAAATAGCATGAATAAAGAGATTATTGATTCTGAAATAGAATCTTCTAGGTCTTGCTTCCAAACTAAACAAAATGAAGAATTAGAGCAAAATACAATTTTGCCACCATTAGAAACTGAAGTTGAAGGGATGGATTTGATAAAAACATCTCCAGAAGAATTTGCTCGGGAACAAAAAGTGTGCGAAGATTTGAAACCTCTCTTTGAGCAAGCTAAACGACAACCTTCAAAAGGCAATAAATATATTATAATAAATCAATTGTTGTTTTATAATAAAATGGACAATGATGGAACTGTAAGAAGATTATTAGTTGTGCCCAAGAAGTTTCGCAACCAACTAAAAGGGATCTGCCATGAGATAACTGCAGCTCATTTAGGTATAACTAAAACAAAAGATATGCTGTGCAAAACTTTCTACTGGCCTAACTGCTTTAAAGAAATTGAAAATTTTGTTAAATCTTGTGACAAATGTCAACGAGTAGGAAAGCTTCAAGATAAGAAAAGGGCTCCTTTGAAACTGGTTCCAGTAATTCCGGAAATATTTACAAGAATTAACGTTGATGCATGTGGTCCTTTACCTATAACTTTCTGTGGTAACCGGTATATTATAACAGCCATTTGTATGTCATCCAAGTATCCAGATGCCATCCCAGTACCAGATATACGTTCTACTACTGTGATTGATGCTTTTCTTCAGATATTTAGCCGCATGGGTTTTCCTAGGGAGTTGCAAAGTGATCAAGGAACATCTTTCATGAGTGTCCTGACATCAGAATTTTTAGAAAAATTTGGTATTAAAGTTGTGCATAGTTCCGTTCAGCATCCCCAAAGCAATCCTGTTGAGAGATTGCATAGAACTTTAAAGAGAATACTGAAAGTCCTTTGCTTAGAAAAGGGTACAGATTGGGAGAAGATTTTACCTCAGGCACTTTTTGCTCTTAGAACTTGCATTCATGATAGCACTGGATATTCTCCTGCAGAATTTGTCCATGGTCGGAACTTAAGAACACCCGTAACACTATTATATGAAAATCTAACTGGTAAAACCATTGAAGAAGATAGTGTGATTGCTTACGTTTTTAATCTTTTAAATAGAATGAAAAGATGCCAAGAATTAGCTGTGCAAAATATGACAGAGGCTAAAGAAAAACAAAAACTTTGGTATGACCGTAAGGCTATGAAAAGAGAATTTAAAGAAAATGATCTTGTGTTAGTTGTTGCACCTTCTAGATCAAACAAATTTTCTGTTCATTGGATAGGTCCAGGAAAAGTAGTAAAACGACTATCGGACACAAATTACGCAATACAATTTCCCGATAAGGAAAAATTACATGTATACCATGTAAATATGTTAAAACCTTATTTTCAGCGTCCAGAAGATGTTAATTTAATTTTTACCTCTAATTCTGATAATGAAGATATTGATTCTGAGAAAGAAGATATCCCAAGTTTTGAAATTAATTCATCTACCCTTTTAGAGACTTTTCCTGAAAGCTGCTTTAATGAAAAGTTAGAGGACGATCAGAAGAAACAATTGAGTAGACTTTTGATTCAATTTATTGATATTTTTTCAAATGAACCGGGTTGTGCAGAACTGGCTGAACTGGACATCGTGTTAGAATCTAATAAATCTATTATAGCTAAACTATATCGAATGTCCCCACGACAGACAGAAATTCTGAAATCGGAAGTAGACAAGATGTTGAAATTGAAGGTGGTGGAACCAGGTGAATCCGATTACACATCACCTTTAATATTGGTTGAAGCTCCTGGAAAAGAACCTCGTCCGTGCATTGATTATCGCAGGTTAAATGAGGTTACCAGGACGCAATATTATCCATTACCAAATATTGAAGAGCGTGTTGAATCCGTTTCGAAAGCGAAGTTCATATCTTTATTAGACTTAACACGAGGTTATTGGCAGATACCTTTGAGTCCTAAGGCTCAAAGATATGCTGCATTTACGACGACATTTGGTGTTTATAAACCTTTGAGAATGGCATTCGGTTTGAAGAATGCTCCTTACTATTTCAGTAAGTTAATGGCTGATTTATTAAAAAATTGCAAACATTTTGCTGTGCCTTATTTAGATGACATAGCTATATATTCACTTACCTGGTCTGATCACATCCAACATCTTAAATGTGTTCTGGAGAAGATTCGATTTGCGAAACTGACTGTAAAACCCCTTAAGTGCAACTTCGCTCAACTTCGTGTTAAATATTTGGGACACTTTGTAGGACAAGGTCAAAGAACACCAGGTGATATTAAAGTGAAAGCCATTACCGATTTCGAACGTCCCTCAAGCAAAACCGAAGTACGAGCTTTCCTAGGTCTTGTTGGGTACTATCGCAAGTATATACCAGAATTTTCGGTAGTTGCTGCGCCTTTATCCGACCTGTTAAAAGGGAAGTCCAAGAAAGGAACTGTAATATGGAATAATAACTGCGAAAAGGCATTCATAGAATTAAAGAACACTTTAATAAAGAAGCCTGTACTTTACAGTCCAGACTTTCAAAAACAATTTATCATTCAATGTGATGCCTCAAACTTAGGAATAGGTGTAGTTTTATCTCAGAGAGATCAAAATGAAAATGAACACCCTATCCTATTTCTGAGTAAAAAATTTTCAAAATCTGAGAAAAATTATAGCACTATAGAAAAGGAATGTGCAGCAATAATTTTTGCTGTTACTAAATTAAAATATTATTTAGATGGTCAGTATAAATTTATTATCGAAACTGATCATAACCCTTTAGTTTGGTTAAAACATCATACAGGATCTAATCCCAGACTTTTAAGGTGGGCTTTGGTACTTCAAAGCCTAAATTTTGATATTGTTCACAGAAAGGGCAAATTACATCAGAATGCCGATAGTCTCAGTAGAATGCTGAATAACCAAACTTAATTATTTTCTTTTTTCTCAGATATTAAATTAAAATTTTTTTTAATACAAATTTCAATTGTTGTTACATGTGTACATAAAAAAAATGTTTTTTATAGTAAAAATGTGTCTATTTGTAAGTTTAATTAAGGTTGAAAATTCTGTTGTGTTAGATAATTATTTTGTGCTATTTTGATATAATTTTATTTTATATTTAATATTATATAATTCCATATAATTTTGTGTTTCAGCCAGAGTCCGATTGATCAGGGCTATCTGTAATACTAAATTTTGCTCTTTGTTGTTTGTGTGTGTTTTTTCTCTTTTTTATTTGCAGGTTGATTTCCTTAGAACGAGGGAAAAAAAAAAAAAAAAAAAAACTCCGGGGAAGGAAGGAATAATTTAGTCTGTAATGTCTCACCATCGGCACTTTCAATTTTAAGATCCTATGTTTTTTTTTTTGTGTTTTGTTTTGATTTTTCAGAGAGACTCTCGTTGTACGCGAAGCAGGCGAGAGAGATTGTCGCGAACCCATACATGGCTCCTTGTAAATTTTGTTCATTTTTTAATTAAATGTGTATGTTTCAAAATTGGAGTCATTTATTTGTTTGTTTCATAACAATACCACATACTACCAAAATACATACATTTCTATGTTTACAAGGCAAATTAAAGAATGTCCCTTTTATTTACAGGTGATGGAGTGGGGCACAATATTTTCTAATGCACTGGGGCCTTTCGTCTTATGGGAGAAAATTACAGATGAACAATTTCTTCTAATGAAACCATTCTTCTTACAGATCATTTTTATGCTTCGCTTTAGACACTTTCTGGCAGAAAGTTCAGTGTTTCAAGATGACAGTGCTCCTGTTCCCAAATCTCTGTATTCAAACAGTGTCATGAGAATAACGAAATAGAACATCTAACGTGGTGTCATCAGTCCTCAGATCTCAATACCATTGAGCCTTTGTGCAGTTTTTTAGAGAACTACGTCAGCTTGGTTTCTTCTTCCTCCATGCCAACACACTATGAACTTGAGATGGTCCTGCACACACAATAAATGCTATTTCTGATGAGTTTTGACCAAAGCTTTTGTCAATTCCATGTTGTTATTCAGGCCAAAGGTGGACAACTCCTTACTAATTAATAGTAATTGTTATAATACTAATAAGAAATTTTCATTTTATTACAGGTATTCCAATAATTGTCCTATTATATCCCTTCAATATATGTAAATTATATATCTTAAATACATATAATATCATTTAGCGGTACACTAATGCCCCTAAGCAGTACACTAGTGTACCACTAAAGTGGCTCCATTTTCTAAATTAGTATTTTTAAAAATTAGAGCTGATTTCATTTGATATAAAATTTTTTCCACTGCATACCTTCAATCATGCATTAACCACTATAATTTTAATGCAAAAAGAATAATTTCAAATAAAACTGTTGCAATAATACCTCTATTTCATTTTCCATTGTTTAGTCAATAAGAAAACCTATTTATTATTAATTTTTTTAAATCTCACTCACAAATTATATTAATAAAATGATAACTTTCATAAATAGCATGATAATAAATAGTATTTAAAGCCCAGTGGTAACACTTTGCACACTCATGGTACAGGCAAGATGATCTGCCAGCAGGCTGGGAATGGTCAACAAAGCTTTTAATCCCTTTAGTAAGTTCAGGGTTCATTCAGATTTCCAAGAATCAAATTCCAGGAGTCAAATCAAAAATTTCCAGGAGGTATCGACATTCACATTAAATAATTATTTATTTTAAAAAATTGTTCTTAACTAAATATGCATATAATTATTTACATGCAATATTTTTCAGTTATTTCTGCAAATAATAAAAATAAATAATTGCAAATACTGATACTATGAAAACTAAGACTTTATTTTTATTTAAGTTCAAATTTTGAATGACTATTTCAAAAGCCTTCAATGAATTTACAGCTATAACAGAATATTTTTTATTTAATTAATCAAAATTCTATATAATACTGGATTACACATTGTATAAAATAAATGAGTAATTTTAGATTTTTTAGACATTTTCAATAGATTCCTGTCTATTAATTTATTGAGTATTTTAAAATGAATATGAATATTTCTTTAAAAGTATAAATACACTTACTCAAAACAAACACAACTATTAGATATAGTTTCAAGGTTAACTTCTTTTCCCAATTATTATTTAATAAATTCAGTTTAGTAGAATTTAGATTTATCATAAAATTATTGTAGCTGAACTAGATCATGAAACTGTTCATACAAGTCAACAGTTAAGAAAACAAAAGAATTAATATCGATCATGTCGCCATCTAGTAGTAATACTAAAAACTAATATTGAGTTTTTTGACAATTTTATTGAAAATTTTAAAACAAAAAAATTCAAAAAATTATATTTTTTAGGAAAAAAAAAAAGTTTCATCAAGGTTAAAAAATATTCCAGGAGTAATTCATGATTTTCAGGAAGTCAAGTCAAAATTCCAGGAGTTTCAAAGGCCTTTAAAATTATTTTTGGAATTTAAGGAATTTCAAGGAGCTGTGCGAACCCTGTGAGTTAATAAAACTCAGTACCAAGTATGCTTCAGAACTGAACACTGAAGCTCTTGCATGGCTTACCACCTAACATGCTTTGCACCCCAGGTTCCTTGGTCACAAAAACAGATATGGGCATTCAGGCCTCAGTTTCACAGGGTTGTCTTGCAAATGATATTAGTTAATGAATAATATTTGTTGTTGCATGCCCCCAAAGGCCAGCAGTGCTAGACCAGGTCCATGACATTGTACACCCTACAATAATATAAAACCCGAAGAGGGTCGTCAACCAAGTCCTGCCTGGAGAGCCTAGGCACTCAAGGATATGTTCAGATGAAGCCTGCTCGGTAAAGCAGTTAGTACATGTTTCAAAGGTTCGGGAACCCTCAGAAAATTTTAGGAATCATAATATTTAGAATAATACTTCGAAATCATAATATTTAGAAGGTGTAAAGGAATTCTAATACATGATTTTAATAATACTTTATATAAAACTATAAGACATTCTAAGCAATTTCAGAACCAATTCATAATAAATCTTTATTCATAGAAGATGTTTTACAATACAAATGATATTTCAAAAAACTTTACTGATACCTGACTATACTATGATAGAAAAATTCATTTTAATACATATTTCAAAGTAATTTATATTAGTTTCATAATTATGGATGTATTTTACTATATTTAAAATAAAATTAAATTCTTAGAATAAAAGTCGGAATAGTAATTTGTAGTCTTGTAACTAAGACTTCATAAATGACAATGAAGTTGCTTGCCTTCATAAATAAAATTATTAATTATTTTATTTACATATAAGGTTTGAGCAGAAATAATTACCTGATAATTTTGAAGTATGCCCTTTAGAATGAGATTTTCTTGCTTTATAAATTGGTTCATACTCCTAATTGAAGAGAAAAATGCTTTTAAAAGTTCATAAAATATAAGATCACATTAATGAAAACTCTTGTAAATTAAACTCTTACCAGTAATTGATTCATAAAAGCTTCATTTATATTTACACATAGTCTTTTCTCCTGCACTAATGACAAAGCATCCCTGTGAAATCAATACATGTTTTTGAAGATAATGAAAAATACTCATGAAAATTAACATTTCAAACTTAAAGTTTCAAAGACAATGATATGTTGCTTTACAATTACAGTACATAACATAACTGACAAGCAAATTAAGTAATCAAAATAAATAATAACAATAAATTTTACAAACCTATATGATAAAGATCTAGCTTCCATCAAATAAGCAATGACTAGAGCAGCACTGAAAATGCAAAATCAGAAATTATGAAGGAACTCACAAATTCTCACTAAAATTTATCTAATTCCTGTATATTGTTGAACAATGTTTAGATTAAATATTACTCAAATGAACAAAAAATAATGTATTTCATAAAGAAAAAGGCTTGTTAAAAGGATAATATATATGCCGTTTTTAACAATAGTGAAACATGAAAATAATATTAAATATGCAACAGTTAAAATAATAACAATTGCTGATAAGTATTACAAGTCCATACATAATACAGAAATATATAAAAAATAATAAAATTTAAGCTTAATTAAAATTAATAACTAAAACTGATAAAAGAAAAAGAAATAGTATAAAGCATTCCAAATAGTTTAAGAGAAATCTTTCGAGAACTAGTTCAAATTCCCTTCACTATTTTCAAAACAAATTAATGAATAACTTAAATCATTGACTTAACATAGAAAGAAAATTCAGATTTCATTTCTCTTTTTTAATTTTTCTCTTTTTTGTTTGTTGAAAGCTATTTTTCTAATTACTGTTTTAATAGACAACTAAAAGTTATTTATACAAAATTCGATTTTAGAAATGAAAATAAAATAAAAAATATCAAAGCAAAAAAGCAGTAGTAATGAGGTAATATCATAAATTACAACATCAATGACTATCTTCATCAACCATAGTTAACTTGGGAGTTAAATTTTAAATGTTGCTAATCAAAATTACTCACACTAGTAAACAAAATAAATTTGCACTCCCAAATGAAACAATGGCTTTATTTAGATAACTTTGAACTTGGACTATATTTACTCATTAATTTTACTGAAAATATATTAGAATAGGCTATTATAAAGTTACCTAGTTAGGCTATTTAAAAAAGCCTAACATTAGAAGAAATTGTTTAACAATATAGTTGATAAGAATTTTTAGATGAGTGCAACATGTATGCCAGTCAACTGAAAACTGTATATATGTATATATATATATATATATATATATATATATATATATATATATACATATATATATATATATATAAAAGCTGTGTGTGATGCATTCTTTTCTACATTGCAACAAAGATTGAAAGTTTATGACTGTAATGTTTCTGTTCAAGGGTATTAAAAGGTGAGTAAAAATTCCCCAAATAAAGAGTGTAGTGCAGATATTGTATTTAAAGATTTCCTAACAAACATACTTTAGTTTTTAAGGTTCATTATTATAAATACTAAAATGTTTTTTTCCAAATCATTACATAATTATTGAATTGCAATGAAAGTTTATCACTGCCCCTAATATCGTCTGCAAAACAGTTTACGTTGGTGTGTTCATGTATATTTCGACAGACAATTTTTGATATTTAAAAGAAGGCTTGTTTAGTGATATTAGTGAAAACATATCATTATTAAGTATAAACTGTGAGAAATGGAATTATCATGCTACAAGATAAGAGCCATCTTTCATTTCCTCTTCTGTATGCAGCAAAAAAAAATCAGGTAGATAATTTTATCAAATTATGTGTACAGCAATAGGTACTACTGTTACATCATATGAAACAGAGAAGGTTTGGCACTGAAAGTTAAAAAATTATGGCAATCACGAAGCACATATAGATGAGGCTTGTACATGAGAGCTTGAAGAAGAAAACCAGTATTCAACCAATCAAGAATTAGTTAGAAAGTTAGATGTTAATGCTATGCCTATTTGTCGTGCTATGCATCACATAAACTAGATGCAAGATTTCAATTACTGGGTCTCCCATGAGCACATGAGGCAGATAGGATAGGTGTATTCAGGTTTGCACTAATCTGTTTGAATATAAACGCAAGGACAAAACTTTGGACCAGATCACGATTGAGATAAAAAGGGATTTGGTCTTGTCCAGGCAGCCTGTTGTTAGCATAAGAATAATTTGACAAACAAAAAGATCAGATTAGTATCCGGTAGGAATGTTGTGGTATTATCTACAAACAATATCCAGAGAAAGGTAAAGCTATTAACAATAAGGTGTACACTGTGATGCTAGTCTATGTTAATGCTGCTATCAAATCAAAATATTGAACATAGTTCAAGTACAAAAAAGTATTGTTCCATCAAGATAAAGCAAGACCATGGGCATCAGCATTCACCACACCTGCACCCTACAAATTCAAATGGGACCTTTTGCCACTACCACCATACATCCTTGATATATATATATATATATATATATATATATATATATATATATATATATATATATAAATTAAGAATCAATAATTTCACATACTATTTATAGTAAGAAAAATAGATTTCTTTTGCAGCGTTTAGAATGTAAGTAAAAATTTCTATTCCCAACTCTTGACCTTGATTTCATTGTTTACTATTATTAGTAGTCATTATAAATTTTATTTATAAACCCAAAGAAAACAATTTTAATTGCTTAAATTTATGTCATTATGATATAGTACTTTACATTAAATATTTAAAATAAAAATCAAACAACCCAAGATTAAAATTATTATGTGAGCAAATTTTCATAGTTTAAAAGATACTTACATTTGAATATAAACATTTTTAACATAGACTTAATTGGTATTTTATGAAAAATAAGTAAAGAAAAAACTTTTGTAATTAACACTAACTAAATTCAACAACTATAAAATTCTAAATATTTGTTATTTTTCAAATATAGAGAGTGTAAGTTACATACCTGCCGACTTTTGGAAAAGTATTTCAGTAAAACAATGGGTGTCAAAATTACATATCAGATTTACATTTTTGTAATTTCATTAAGTAAGTAATTACCTGACAATTAATTTTTATATTAATTAAAGGTAAATTATTAACTAATGAAGATGCAGATGCTAAGAATTTAATTCATCTAAAGATTTAATAATTAAAATCCATAGATTCCAGAATGCTTTCATAATACACATTCATTTTTGTGCTTTCTGAATATTAAACTGAATACTTACATGGAAATATTTTTCATTTCACAATGAGACTAAATTGCACTCTGTTGAAATATTCATTTCAATCATTTATTCTTAAAAATAAGTTATCTGAACATAATTCTACTACACACAATCGTTTGAAATCAAAGTTAATAATTATAAACACATCAACAATTAATAAAATCCTGGGTTAAAGATTAAAAAAACTCCATAAAAAAATTTCTTCATTAAATATGTTTCTTTAATATTTTATACACTGGAAGAATTCAATAATGTAGCAAAATTTCTAAATTAGTATTAGATGAGTTTCTAAATTCATTTTGATTTTTTTTACTAACCTAAAAATTCTTTCATACTCTGCATTGCTATGGGGTAGCACTAATAAAGATAACATGAATTTAGATATTCGATCCTATTTGTCGCTTTTATCTACGCTCTTAATTTCACCAATTTGAAACCACAAAGAATCACTCTTTTCATTTTTCAACTTGGATAAGTCTTCAGTTTGCAATGAAGAAAACTGATTTTCTAGCGCACCCATAGCCACATCCTCAGATTCGTCATCATTAACTGGCAGCAAAAAGGAAAACTTTTGAACAAAGTACCTTATACTTAAAAATTTGGTCTTATCCAGTTTATCCACATCTGGCAACTACAAAAGATGCAAAAGATCTTGTTTTATTGGAAATTTGTTTAAAATATAATCACAAAAAGTTGTGAAATATTTCCGAACATCAGAAAAAATTGTTTTTTTTTTCATCCGATAATATTG
Organism: Latrodectus hesperus; assembly: GCA_037975125.1. NCBI lineage: Eukaryota > Metazoa > Arthropoda > Arachnida > Araneae > Theridiidae > Latrodectus > Latrodectus hesperus. The sequence continues at coordinate 124,560,585 of CM075852.1, forward strand.
CCACAACATCAGATGTATTATTTCCAATGATTAAATCACAAGATTCTTTTATCAAAAGAATGATACTCTGCTTCAAACAAAGGTACATTTCGAATCATGGATGGATTAACAAACTCAGTTAATATAGTTCTTTGAATATACTATACATAATATCTTTAAGTTTATGAATTTGTGGATGACTGGACTGTAATAAAATATTATACCTTTTAAATATCTTTACAGTGTAAAGCAAAATCAGACTATCAGCATTATTATGAAAGATAAGAAAAGAAAAAGTTTCTCTTCTCTAGACACATTGAGATTTCAATTTATTATCTTTACCAAAAGATTTCTTTGTACTATTCTCTGACTCCATTTCACATCTTTTTCGTTTTAAACTTGATTTGATGCATCGTATATCCACTTCAGAATTTTTTGCTCCTATTTTTGGTATGCAAGAGGATGCCAGATTTTAAGAATAAGTGCATTTTCCCAATTTAATGATATCATGAAAATATTTTGAAAGAAGATCCCATTGATCTATGAGTCTGTGAAGACATTTTTGCAGAGAAAGCCTACCAGTGTAAACATGTTTAAGAATTTTTTGAGTATCTTTGTCACACAATTCTTAAAATTCTTTTAGGCTTTCTTTTCAAACTCTGATTTAAATAACAATAAATGTTAATTATGATTTCATCAACTTCAATTGGTAAACTAGCAGCACTTTTCTCAGAGACAAGATTTATCAAATGACAAGAGCAACCAATAGATATCAAATTTTCTTGCTTTGTTCTTAAATAGGTTATCACACCTTTTTCTTCCCTTGCATTACTGCTGCATTATCAGCACCAAAAGCTATACAATGCTTAAAAAGGATATTTAATTGTTCAAATTCGTTTAAAATTAAAATGCTTATATTTTTTTTGGTTGCACCCCCTGACAAACTTGGAAGTGATATTAAGCTGCTTTTAATAGATTTACGAATGAGATTGAAAAAGTTTACTACAATTGGATGTAATTTCAAATCGTTATCATTACTGCCGTCACATGCAACAGAAAAGAGTGAATTTTGTAGGAGTTTAACCACGTTTTCCTTCTTGTCTGATGATAATTCCTTTATAATGGCAGAAGTTTTGGTTCGGGCACATCCATAACGTTTTTGCAGTTTCACTTTCAGGAAACATTTTCCTGAAAAGGGACCAACATGATCATAAACGCTGAGTGGTATGTGGTGCTTAATAAAGAATGAAGTAAAATATAATTCTGCCTGAAAAACTTTTGAATATCATTTTTAAAATAAGCATCCATTTTAGAAGTGCTTGCTGTACTTTTTGCTTCCTGTACATGTTTTGGGCCTTTGACATGACGAGAAACATCAAAATGACCGCCGTGAGACATATTAAAATCACAGTTGCAAACTATGCAGTGAGCTAACTTAACTACTTTAGATGGTGCTTTAATGCATAGAAATTTGACAGTATAACTATTTTTAAAAGATTGAAAATAAGATTTATTAGATTTACTAACAGCCATTTTCACACAAATTATCAACAGCCACTCCAGTCACAACACAAATGTTTGCTTTCACCAAAGAGAGCCTCAGAGTTATCTCAGCCCATCTGATGGAACGAGTTTTGATCCGTGTAAGTAAAGGAGAACAAGATTATACCTCTACCATTTATTACCCCAACTATAGTTTTTCATGCTGGAGCCTTCCTCTCCATCCCGGCCGACAGGAAAAGGTTTGACATGTGCATTTTGGGAGCCTCTGCGATTAGAGTCTGGGAAGTTATTTCTCTCTTCCTACAGATGGGTTGAATGGGGTGCTAATTGCCGTTTCTCATTATGGCTAATGAGAAAAGATCGCCATTATGTGCTAAGATAAAATTTTTTTCCTTTTTAAACTTTGCCCAGAAGAACCGAAACGCGTAAGATAATTCATGCTATCAGTAAAAGCGTAAAATCTGGTGATCTTGCATAAGATTAATGCACAATGCGTAAAAGTTGGCAGGTCTGAAGTTATTTAAAGTTCAAGTAAAGCTTGTAAAATAAATTTTGCAATTAAATTTTATAAGAGCATGCATAAAAAATTAAATATAGCAAAGTACAGTAGTAAACATTTGTTACAATAATTTATAAGTATTAAAAACTTATGTTCATATAAAAAGATAAAACTTTACCTTCGAGATATTCCAAAGTGACCATGAACTAAGACTTTACCTAAATTTAAAAATATTCTTATAAATAAGACATTGTAGGATAAAAAATATAAAATAGACAGAGAACAATATATTTAATTTTTTTAACTTCACTTAATTATAACAGTAAATATTATCCTATATTTAACAGATGAACTTTTATAAATATCTTAAAAAATAATATATCTATATGCAATGCACACACTGAAGTAACATTTCAGAAAATAATATAACATAATATCTCATTAAATTTTCATTATGAATAATCTCATATTTTAAATCAAATTAAAATGTTTTATAAATGATTAAAAGAGGAAAAAACATTAAAAGAAAGTCAAAATATAAAGTTAAATTCATGAAGAATTTTATGATTACATGTCTCTTTAGCACATTATGGTTACAGTGGAATTAAAAGATTTATTAAGTTTCTTCAGCAGCCCATAACATTTAAAGTCAGTATGGCTACCAATTGAAGGTACTGTATTTCATAAAAATTTTACACCCAGGTTTTCATTAAATGGCCAAAAATACTTGCCATTCAATATAAATAACAAAACGACAAGGTTATAAAGTAAAAAACAGTTGCATGCAGAAGTGTAAAAAATTAAAATAACAAAATTGATAATTTAAAACAATAGATTTCGTTTTTTTAATTTTAAATGTTGAATCACTTTAAATACTTAGTGATTTATCAAAAACTATGAAACGAAATACTAGAAATAATTTAAAAAGAATTTAAAAGTATGTAACATAAGAGCATGCATTAATGTATAAAAAGTATAATTACCTCCAGATCTAATGCATTTATCAATAAAATTATTCACCTAAAACAATAAAAAATGTTTTTATTTGATATGAAAGATCAAATATAATACATTTTACTTTTTATGAAATTCTTAATAATTATCTTTACAATCTATTAAGGACAAACATATGTTTGAAATTATCACAATTTTTAAGTTTTAAACATTTATACAAATCTAATCTATCATAATAAAATCAATTTTTGTATACAAAATTCACGAAATGGCATGTAGTATTCTTTTAATAGAAAGTATTGATAGAACTTGAATTTTTAATGCAATATTTCAGAATATTTGGTAGGTGATTCACATCTACTTTTGTCTTACTTGTATAATTTGTATTGTAAATTAGAAAGATATACCAAGGTAATTTCTTACATATAAAAATTGATATTAGAAATAGTAATTAATGAACAGATTATTACATATCAAACAGTAAAACTCAACCACTTGTTAATACATGCCAATTTACTTTAAGCAATATTTTGGTTATAAGTTATATCAAGTAATGAGAGAACCACTTCTTAGAATAAAGAAATTCAGAATGGCCAAAAATGCATACAATTGGATGTTACAGTATATGTACTATAAACATCATTCACAATTTTAGCTGCCTGGCCTGCACTTTCACCTTTATAAAAAAAGGTATTAAATTTATTTTTCTTAATTTCTTTTTTTTTTTTTAACACCCTGTAATTTCCAATTGAATGACCCAAGCAAAAATTATAGGAATAATTTTAATGTGAAATGTTATTTGTCTAATGAAGCCAAATATGGAATTATTTTATCAATATATTAATGAGATATTGATCACTACAGCAATCTACTGAAAAAGTAATGAATTTTTATTTCCTCCTAACCTAATGTAATTATTAACCAACCTAATTATTTAATTCTTTTAAATAAACAACCTTCAAAAATGAACTTTTCTAACATGAATAACTATCAATTACTTTGAGATTATAATGCAATTCTTGAGAAGTTTCATTAACTTTCAACAATATGGGAATAACATAAGTACACAATAAGTCTTTCCATAAAAAAATATTAATAATACTTAATTTTAACATAAGGATAATTTAGAAGATAAAATACCTGTGGTAAAAAAGGAATGATATTTGATGTGAAGCCATCAGCAAGATTGATTACAATGTACCTAAATTAAACAATAATGTTAAAGAATATTTTAGTTTTCTTAAATTTATACAATTTAATAAATAAAAAATGTCAAATGAATAAAATAAACATTTTAAAATTTAAAGGAAAATAATTAAAAAGAACTAAAATAATGTGTTCTTTAAAGATGAGCATCAGAACCAGATTAATTAGAAACCCAAGTCTTCATGAAAATATATGTTATTGATTTAAATAAATTTTACACAGTTGTTAATACATACTTCACTTTGCTATACATTGTGTATTTTTAAAGTGTTTGTATTCTTTTGATTAAAGAAAGAAAATTAAAAAATTATATTTTATTGTCTGACTGCAAATAATTTGTTTTGTAATATGAAAATTTAGTAAAATATTTGCAATTAAGTTTGTAAACTTTAGTTTTATAGTTCTTTACTAAGTAAATATAATAAAATATTCAAAATCTGAAATTGAAAATTGTGCGCGATTGCAAGATTCGAAACTGGAGAATGAGTGCGATTAGTATTTTAAAAACCAAGATTTTACCACAACCTGTTGTTGATTTAATGAAGTTCGATAGGTTATCACTTTTTAGATATTTTGCATTTAGAAATCTTGTAATTTCCCCATTGGTGTAATTTTTGAAAACTGGGTCAAACACATTATATACACTAGGATTTTACATTGTCTTATTTTATTAATTTTAAAATATGATGCTAAACTATTTACTTCAAATAAACACTCAAAATACTACAGTATACATCTCATTTAGAAACATAGAAAAATATAACTCACACACACAAAATTAAGAAACAAAAATCAAATTAATATAATTTTTTTGTCTTATAATTTTAACTCCTTATGTTATAGTTTCTTAGATAAGTGTGTTGCTAATTTGTATCTCTTTTAAAGCAAAACAAAATTCAACACAGAAATGTGAGACATCTATTTCAGTTGAAAATAATTTAGAAGTTCCTGAAATTATCTAACCAAAAGTTTTGAAGATATGAAATATTTTAAAACTTAATCATGGTAAGAGGCAGCTTCTATAGTCAGGGACCTGGAGCTCCAGAGCTTACAGACTTAAGCTGTGTACAGTGGAGTGGTTTTCACGCCTTGGGTGACCCTACTAGGAGAATACACTCCCAATGTACTTCACCCACTCCGCCCAAGCAAGACCTGATTCGGGATCCCCTTCTGGTGCTTGACTTTTTTAGGGTGAATGGACTTATGGACCTAATCTAGCTTTGCTGATCACAGAGAATGGAAACAACTACAATTTTAAAACTTTTTCAAATTAATAATTTTAATAAAATACTGAAATATTTTTAGTTTTAGAAATATATCCTTGTTTTATGGACTCCAGCAGATTTTTTAAAAATAAAATTAAGGCTTTCTAAAGTTGAACAAAAAATTTTGATTTATTGAAGATCACTAAGAAAATTTAGTCTTATGTTCAGACTTTTCTTGCAATGTTTTCACAAAGGTGTTTAATTAGAGTGGCATCAAATGAATAATCCTGTAATAACCAGATAATGTCTTATAATGTTCTTACTCACAATGAGTAGATGTTTGGTGACCATTTCTTGACATATTTAGTCATTTTATTTAAATGACAAACGTCCAAGAAATCAAACTAAATGGAAACATTAGCAAAAAAGTGAATATATATACAAATGCTAAGATAACTCTACAGTGATCAGGATATATATAAAATGTAGAATTCAAATATTTTTAGACATTTTCCCATTAATTTATATAGCAATCCTTTAATGTATTTTCATCTACCATTTTTAATGTTTATTTCACCATCATGAATATACTGAGTTACAGTGTAGTCAATTAGTACTAAGTATATCGAGAATGAATTCTTTAATTTTTTTTGACACTATAGGAAAATAAGAGAAAAAAAAGCATATAAAAATATTTCATAAAAAGCACATTAAAAATATTTTATAAAAAGCACTGTTTTTTTATATTTTATTTAAGGGTCCTGATTAAATAAAGATACATCAGTTCCTTGAAAATTTTTGTAGCAATTATACATTCTAACAGCAATTTCTAAAATGCAATTTTGACTGCAGTAATTTATTAAATATTTGGGACAAATAAAAAATACAAACTTGAATTTGTCAGGAAAGTTTACTCCAACAATAGAGGCTTCCAACTCATGTCTTACACAAACAATGTGTGTAATACCAGCTTCCATCAGATGATTTAACTGCAAAGAAAATATACTTAATATTTATATTGATCAAACTATAAAAATTAAGTTAGGCAACAATATTTACTAACCTTTGATCTGGTTGCAGCTGTGTAAGGACCCAGAAATAAGCCAGGAATTATTTCCTATTTAAAAACAATTCATATAGTCATAGGAAAATAAATTACGATAACATGCATAAATGCCCGAGCGAGAAAAAATAAATCATAAAATTGAATGTACAATATACATAAAATGCATTTACAATAGATTAAAAATACTTTAATGAAAAACTTCATGGGTAAAATTTTGAAAGAACATATTAATAAATATAAATGCTATTTTTACAATAACATTACATATACAACAAACAAGCGTACAAAAACACATAGACCCAGTTTGCAATTTTTATTAATACTACTAGTTTTATTATAATGCAGCATATTATAAAATTAACAAATTAAAATATTATTTAGACTTATCTATTATTCTGTGAACTACTGACTAAATGTGCTCAAGATTCTTTTAGAAAAAATGTGCTTAATACAAAATTTATAAAAATGCAGAAACTTTATGAAAATATTACTCTACAATTGCAATGCCAATTTAAGCTTTTCATCTAACAAAATTATTAAGATGTCAAACATTTATTGTTGAGATTGAAAAATAATGTAAATTTAATTATAATAATAAAAGGATAAACTATTAGAAGGATTAAATGTGCATGAAATGTTAAACACAGGTAGAGAAAACGTAAACTAGGAATTTTCTTATAACAGAGTACATAGTATTATGTCATCAAGCTTAATTGCTAAGCAGCGATGATTCAATTGCAGTTGCTAGCGACATCATTCATGAGATGTTATTTTCAGATCATAGTCATGAGGTATTTTCCCATCCTGAAGATTACTTGCAGATCTTAATCACTGCCGTCGATCAACATGGCATTTGCAGTGTGCGGTTTTATGTATAAATTCTACAGGTATTATTCATCTACTCTTCATTGATACATTTATTAAATTATTATATTTTTAAAATAATTATTTCTGCACTTTTAACCTAAAATCATCATAATATACTCATTGTATTAGTACTTAATTTTTAAAAAATCTTATTTCTTTAAATTATTATTTATTTGATTAAAATTCATTTACTGATTTCTAATATAATACAAACAAATATTATTATGATTACATACTTATTGTATCGATATATTCTTTATTTATTATTTGTCTGACGAAAACTCATTTATCGATTTCTAATATATTATATTGTTTATTTATATGATTATTTCTTTAATTATAATTTAAATCTTAATTCTTTAAATTTTACCTTTTTATCACTTCTATTTCTTATTACTTGACATGCATCCTTCACTAGTAAAAGTGAAAACTACCATTCATTTACATGAAAGCTATTTATTTTAATCAGAAATGTAATGAAGCCTGATTCTGTCTTGATTTGTGATTTTGTTTTAGTGTAGTATCCATTTCAATAGTTTTTGGATTTGATACAAGAAGTGAATAATATAGTTAACTTTACACATTATCTGCAAAATCAATACAGAATCATAAAATTTAAATATTATTGGTTCCCATGTAAAAAATGTTTCACAAGTGAAACTTTTTTCTACATAACAGGAAGATAAAGTAAAAAAATTAAAAATTCATGTGGCTTCTTTACACTAACTATAATTACAGGAATAGTTTATGAATAGAAAATTGATTGTAAAAGTTAATTATCTTTTTGCAGCTCTTTAATGTAAAGATTCATTTTGTCTTTATTCATTTATTATATTTCATAATTTTTTAATTGCCATTAAAGAAATTTTGAAGTTAAAATCTGACAATTCTGATAATAAATCTTATTTTACTTATATAAGAGTACAATTTTTCAATAAAATCACAATCTTTCTCAAGAGTCGATTCTCACACTTTCCTGACAGATTTTAAGCACAAAGAGTAATTCATAGCACAGGAAATAAACTATTTCTCATGCATTCAGTAATAATTTTAAATAAATCCAGACTTAGAGATTTTATCTTCTATAACACTACTTGATATTAAAAGTAAATCTGATTCTTTCATACTATCAACACATTTAAATGATTTTTAGAAAAAATTAATATAAACATTAAAATTTTTAAAATAATTTTATCAATTACGACATTTTTATTTTCTTCATTCATATTAGATTCTTTCTTTGCTCAATGTGAAAGAGAGGTACCCAAGTATAATTAATTTAAACTGCAAAAATTTAATGGTGAAATCACTAGAATTCGTTACGTGATCTGAATTATTTTTTCCATAAAGATTTCTTAATTTTTGATTCACTTTCATTTATACTTATTGAAGCCCTAAGTATCAAAAGTAATCATATATTTAAATAGCTATTCTTGTACCTTATTAAATTTTTTCTAAGATCATACTGAAGATGAATTAAGTAATATCTTTTTTATCCTCTGCCCATCTTTGGCATATCTGCTATTAGTTGACGAGTAAGCAATAAAGTGATGAAGCACAAAAGAATTAACATCCTTAGAGTGGTGTAACTAATGCCCTGCATGCAGACTATATGATAATTTAAAAATCTAATACTCTAGATCTAACTCAAAAGAGTGAATTCAGAGATAATTATTTGAAGAAATTCATGATACTATCATTCAATTTTCTATTTTGTGTTATTTAATTTAATTCCAGCAAGTAAAATAACATAATTTATGCAATTATGAAAATAGTATCGTTATAAAAGTAATTTTAAAAAAAATGTGAAATGAAATATTTTACACACACACTCGTTCATTCAATTTATTAGAAACGAACCAGTTTGTGGGTTATGCATGTTTTCTATTGATTAAAAAAGATGCAAATTTTAAGGAACTCTAATAAACTTTTAAACGTATAATCAAATTTTTATTAATATTTCAATTTTATGAAAATCTCATTTTTGGCAAATGGTTTCTTGTTATGTTATTGCAGTCAAATTTTGATTTAAATTTCAAATTTTTTATTTATCAAGAAAAATTTAAAATTTTTAGCAAACGCTGCTTACTAAACAAAATGATTTAATCTCTTATAAAATTAATATGATGTCAAATAATATTTCAGATTATAAAACTTGAGTAAATCATAACTTAAAACACGATTAAAAATAAATTTGTTTAAAAGAAACTGAATTATGTAAAATTATTTATATAGAAATACAAGATTTTTATTTATGGCAAACTCTTCCAGCTCTTCTCAACACCTTTTATTTCTTAACATAACAATTCTTTGCTTTTAATGAAGCAAATCAATCAACTACATTATCAATGTCAATTAATTAAAAATCTTCTCATTTTCCACTAAAAAATGCTTAGCCCCGTTGGCATCAATATGTCACATGGTTGATCTTAAATGTGTCAGAATTTTAGTTTACTGACAAACAACTAGGAGTTAATGTTAAAATATTAGGGATTATTTGAAGTGTGTTGGAAAATTTTCAACATATGAGATTCTAAAGGTAAAAAACTTTAATGAAGTTAAGGTCTAATGTCTTTAAATTATCTACTTCTACTACATTTTTAATAAAATCAGAAATATTCCAAAAATACTGATACACTGAATAAGATTTTTTCAAGTTTTTCATCAATTCACATTATCATCAGGAATTCAGACTTTAATATGTTGATTCTAATCTAATTAGATTGTGAACAAAAAATGACAGTTGAACATTTTTAGTTAATATTGAGTTACAGGTATTCACATAAATTGAAATTAAATTATCCTTTCTTAAGTATATTTTCGCAAGTGAAATAAAGTTTACATTAAAAAAATCATGAATATTAATTTAAGTACAATATATATGCTTATATACAATTACATACATTTATATATTATTGATCAGGGGTGCACAACCTTTTCAGAATGAGGGGCCAAAATATGAAAAAAGATCAAGTCGAGGGCCAAAGCAGCACGTAAATGTTAAAACATGTTATAAACGTAAAAACAGTGTTTTTTGTGGAAATACGCATGAATTACAATTATTAATTTACTTATTTTACTCATGCAAAAACATTATACAATAAAGGAATAAAACACAAACATTATAAATATGCTTTATTTCCAGAAGAAGAAAAAAAACTGGAAATTGAATAACAAGAGAAAACTTTTTTGTAATTATACAAAGAACACAATTTAAATTTTGAAAAAAAAATTAGTAAAATTTAATGTGTTGGCTGTGACTGAATATTTGAAGTTATTGATATTATGCTGGGCTTAAGATTCGTTGTGGCAATACGTAAAACAGAAGAATTGTTCTCATCTGATATTCTATTTCTTATTTTTTGATTTGTTTAAATTCATTAAAGAAAAAGTTTGCTCACAAATGTAAGTGCTGCCAAAGAAAGTTGCACATGCAGCTGCATTTTGAACTCCTATACGAACATTCATATTCTCGCGTAGCCATGAAGGGAACAAACAGAAAATCCGCGTTATAAAAAAATGAACTTAATGAACAGATGTAAAATATTTATTCTGATGTAGAATCGTTTTCCTATCAGATTTTTTCTTTTGTTTATTTGAAATAATCTCATTCTTTTTAAATTAGTCTTATTTTATGAATAACATTCGCGGGCCAACTTTAAAGGCGACGCGGGCCAATTTTCACCCACGGGCCATAGGTTGTGCATCCCTGTTATTGATATATATGTACTTTTGCTATTAAATAAGAATATACAATATTTCCTTAGTACTTTTATTTTTAGTATTAAAAAAGAATAAATTCTTTCAGAAAAATTGTAAATAAGGCTATTTTAATACATTTCTCACAACCTATTTCTGCTGACAATTTTGTAATGTTGAACTCTGAGAAATTAATACTGTTAATACCCTTTGGAGCTCAGTGTTCCAGGCAATGGAACACCAAACTTTAAATTGTTACATTTTGTGATAAATAGATGAAATTCATCTTAAAATGTTCTTTAAACTTTCTTTTTTGATAATAGATGGCAGAACTACATAACACAATTAATAATTTTCAATTATAGCAGATTATTTAAATCCCTTTATTTTGAAGAAATATTTCCAAATTTTTTTATACAAAAATTAATATTTGAAAAGAAACTTCTGTGTTATTTAGTTGCCAATACCTTGAACTATTGATTCCATATTACTTTAAATTTTTTACACATAAACTATATGCAGAATTATCTGATAAAACAAGGTATTCCATCACTTGAAACACTGCGCTGCAACTGCACTTTTTCTTTACGTGATTAGCCTTGAACTCAATGCCGAGGGAAACAGCTGTGTAAATTTTTTACTGTTTTTTTCCCTTTTGGGGTGGAATAAACTATTGTTGAGGAATTTACAAGGAAGGATTACTTATATGAATAATATTTCTACACCTTTATACTAATATAATCGTTCAGTGTGGTATAGGATTATATTAGTTAGTTCGAATCCTCTCTAGTTAGAGAAGCATTATTTTTATGCTCTTTATTTTCCTTTTCGCTGCTATTCATTTTATAATATTGTGTAAATATTTTTTTTGAATTTATATATCTTTAGTTTACTTTTTGCAAATATAATTTTAATTTCTAGTTAATTTTTTTTAATTTGTTAATTACAAATAAATGACATGTAGAGGTCTTAGTCCTTCTGAAGCAACAAAAATGTTTAAAAAATTGCCCTCTGTTAATGAATCAGAGTATTTTGATAGTGATACAGAGAAATATGTTCCTAAGCCACTTGATCAGTCTCAGCCTGATAATGTGTCGGATGGCAGTGAAAATGATGGCAATGATTTATCTCAACCAAGCTCCTCTATGCAGCCCCAAAACCTTACTTAGATAACTAAAAAAATTGTACAGAAATCTTTATTTTATTTATTTATTTTACTGTAGAGTAGCGAGCCTTCTTGGGATGTGCCCTAGATCACACTAAATCTGCTACACAGGTGTGATGCTTTGTTTTTTCATTCATATGCAAAAACATTTACGTGTATATGGGCTTCACTGCAATGCTTGCTTTTTATGACTTTTGCGGTAGTGTTCCATGTGACGGAACAGTCACAAAATCGAAATGATACATGCAATCTTTACAAAAATTTCACTGTATACTCATAAAAGGCCTAAATGGACAACCTCCAAAACTTTTTGTTAATATTTCAACTTTAAAGGGTAGTGTGCTTTAAAAGTTAAACTGCTGAGTTGTCATCTTTGAATAATCCATGATTTAATAAATTCTGAACATTTTTTACAAAGTTAAAATTTAGATTCAATTTGAATGCACTTTCGTTATTTTCTAATATTTTTTCCTTTATTACAATACCTGATTATTAACAAAATTATAGACATTATGAGGAGTTTAACTGTAACCATTCATCCTAGAACACAGCAAATGACAAGATTGGCAGGCAATGTAGTCATTACATAACTTTTATTCAACATGTGACTATTTTTTCATAATTTTATTAATTATTTCATTAGTTGGAAGCTAATAACAAGGAGGTTACACCTTGTGAAGGTGGCTGAGGTGGTGCTAAATCATAGTTAGGGCATTGTTCTCTCTATTGAAAGGTAATAAATTAGAACCTTGGCTGGCAGAAGATCTGTCATGTTTGCTAAAGGTGGCTGACACATTAAAACTGGGTATGGTTGCAATGTCCTCCAAGTGAAATGATAGTTCTGGGGTGCCAGGACAAGAACTAGAGGTTTTCTGCTTGGTTCCTGCTTTTAAATCAGGAAGACTCCACCAAGCTGCTTCTATCTAACCGGTAGAGTTCAACTCAGGGCTAGGTACATGGAAACATGCTTGTGTAACACCATGTGAAGGTGGATTTTTTGTTCATTTATAATATCAGAGGAAAAGTCTTTGTTTAAATAACAAATTAAGAATGTCGATCAAGTATGTGAAATATTTCAAATGCATTTCTTTCTAAATATAATCTTGATTTAGGGTTTTAATTTTTTATATATTGACAGTATGTGTGATTTTCCTTCATAATAAATTCCATTCATATATAATTTCATAATTAATGTATCTGAACTTTAACTAATAATATGTATTAAAGAAAAATGTCAAATAATTTCTTTTTTTAAAAAAGTTGGTCAAGGAAGTAAATAGTGTGTTAAATTGATTATTTATATTTGTCTTACTTTTTAATTTTTTGTTATTTATTAAGTGATTATTATACTGATTTTTCTGTTTTAACAAAATATCTAAAATTAGTTAGAGAGACTTTTTTAAAACAATAAAATTTGCTAAAAATTATTTTAAAGCAGTTTTTATTAAGAGTGCAAAAATTCATAATAAATTTTTGAGGAAATGTATTTTTTCCTATCAGCTTGGTATTTTACAATTAATAAGCATTAAAATTTATATTTGTTATTTAATCTAGCAAATTATTTTTTAATAATGTATAAAAAATGTGCTATCCAGATATATTTGTTGTAAATTTAAAAACTTTATACAAATAATTCAATAAATTAAAATTATAAAACAAAAAAAAAATCATAACTTATTGAAAATAAGCTAACTGAAATTTAATTATATTTTTGCTGGTTATTGTTAGATAGTAAATGTGACTGCAAATTCTATTTATATTATCGATTTTTACATGTTTTTATTTATCAATGCAATATTAGGCTAATTTTTTTATCGTGTTTTTCTGCTTTCTTTGACCACACACCATTTTCAGAATAACCTTTCTTGAAGGTTTGCAGCATCCTTTTTCACCTTCCCCCATAATACTGAGGATTCAGGAGGTGGTTTTGTCAGCAAAGCACAAGGCCACCCACTTTAACAAAAATCATCTTTTAAACTGCACTGAATATAATATTTTAACATATTATTAGGTTAAAATCATTTATATATAGTCAAAATTATAAAAAGTTTTTTCCTCTCATACAAATTTTATTATAAATTAAATTTTTGAAGTAAATAAAAAAATAAATGGTGTTAATTTAACATTAAATAGGACCAATATGTTGACAATGTAAAGCCTAAATTTTTATGTGAAATTTTACAATATTTCAATAAATTTATAAATAAATGGCCAAACTGAGTACTACAGCCTCAGCTCATGGAGCATGAAAAATTGCAACGGTCTCAGCTCGCAAAGCGTCAAATCTGGTGAACTTTTTCTTTGCTAAAACATCATTAAAAGTGATTAGTTGTCAAATGTGTCATCAAATACAGCATCGGAATGTCTCACCACGGCAAATTTCAAAAATGCCTGCCATTTTCATTTTGGATTTTTTTAATGGATGTAAAGCACAATAATTTAAATTCTGTTTTTTCATATTTATATTTTATTTCACTTCGGATGTAGAGCGGAATATAAATATTGTCTTTTATATTCATATTTTTCATTTTCGTGTGGATATTGTGCAAGAATTTCAATCCTGTCTATTCAATTTGTATTTCACTATAGATATAGCGCTGGAATCTCAATCCTGTCTATTTCTATTTGTTTTATATTTCATTTTTTTTATATTTCACTGTGGTTATAGTGGCAGAATTTTAATCATGTCTTTTATATTCAATTTGGATTTTGCTGTGCATGTAGAGCGCTGGTCGAAAAATGAAAGTATGAATTTTATTTTAATTATTTTCTTCAGACATAGAATTCTTAGAATTGTATGTTAAGTATTTAAATTTCCAATAATAAATGAAATTATAGAATCTATTTTTTAAAATTATTCTAGATTTGTCTACTTTTATGTAGCAATGATTTGTAGCATCTTTAATCACTGAAATTCATTATTTTATTTATTTTTAACTTCATTCTATTAAATGTAATTATTTTTGCTACTTACTTTCCTTAAATTTTAATTTTGAAACATTTTTAAATAGGATCTATAATTAATCTTTACTACAATTACTGTTTTTTTGCATTCCATTCGGCTTAATAATTTGAAATCTGAGGGAAACCCCGTTTTATTTACATGGTTGTTGCTATTGATTTCTTATTTAGTGTTAGCTTGGGGAGGAGGAATCCCCATTTCTTATGTTGATTGGTGCCCTTTCTGGGTTGCCAATCAATTTCCAATACCCCTGTCTGCACTGCTTGATGAAAATTTTTTTCGCCAAGCTGAGATTGTAATACTTAGTTTTACCACTAATGTACAAAATATCTCCAAAATTTCTTGCAAGAAAAAAAATTCTTTATACAACACTTTTACTAAAATTAAATCAGAATAAATTGAAATTTATTTAATTATAAAAGATTTAAATTTGATAATATTATGTTCTGTATAAATAGAAAAATATGAATTCTTAACAATATAAAAAATTGCATATGAATTCATTACCTGCATATCTCGCCCTATAGCAAAGCTTGAAATCTGAAATAAATTAAGCATATAAGCAACAAAATTTATATTTAAATAAATTAAAAAACAAAATTACATATTTATTTTCAGTAAAAACATATTTTAATATTATAACTGAAATGAATTGAGAGATAGAGGAAGGCATATTAGTTATTCTTTTATTCTCCATTATGTAAAAAAATGTCCATTATTTTAGAAATCAGTACAAATACATTTTTTTAAAGATTTAAGAATATAAATACATTGAGTTTAGAAATTAAATACAGGCATTTTTGGCTGTTTACAATATTTTATTTGATATAACAAGTGATGCATTTCAGAATTTCATTTGTATCTTGAGCTAAAAATTACGACAAATTATTTTTATACAAGTACCAATTAGATAACCTTTTAAACCATAATATATGTATATATAAAATCTAATATTATTTGATAAAAATACAAATTTTAAAACTGAAGGCAAAAGTAATATTATGAGAAAGCTTAACAGATAATAATGTACTTGTGAAGTGTTTATATTTTATAAATAGAAAGAAAATAATTATAAAAATTGATAATGCATATTTTATCGACTAAGTAGGTTTTGATTTCTTTGTTGCTCAATAAATCAGATAAATTAATATCTGGAATTAGGGTTTACATAGTTACAGAACTATTTTACTGAAAAGCTTTTATTTTTTTAGGCACAGTAAAATTTTCATTAGTTTTTAAGAAAAGCTTGGTAATTTTTAAATTAGCTATGCCTGTGCTTTTCAAGTTTTGACAGTACAAATGACACTGCATTGTGTTAACAGACTCCTCCCAAACTACCCACATTTAACTTTGTTCTGTCATCAGGAATATAATAGCATCCATAATATTTAAGAAAACCTTCAAATTAAGATCTTGAAAATGTAATCATAAAAGCTTTCAATAAAAGACTTAAAAATTTACATTTTGGAGTGCCACCTTGAATTAGTTTGAATTTATAAAACCTCTAATTTAAATTTAATTTTGACTGTTTTATTCCTATATATATATATATATATATATATATATATATATATATATATATATATATATATATATATATATATATATATATATATATATATATATAAAATTTGATATGATCTATTTCATTTATCCTTTCATGTACTGCTGATTTGTTTAGATATACTGATCCTTCTTCAGTTTGGTTTATTGCTCTATTTTGGCACACAAAGGCTAATTAGACTGGAAACTATGGTTTATAAAATGGATTCCAAATGCTATAAGCATCTATGCTCAAAAGTGGGACTTGTACCTTTGAGCTGTTGAACCTAAGACATGAGCACTAACAATTCAGCAGACAGTTCTGCTAATTCTTCACAGATCATAGAAGGTAAGACTTAAGCTAAATTCATCAGATTATTGTTTCTGCATTTTGAATCTAATGCAAAAAAATTATGAAGAGGTAATTTTTTTAAAAATCAAATTTTGTAGTTGTTTCTTGATAAATAGTTCAGAGAAAGTTGAATAATAATTTTATCCATAAATATAGATCTTTATTATCATTAAAGTATAGAATTTGATAAACAGATGTACTAACAAAGATAAATTTACATCCATTTGCTTAAATGTTGCTTACACCCATTTTGCTTACTATTATGATTAAATAATTTTAAAATAGCATTTTTCCTGGAAAAATGTTTTTTCTATTTAGATCCAGAAATTTTCTAATAAATACTAAAATATCCCATCCTCTATTCCTATTTTCAAGTGATAAAAAACTCAAATAAAATATCTATCAATACATCATTTAATTTATGGAATCTTTTACATACAGAAATATCTAAAAATCCAGTTCGCTTGAAAGTTATAAAATTGCTTGAATGAAATAGTTCGTAGTGTGTGTAGCAGTCACAATATATTAAATTTACTTACTATTAAAATTTTGCTAAAAGTCCAATAGCAAAGCTGTAAAGAACTATGCAAATTTATGAACCATATTCCTTAAAGCAATAATAATTTTAATAGTTCAATCATATACAAGATGTTTTCAGATTTCTAAGGGCAAAATTACAACTTATTTTATCATAATAGTAGTAACTAAATTGTGCGACAAGGATAAAGTTCTACAGATAAAATAAATTTTTGATAAAACTAGTCTTGAATGTTCCCTTAAACTGAACTATCTTTACACTTTAATAGAAAATGAATGCTATGTTTAATTCAAAATTTCTCTTAAACCATAATTTTTTTAAGTTGAAATCTCAACTTTAAAAATTTTATAAAGATGGTAAGTCATTACTAGTATGGAAAAGTGACATTCAACTAAAAATCAAATCAAATTGCCAAAAATGTTCATGAATAAATTTTATTAATTTAAAAAAAATATATACAATTAAAATAGTTATCATGTTACAGAACAAATAAATAATCTTTAAGCCACCATCTGAGCAATGCTTGAAAAACTTAATAAACTTATTCTAGGCAGTCATTCCAGCTACATCAAAAAACTATAGGCCTTAAGAAATCAACTGTTTAGTGTAGAAACAAATAATAAGCAGACTTTTATGTGTCATTTTGGTTTCTAATAGATAAACATTGCAAATAAAATCCAAGAAAAATTGAATGCAATATAAGTAAAATTTTGCATAAAACAATTGTAATACGGAATACATACAGGAGTATTTGCAAAAAATGATTGATGTGATTTTAAAAAAAGTAAAAAGTCAATTATACATGGAATTGAATCTAGCCAGAACCCCTACATAATTATGAAAAAAGATAACAAATAACCATTTATATTTGCACACTTAGTAATTTGCATGGAATAATATTGCTGCAGGAATTATAAAATCATTCAGTTTAACAAACTTGCACGGGATTTAGACATAACAGTTAACCCGAAAAGGGAAGATGGAAATTTATTGTTTGTTTTTATCAATCACCATAGCACGTGCATCACAAGCACGGTAAGTTCTTTCAACGAAAATGTTTTATGAAATATCATATTAATAGAGAACTTACTATAGCTTTTAGTTCTTTTGTATATTATCCAAATTGTGTCAAATATTTAATTTACTACTTACCTCATGATTTGTTTCAGAATTGGAAACTACGCTGGTCGTCTCAAATGGAATAAAATAGTTACTTTCTACTGCTACTTCAGCAGAGTTCATATTTTGTCACAAACTAGCTTATAAAAGAAAATCCAGAAGTTGTGGGTGCGGAAAATGAATAAATTCCAAATTATTTTACTACAACTGTAATAGTATAGAAAAGAAATTATATATATAAATTTAAAAAATTAAGACATCTCACATTAAACGAGATTACAGACCACGCACCAAACAAACTTCAAAATTCTTAACAACAATCTTGTTGCCAGTTTCGGACTTGTTATAATTCACATTAAATTTCAAAATAAGTAATTAGAAATAATAATGAGTAAAGGATTTAGTTATGGTAGCAATTTTAATCTTATCTCAGCTGTTATAAAACTTTTCTTCAATTTCAAATGCACTTTTTTACATTTTTAATAGTTAATTTTATAAAAGTTAACTGTTATTGTCAAAAGTGACCGTGATAAATTGTTTACTTATTTCCATAGTAACTGAGAAATATTAGCACTTTTGCCGCAATTAGTTCGACTTTGTAAGTGAAAACTATTTCTTTCCGTCAAATTACTAAAGTAATTGCTAATTTTATTTCTCATGCCTTGTTTGTGACTCACATAATTATGTTTTATCAAAATTTAAAAGATTTAAAGACACACCCTGTAAATGACTAATTTCTCTTAAAACTATAGCATAAACTTTTAGAATCTGCTGTTGCTAGATTTAGTAAATTATTATTATAACATTAATTTCGTCTAATTAAGGTTACTGTATTAAAAACATGAACATGCTTTGTGGTGGGTGCTTCGGTAAAATAACTTGACATTTAAATCAATTTCAGTGCAATATTAAGTGTGATCATGGAAGTTGGTTCATTCTCTGCTATTTCATACGAGCCAATTATAGATAAAAAATCTTTAATTTTGATTTTTATTTTATTAATCTTGCATTTGTATTGCTTTTAAGCGGATACCAAAGATACAATGAGACAACACCCCCAATGTGTCGTCATTACTTACAGTATTATCGATACATTTTTATATTTTAAAGTTAAAAACCGAATTTTCATAACAATTTATGTTATTTGCGTTCTTGATTTAGATTTTCAACATTGTTAATACATGCTTGGTATTGTTATACAGAGTATATTTATAAAGTATGTGCAGTCTTTCCTTTAGTTAATAGAAAGTAATTTAAAATTGATTATGTTTTTTCATTGATGAAGTATGAATAATAGTATTAAGTTTAGACATATTTTATAATTGTTTTGTAATGTACAATTTTTGTAAATTATGTGAAATTATAAGTTTCCAATATTTAGTCTTGTATTTCTGTGGTAAGTAAATGTAATTAAATATTTGAAACTCTGATCATGAATTGGGCAAAATTATGATATTCGTAGTTTGAGATTGAGTGTGATGGGGATTTTGAAATCAAGAGACTATGAAGTTATTTAATTTAGACTGGGAAGAAAATTGGAAATTATTCCAATCCCATACCAGCTACTTGGATTTTACCTGTTATCATTATTTTAATCTAGAAGTCAAAAAGTATTGGGCATTATATTAAAAAAAATTTACAGATATTGTTAATATTGAGTTTTGAACTCCTGAAACTCTGAATTTATGGTTCATAAGCTTGAAGGAAATTTTAGACATTTGTTTTAGCATGCAAATTTTTAAAAATGAAGCTGGTCTGTGTTGTGCAGAATTTTCTTTTAAATACTTGGAAAATGAACCATGTTATGACTTTTTCCTTTTTAAAAATAAAGAAATTAAAAAGTTAAAACATATGACATGATTTGTTTTTTAATTTGATTTATCACCTTATATGTTATACATTTATGAAGATAAAAGATTTTTAGGCACATATGGTGTATAATCCAGGATGCAAAATTCTGAGTTTGGTGATTTTCTGACGGATTCTCTAATGTATATGACAACTTTTTTTTATTATGTCATAGTGATGGAGACCTATAAGAAATATGCAGAAAATTCTATTTTGGCAACCCTAGTATTTATGTCATTGCACACGTCTTATTACGTCATCTTGGTAACATTTCTTCATCACCAAAAAAATTCAGAACTTAGCATGCTGGTATACACAGCATCTGTGCCGATTTTTGTTATCTAAGAGTTTGGAATTAAAATGCTTACCAATAATAAGGATCATATTTTGTTAAGTGATTTTCGAGCTATTGTCAATGTGTATACTGGCATTATGAATTCATATTATTATTATTTTTTTAATTACGTCCTTATACGTATGATGCTCTTTCGAGCATCATAAGTCTTGCAGTCCAATAGAGAAATGAAGCCTCTCCAGGAGAGGAGAGAGTCTTGAAGTGTGAAGAATCACGGGCCTCCTGGAGGGCAGAACACATCCAAAGGTGCTCGCCATTCATGTTCAAATGTTCATTGCACAAAATGCAGTCAGGTGAGTCCACAAGATGAATGTGGGGCAGGTGTCCCTGAAGATAATCATGCCCAGTGAGAAGCCTGAAGCAGGACACCCCCATAGCTCTAGTTGTCCCATAGCTCTAGAATTCATATTATTAAATTCAGTACTTTTCCATTATACCCAGCTTTTGATGATTGCTGTAACAGGAAAGAAAAATATCGTAAATTATTGTCACAAATAATTTATTGCCATCATGTATTGTTTAAAAATATATACATTTTCAGAAACTACTAAAAGATAATATGAACCTTTTATTTACATTTTATAAACTAAACGATAATCATTTATTGATAAAAACTTATTTAAACACCAATGTTTATGTCTGGTGGAACCTGTTTAGCAATCGCATTCGTGATCAATTGCACAAGTATAATATAACAGTACTTTTTTTTAATGAGACAAAATTAAATTTTTCTGTATTTAGTTGTTTTTTGCCCTTGGTGGTTGGTGACTATAATCTTCTTTTAACCGACAAAATTATCACCAAGCAATTTTTTGCACCAACTAGCTTTAGCTTTGTTTAGCATTTACTTGCTTACCACTGTTTATCACATTTTAGTCAATTTGTATGCAAAAAATTGAATTAGTAAATATTAAATTTAAAATAAAATTTTGACCCAATAATATCATTGTATCTATTTTTTATTGTATTCGCTTCTCTGAGAAAAACATGCTATTTCTTTAGGATTAAAAGGGGGTTATAAGGGAAAAGTACCCTTAATTCACTGCTTTGTTATTTAGCTTATTTTGCTATTAAAGAAAAATTCTTGAAGTCTTAATATTGTTTTAATCTGTGTAGTTGTAGCTGTGTGACCAAAAATGTTTATTTTGTTGCACTAGCTAGAAGTGTATATATTTTTGAATCTTGCGATTTCCTTTGTATTGTTCAGTCTCTATACGTCACTATAAGCTTTGGCAGTACAAGTACATACAATATCTCATTACTTTTGTAGCCTTTACTTAGCCTGTCACAACATTATCCATTAAAAATCTTAAATAATTTATTGCATCAACTACTTACACCTTTTATGTTGCTTGTTGATGTCAATGACTTGTTGTTGATATCATCGACTATGATTCTTCTTGGTCTCATAACTGAACAATCTTTCTAACAACAGTACCTGCCTTTTTAATACCACAGAAATTACATTTTACTAATCATAATCTTTTCATTCATAAGATTTAGTCATTTGCTCTCTGTCACTTTGCTTTTGTTAAAATTTCAATGTTTAAAATGATTTGCATAGTAGTGATTACATTTTTCTAATTATATTTTAAATGAGTGAAAGAATATCTCAAGTTTTCTATACTTCTTTCTATTGTTTTGATTGAGCACACTCCATTCAGTTATCTATGATCACTGATAACATGGTTTGAAAATGAGAACAGTGATGCCGCTGTATGAGAGGTCACTAGTTCAATTTTCGATGTCTTCAGAACCATAATTCCTGGTGCTCCCCAATTCTATGCTATCATCACAAACTAGGTTGAAACAATGAGTACTAATATTATTCAAGAAATAGATTGTGAGCTATTTTTTTAAAGTGTTCCATGGAAAATCTTGTGTTTTTCTAAAAAGCTAAAGTTTTTGCTTGTAAAGTACAACAAAAAAGTTTTCATATAACTTTTCATTTGATATTGTCAATCTCATTGCTGAAACTTTTATTAGAGTATCTAGTTCAGTTTCATATAGTTCTAAGTTTGTCAGGATTCAAGAGCAAGCTGAAATAAAATAGCTAAAGTTTTATGATAAAGTGGTGTACACATATAACTCTATTTTTCTCAATGTTGGAACAGCAAAGAGCACTGTTCCAAACTAAAAACACATTTAATGTAATAATGCTTTTTCATTTTAACCATGCTTTCTCATCTTATATATATATATATATATATATATATATATATATATATATATATATATATATATATATATATATATATATATATATATATAACATTTGATTCAATATAGTAGGGAATGAGCTGCTTATTCTAGTCTCTGAAGTAAAGCAATAATTATTTCAATATTGAAATCTGGAAAATACCCAACAGATCCTCAGAACTACTGATGTATTGCATTCACAAGTATCCTGCTAAAGTTTTTGAGTATATGACCAATGCTCATCCTATTTGTATGCTTGAAGACATGCTCTGCATTAATAATCTCAATACACAGTGTTATGAAAATGTGCACACTTTATCGTCTTTCATAAGTGATTAATTATTTCTGCTAAAAAAAAGCACTTCACCTTCATCTTGAAATTAAAATATCAATTATAATTATTTTTTTAATTAATCAGATGTTTTTTGGTATAAAAATTGACTTTTTTCCTGCCACACATTTTAGATTTCCATAAAAGATTTGAAAGAATTCTTAATGCTCTCAAAGTGTGTTGTGGGTTGCATATCATAAAACATTCCATTATTTAATCTTAAATTGACTATAGTAGTGCTATCTATGGATTAGTTAGATCATTTATGTTATACAAATTAAACATTTGTAGGGATTTTTCCTTCATTTTTTTCTTTAATCACGTCAATTATTTAAATAAGTTTTATAAATAGCTTCATAATTAATTCTTAGATATAGCCCATAGGACTTACCTTTATTTGTTGTCTGACTTAAATATCATAAAATTTTTGGAGTGGCTTCAAATTTAACAATACTTAATATTAGTACTTAAAAACCCTGAGAAAATGATAAGAAACATTTATTATTTTCAATTTTGCCTGATTTCTGAAATTCTGATGTAGATATTGATCAATATACATTAGCAGTTAATTTATTTTTACTAAGATAATATTTTATGAATAAAAATTAATGTTTTATTGTATATTTTTTATTTGCATAATTGGAGAAACATTTTGATTGTAACCCTTCCAAATGGAATAGTCAATTCTTTTTCATTTACATGTTCATGTTACACATTACATGCTACAAAATCAACATCATTATTTCTTTTGTTTTGTGAACAATATAATGTTTAGTAATGCATTTTATTGTTCCCAAAACAAAAACAATGAAAAATATTCATCTGAATTCTATTGAAAAATAGTGAAAACATAGATCCAAGCATTAGCTTAGAGATTGTTTACATTTATAAAGTGAATTGTGTCTATTTTTTACATATAATGCTATTGCGACCATTTTCATAAAAATATTATGTTACCAAATGTTACAGATTAATTCCAAAAATTAAAGTCTGAAACAAATTGATAAAAATTAATTTTCTCTTCTTCTTAGAGTTGGGTTTGTATGTCATTGGGCACCTCTGCTTTTATCAGCATTTTGTACTGTTAACTCCAAACCCAATGTTTCCTAGTTCCAGTTGCTCGGGTCACCCACTTTATTAATAAAGTCCGAGTCCTTTAATGGAGTCCAGATGTAACTCTCTAGTATGGATGATGCCTAAAGAAGTTAATCTAGGGAGGGCAAGGACATTCGTAAATAATACGCTTGGTCGTTTCCTCTTGCATGACATTTCCTGCAGATAGGGTATTGTTGAAACAGTCCCATTTTATGCAGGTGTTTTCTGAAATAATAGTGCCCAGTTATGAAGCCTACGATTAAACGCATCTTCTGCCTAGAGCATCTTAGAATTTCAGACACAATCCTCGCTGATGATCCACAGATGTTTCTGGTCAGAGAGTCGGTCATGCTAGCGATAGCTTCCTGACTTTCATCAAAAGAATATGGTTTGGAGGTCACTTCTACCCTCCTGAGAAGGATTCATTGCTGCCCCTTCACTAGATTTCTGAGTTCCCTTGTCTTTTTCAGCAAGGTCTATTTCAGAGGCTTCACCTGCAAATGCAGAAAGGTTTGTTATTTCTTGTGTCTTTTCAGCCACAAGATAACAATTAATAAGCTCAGGTAATATAACAGTCCACCCAGCATTCCCTGAGTTAATGGGCAAGGCAAAAAAGCTCTAGAACTTCGCCAGGCAACTAGAGGCTCCGTTAAGACATCAAATAGCCCTAGGCACGGGTCGCATAACCCCAGGGTTTACGGGAGCTGGTTCGCGGCCTCTGATTCTATATTCAAGGCTATCCTGTCATTCCTACAGGACGGTCGGCGATCCACCAATTGCCGACGCGCCTGGTTGCTGCTCAGGCCCCAGGAAAATTATTTTTAATTGTATTCCAATTTTTCCTCTGAATTGTTACAGAAAATGTAGTCGTAAGTTCAATATTCACATACATTAAAAATAAATGTATAAAACATAAGCTTAAAAATATCTCTGGTGGTGTAATAACTAAATTGCAATATTTGGCATTAAACTGACTGTTTAGATACCTGCCATCCTTAAATTATAAATTTCTTCTCTTGTTTTTTATGTTCACAACTACAAAAATACAAGCTTCTAAAGGTTCTACAACATGCATTTATTTAATTTTATGCATTCTTATATTAATTTTAAATATTTATAAATATTACTTTTTTACAAATTAAAATATTGTTCAAAAATGTTTTTTTGTCCTCTCCATTAATGAAATATTCCCTTTTTTCAATCTAAGCTTTCATGTCTTGTGATTTATCTTTAATTTTTATAAAGTTGGAGGTTTGTGAAACATAATATTTATATAAATGTATTGAATAAATAACTTATTATTTTATTATAAGACTTACTTGACTTAAATATTTAACCTAAGCAGTTCTTTTGGTAATAACATTTATACCAGAAATGATACAAATATTTAGTTTTATTTAAAATTCTATATTTATATACAACCTCTTTCCATTGCAGTAAGAAAATATTTTCACCTAGGATAAAGTTGTAAAAATAAAGAATACAGTTAAATATTACATTAAAATAAGCATTTTTATTCTTAAAAATATTGCCTTTATATTGTTTATTCCAATTGTTAATTACTCACTTTTAACTTAATTCTGATGTACTGAAATTATTTTAACAATAAATAATATATATATCCTTTAAATGCATGAATGATATATTTTTAATATTTGTTTATTTTATTTTAGTTTGATTTATCAAGATGAGTGAGATAAGTGTTTTAGATATACTGGTTACGAGTAATATTAATACATTTGGAACTCAACGGCGATTTCCACTCGATATAAAAATTTCTGAATTAAAACAGAAGTTGGAGTTGCTAACTGGTGCATCATCATCCACAATGGAGCTGCAGTTATTAGATAGTAATAATGATTTAATTGAGAAAATACTTGATGATAATTTATCATTAGGTTCTTTCAACATAACCAATGCTAAGGTCCTTCATGTTGTGGATCCATTTCATCAAGCAGGAGAATTTGAAGATCTTTCTAAAGTTAAGAAGTTTGAGCTATCTGAAGAAGAATATACAAAACGAGGAGAAACTTTTCGAGCTTTCAAGGACAAACTGAAACTCCAAGCAGGTGATCAAAATTCACCAAAGCTAGATGAAAAGCTGAAAGAAGAAGAAGAACTAATAAAAAACATAGCTGTTGGAAATCGTTGTGAAGTTCAAATAGCAGGAAAACCCAGTAGGAGAGGAACAGTGATGTTTGTTGGTAAAACTGAATTCAAACCTGGATATTGGGTTGGAGTGAAATATGACGAACCCATGGGTAAAAATGATGGATCTGTTGCAGGCAAGAGATATTTTGAATGCCCTCCAAAATATGGTAGTTTTGTAAAACCACATGATGTGAAAGTTGGTGATTTTCCAGAAGAAACATTTGAAATTGATGAACTTTAATACTGTCTTTATATAATTATATGCAAATATAACTGATGAGCTTGCTTTGCTTCATATTTTGAAAACATTTCACTATGTATTGTTAATTACTTTAAAATTGTTATTAATTACTACTTCAATAAAGTGTTTATTGTATAATTTTTTATGAAATTGTTGCTCAATATTTCAGGGAATTTTATTTTCAGTTTTGATAAAGCTGTAAGAAGTCTGAAATTTCTAAGTTTCCTGTATATTGTTTTAATATGTGACATTTAAAATTTGCAGATGAACAGAAATTTACATATAAACTTTACTAATGGTAGCTTTTGAAAAGTATGCAAGTAATTTTTATTTACTTATTAGTACCTAAATAAAAAATATGTCAGAAATGTGTGCCACATAATTTTTATAATAAGCATACGTAATTCTGTTTGATAATTTATTAAATTTATGAGTGTAGAAAATAATTAATTGAAGAGACTGATAAAAGCTTATGTGAGGTTTCATTCTTCAGTGAGTGTTTTAATTTTTTTTAGTGTTTCTGAAAATAAAAAAAATAAGAAGATTGTGAAAATGTACAAAACATAAATTATTCAACTAAAGTTAAGCACAGCTGAAAATTTTATTTTATACTGATAGATATTTTCTAAGGTAGCAATATTTTTTCATAAACATTGTTTATAATTAATTTTGTGTAACTTTTCTTCTAAATATATCTGGGTTCTAGAACAAAATGTATATAATGGCTTAAGTGAAAATCTATTCATATTTTTGCAAAGATTTTTCTTAGTCAATGAATATACTTTGCATATTTATTGATTAAATTTTATTCTAACATTATTCATTGACTAATTTAATATGTTTATCTGTATCTCTTATATTAAAGAAAAACTACATTTTCATGTAGGAATCTTTAGAGAATATGCAAAACAAGCTTGTATGCAAGGTAATAAGTTACTTGTATGATTAAAATAATTAATCATATCCTTTCTTACAATTCCAATCAAAATAAACTAGTTTTTGTCTTACATATTTTTAGATCCTTGTTTATTGAATTAATCATTGTATTTTATCTTATTTTTGATTATTTACTGTCTGATTTATCTTAAAAAAATAATTTATTTTCAATATCTTTTATGTAATTTTTTAAAATATTTGTTTACATTACTACAATTTTTTATGGAGTTATTGATCACTTATCAGTGTATACTATTGGACATTTTTAGTCTAAATTATACTTTTCCACATGATATGTGTCTATGCTTGTAACAAAAATAGTTATTTCATGCTTCTGTAATTAATATTAACTTTTAGAAAATAAATGATCATTGCAATTTGTGGTATTTTATTTATGATAAAATAAAAAAATCATTTAATTCTTAAAGTTATTTTTACTACAATAATGATAAAATTTGTAATTTACTTTTATCATTGTTTAAAGATTTCTAAAAATAAAGAAAAAAATATTTTGTTGTAAAATGTTTATAATTTTTAGGAATATATCATAGAGCAGATTAAATGTCAATGTATATTTTAAAAAGATGTTCAAGTCATATTGACAATTTAACTGTTTTTGATTGGCAATGTTTTTAATACTTCATTAAAGTGTTTAAAGCTTTTAAATAATAAATTACTTCTCTTTTTAAAAATATTCTTTTAAATTCTATTTACCACTTTTCATTTAGATTAACCGAAAATTCGGTATTGGTAGATGGATATCGCGCATAGTGACGTAATTTAGGTTGGCGACAGAGCCGTAGAGTGTTTGGAGCGAAAATTTGAAATCGTGCCAAACCTGTACAGCTCTGTAAACTTTTAACAATTTTTTAATGCTAAAAATTAGCAATGAAAATACTCATAATGTGTGTGTGTCTGAATATAATAACATCAAATTTTCATATTAATATATTCTCTGAAACTAACACTTTCTAAGTAAAATTTGAGAAAAAATATTGTGTCTCACAAAAATAAAATATAAATTTAATACTAAAAAAAAAAAAAGGATAATTAAATTTTATAATAAATTTTGTTTCAAAAAGTAAATTTTGAGAGTAAAACATTAATACATACATATTTAAACAAAATAAAATATTTTTAGTTTCAATTAAAAGTATGAAAAAACATTTAAGTTTATAAAAGCTATAATAATTATAAATTTTATTTAAAAATAAATACAGTACATAAATCTATTGACTTATTTTTTCATCAAATTTTATCGAAAATTTTTGAAAATTGTTTAAGTTAAAAAAATCATTTGATTTATCAAAAGAAAACACTGAAATAATACAATTACTAATAAAATTATATTTTATAGCACATAAAATTCAGTAATGTTTTCACAGTAGAAATGTTTTACAACTATAAGACAATTAGAATTCAAAGTATCAAAAGCCTAATCTGGTGCAAATAATTTTTTAAATAAAAAGCGAAACAAGTATTGTCAAAACTGAAATTGATGCATTACTTGTCATTAAATAAATATCATGTACTTTTCCTGATAACTTATTTCTGGAATTGGCATCTATTCAAAGCTCTAACATGAAAAATATTTAGATTAAAATTTAATTTTCTCAAATACAATAATAGTGAAGTATTTAGAAATTTATGATTTATTCTGTCTACTATTTGGTATAAATTGTCATCAATGTTAGAAGTTTCAGATCTAAAGTAATTTAGATATTTCAAAATTTAAAGGAGAAATGAGAGCTAAGTTAATATCTTCATTAAAATAAACGATTAAAACTTTTTAATTCATACAAATATGATCAACAGGATAATACATAAGTACTAGTTTTTGTTATTGGTCAATTAATTTAGATGATAGATTTTTTCTTCAAAATTTTCAGTGAAATGAACTTGATGAAAAATATTTGATTTTAATACGATAATTAAACTGAAGCTAAGCAATAAAAAATAGTCATATTGAATGATATAATTAGTAATTTTTTTATTCATATTAATAATGCAATATGTTACAAAAGCAAACGTGAAATATTGATTGATATTGATAGAGATTACATTAAGTATATAAATATTTTTAACTTTAATAAGTAAAATGAATTTCTAAATAAATAAGAAATACAATTACTAGAATATTCCCTTCTAAATGTGCAAGTTAATAGAGCTGATGAAATAAAAATATTTAAATACAGAACAAGAAAATAAATATAAGAAAATTTTTATCTAAACAATTAATATTTAAGGATATTTATGTAGAAAATAAAAATTTACAATATAACTTTTAAATTCAGAAAAACAGGAAATATGTATTATATAATGTTTATAAATATGCACTATTGAATATAATCAGCATATGATTTTAATTATTGGTACTTCTTTTTATATAAATACCCTCATCTCAACAATAAAAATTATTCACATGCTTCCAAAATTTACAAAGCTTACATTTCCTAAATTCAATATCTATACACTTTGAGGACAGCTCAAAATTTTAGAAACAAGTAACGTTGAGAGAAACTTGCAGCATTTTATATTTAAAGTTTTATTCTAGAACCAAGTAATAATTATTTATAAATATTATACTTCTAGATTGCAATTTTCTCAAACTTAATGAATAAACCAAAAATATTTTTACAAAGCAAAGCATGCAAAAACAGACAAGTACAAAACCTTTTCATACGCAAAAAAAAATTCCTTTTTGAGGACGTGATGTAAATAAAATGCAACTTTTTTTTTAATGTATTAAAAAAAAAAAAAACCTATAAAGTGCTTTATAAATACTTGACTTAAAAAATTGTCCGTTTTACTCTTTATCTTATAAGTAAAATCACATGTGAAAGAAAATACTTCAATGCATATTTAGAAAATAAATAAGAATCATTTATTCAATTTGAAATCAACACTTTAAATTCATCAACACATTTCAATTAGAAAACAATTTTTCCAAATAACTATTAAAGGAAAGTAAATTTTAAAAGAAATTCATATTTTAATCAATATCTCAAATTAAAAAAGGCATAGGAAATTCAACTAGTATCTTTAAATTTTGGATCTTTTTTAGTATGAACAAGATAAAAGTTAAGAGAAAGTTTTTACTTTGTTATAGTTAAAATATTAACTAAACTTGATCAATACAAATATTAATATTTATATAGAACATAAATTTTTTCAAATCTAAATTAATCTGATGACTATCAGTATATACCCTGGATCCAACATAATGAAAATAATTAAGTGAAAAGTAATCCATGCATGTAAACTTTTAGAATAAATATAAATTAACATGGATTTTCATCAACTGATGATACATGTTTTTGAACATGTCTATTTAAATTGCTTCTATCCCGATATTTTTTCCCACATATTTTACAATTAAATGGGTACTCATCAGTGTGTATAAGGCGATGTTTTTTAAGAAGAACTTTTTTTCGAAACTTTTTGCTGCAAATAAGGCAAGTAAATGGTTTTTCATCGGTGTGACCTCGAACATGATCCATCAAATTTCTTTTATCGCTGAAACATCTCCCACAAATTTCACAAGAAAATGGTTTTTCACCAGTATGGCCACGTAAATGTATAGTCAAAGTTCTTTTATCACTAAAACTTTTTCCACAAGTAATGCAAGAGTATGGTTTCTCACCAGTGTGAGTACGAAAATGTACCATTAGGTCTTTTTTAACTCTGAATTTTTTTTCACATACATCACAAACATATGGTTTCTCACCAGTGTGAACACGTGCATGCATATGCAAGGTGTAATTAAGACTAAATCTTTCACCACAAAGTTCACAAGCAAATGGTTTTTCACCCGTGTGAACTCGAGAATGAACTTGTAGACTGTCTTTACGATTAAATTTTTTGCCACAGGTTTCACATGTGAATGGTTTATGTCTAAAATGAATACGAGAGTGCCTTTTAAGGTTATAACTAGATGTTAGACTCTTCTTGCAGATTTTACATGTAAAAACATTACCATT
Organism: Latrodectus hesperus; assembly: GCA_037975125.1. Lineage (NCBI taxonomy): Eukaryota > Metazoa > Arthropoda > Arachnida > Araneae > Theridiidae > Latrodectus > Latrodectus hesperus. Next base: position 124,592,377 of record CM075852.1, read on the forward strand.
AGAATGAATAGGATAATGGCAATCTAGATCACTTTTATTGCTAAAGACATCTTCACAAATATTACACACAAAATTGTCTTTGTTAGAATGAACTGTACTATGGGAGTCAAGTTCATCTATGTTGCTGAAAGATTCTTGACATACATTACAAATATAAGAATTACCCCCAGAGTGAACAATCAAATGACAATCAAGATCATTTTTAGTTGTGAAGACTTCTTGACAAATATCACATATATAGGAATCTTTGACATAATGAACAACATAATGACAATCTAAATCATGTTTGCTGGTAAAATCTTTTTGACAAATGTCACATACAAAAAAGTCATCACCAGAGTGAACAACACAGTGGGAATCTAAATCTAATTTATTGCTAAAACTTTCTTGACAAACATCACATTCAAATGAACTACTTTCATAGTGAACAGCAGAATGAGAACCAAGGTCACTTTTACTGCTAAAAATTGCTTGACATATTTCACATACATAGAGTGCAGTTTCGGAGTGAACACTATAATGGTCATCAAGGTCACTTTTATTTTGGAAATTTAGCCCACAGGTGTCACATACAAAAATATCCAAAGTATGAACAGAGTAATGACAATCAAGGTCATTTTCATTGGTGAAACTTTCTTGACAAATTTCACAACTAAAATAATTATTTTCAGAGTGTAAGGTGCAATGGTCATCAAAGTCAATTTTAGTGCTAAAGCTTTCTTGGCAGGTATCACAAGTATAAATATTTGGAATATTACAAGTAAATTCCATGTTTAAAAGAAATATACAATTATCACTTAGCTTTGCTTCTGTAAATAAATATGCGTGGCAATAACTATTTACATAGGCAATACATGACTTTTTTTGCCAAGTAGTATTTTTTTAATTTCTGCAAAGATAGAGCTTGTAATTAATTTCTTTACTTGTAATACATCAGAAATTTAACATATTATCTTCATTTCAATCCTATGAAAATACTCTAATTACTTGTTCTAATGTTCGCAGGAAATAAGTTTTTTCTGCTTTGCATGGATGAGTCTGAATTTTCACGTAGCTTCCAATATCTGCCCGATAAATTTCCCTTACACTTACTCAGCGTAAGAGATACACTTCCTGAAATATAAACATGCACTTAACTGCACTTCTTAAAAAAATTCCATAAAAAAAATGTCTAATAATTAAATACTATATTGCACATGCGAGACAGGAATTTCATTTCAATATATTATATATATCAATTCCAACCTCAATAACGTGCAATATGAATGAGATAACAATAAAACGAGCTAAACGAGCGCGATTGTTACAACTTTATTTAAAAAGCAAACTATGTTTTATTAAAGTAAAGAAGTTTACTTATTTATTACATGATTTCATGGCCTCTTATTTGTTGATAAAGTATATTGATGGATTGATTAGCAATAAAAAATACTGCTATGTTTTAATCTATCTTTTTTTTATAAATCTGAAACATAGGGGATTCAAATTACGTCACAAATTACAAAGGCTATTATAAGTAGTATATTTAATTATGTATATTACATAAGTAGTATATATAATTATGTATGTATTGGTAATAATATATTTATATAATATTTATACCCCATTCGCACTGCCCTTTTAAAATAGATTTAAAGTAACATCTGATTTAACTTAAACACCATGCTGGAAATAGTGTTCGCACTGCTTTGCATTCGAAACTGATTTTAGAAATATTGTTTTTTGTTCAAAACCATATTTATCATTTGTTATTACAAATAATATGACATTTTCGAATTTTTTTACAGTTGAGCAGGTTTTAAGTAATTACAGACCAAAATGACACTAATTAAGATCAGGATATTTCAAATGAGGAATACGAAACCAAGGAATGTCGTTGTCAAACCTATTTCTTCTCAAACTTAATATAATTTTTTGTTGTTTATTTAATACTTAAGTAAATATTTCTGCGTTAATTATTTTTTAAAATGTTGTTTCTTTTGCATTTATTTTGATGGGTTCAGATATTTCAACAAACACTGACAACAAGATAACAGAAAACAAGATGACGCTAAATCAGTTGAAACGTACTTAAGTCAGTTATCCAAACTGACTTAAGTCATTTCAAACTCACTTAAATCACGAGTTGCCACTGGAAGAAAGGTTGCTGATATTTAAATGTATTTAAAAGTGCAGTGCGAATGGGGTATTAGTAGAGAAGAGATCCTTTGAATTCATTATTAAATTTAGATTAGGTGGGATTTTCAAGGCTTTATACGCCCTGCCGGAAGAGTATTATCAGGAAGATTTAAAATTCTTCAAGGTCTTGGTTGAAAAGAAAGAATTTTATGGTCTTAGGCCGAAGTAGATTAAATTGCATGATTCAGAATCTTATACAAACTTTAATAAAACTTAGATGCAAAATTTTAGAAAACTTAGCGGTAGAAGGAATGTCTAAATTATTTTGAATGACTTCATTTCTGACAAACCATGGAGCTCTGGGAATCAAACGTAATATAATCAACTAAAAAAAAAACAGCTTTTGCTATTCTTTCCTTATCTGGGTCTGTATATTCATGTGAACAATCATTTTCAAGCATGAACAATATCGAGTAAATTAAGAAATCGGCTTATCAATGTATAGTTAGACTAGTCCCTTAAAAACTGCATCATACAAACCTGACTTACCCTTACTTTCCAAGGAAATGCTAGGCCATTGTTCACATTTGATGCGTATTTGTAGTTATTTTTAAGAATACCTTTTATATTATTTTAGAAGTGGTATTTTTAAATTAATATTACTACCTTTATATGAATATGATATCAAGTTTTATTAGTAGTATATATAATTTACTATTAGTAAAACAAAGACTTATTTAGCAAAGGCAAGCTTGAGAGTGTACTTTTAATGATAATAAATTACATAATAATGTCTCCAATTAAAGCAAAGCTTACGTTAAAAAAATGACTTTTTGATTAAATTTCAATTTCAAAGTATCTAGATTTGCCTCCTTTGAATGACAAAGTTGCTGATCACTGGCCTAAGCGATTACAATTTTTATACAATCAGTCAGAGGCGAAACAATGGGGGAGGGGGGAGCAAGGAGGTTATCATGTTTCGTGCGCAGCTTGCAGAGGGGCGCCAAATCATTTCAAAGATAAGCAAAACTTTTCAGAAAATTTCAATCTTTGTTTTATTACAATATCAATTTTATTGGGAGAAATAAACTTTGCATTTTATAATTATTGTGTCATGCCCAGGGAAAAATTAAAAAAAAAAGTTCCAGGGAAGAATCAGATTTGGAAAAGAGAAGGCGTTGTTGATGAAAAATGGGGAAGACCTTAAAAATTGTGTTCTTTTAACCATGCTTTCAATTTTCATTTCTTAGTCAGTTTTCATTCTTTCAATCTTTTCCTTTTTCAGTCTCATACTTTGCACAAAGTTCGTGATACTATTGTTTTGTATTACAAATCTTGTAAATGTGTAAATAAAGAATATATCTTAATTTTTCATATAAAATTTCTGGAATATTAGAGCGGTCAGTTCCATTTTTTATGCATATGAGAGGTTTGTATCTTAGTATAAAGCTATTAACCAAATTATTTGTGTTAATGTTATATACAAGGTATTTTTAGGATTTGTTTACTCAGGGAGATTACAGAAGAGTAAGCCCATAAAATACAACTTATTTTATTTTGTGACTACACCAAGATTCAGAGTTCCCTTTATGAGTCCTAATTGTTATACAAGTTGTCTAAGTCAAGTTATATACTAAAAAAGGGATAATAATAACATTAATAAGTTTGTTTTACTCAAAATAGATGTTTTTCAAAATTTTAGTGATTTGAAATATTTTTTGACGTGCTATTTTTTAATTTACCATACGAGATTAAATCATTTTATCTAACAAGCAGTATTTCATTAGTACTTTTGATTTCCTTTTATGATAAAAAATGTGAAATATTAATCTTATTTCGACTCTAATAACGTAATAAAAAATTATTCGCAAAAAAAAGAGAAAATTTCATACATTTGAAATATTCCTGATGGAAACTTGTAGGAATTTAAATGTGCTAATAATAACAGAAAAGTCGGATTTTACTTAAGTTAAAAGTTAAATATTAAATTATTTATTAGTTAAAACTATTCATTTAATATTAATTTATTTAATGTCTAAATGCTTTTATTTGGGGAAATAATTTTTATTTGACTCGTAATTTTGTTGGCTTTACATGAGCACCTTATGTTGAAAAATTCTTTTTTCAAATGATAGAAGTTAAAAATCTTTAAATGTTTCTTTCTCTTTTTAAATGTTTTTTGTTTTTTTTTTGTTTGCTTAAATCAGTGTGGCGTGCGGTAGGTTTTCATGCAGAGTGTGCAGAAAACAACAACTACAATAACAATAAAACCATAAAATATACATTAAACACTTCTTTACATTTTATTATTCATTTGTACATAAAATCCATACGTCTATCCGTATTACTAACAAAATCAACAATTACATGATAACAAAACTTTGATTTTGACTGTAATAATAAGTGTAACATTTCTTTTTCTATTGTTATTAGAGATAAATTGCTGCATAATTATTTACTCTTTTCAATGCTGAAAATGATCTCTAAACCGAAGTAGATGAAAAGGGAATTGGACAAATTAAATGTGCCAATTTATTTACTTCCCTTAGGGCATCTGTCAGATCATTCAGCATTATATGCTGAATAAGTTTCGATAGATTCATTCCGTGGTATGACTCACTATGATAAAGAACGAATAATTCATTGGTTAGCTTTATAAAATCGAAATGTTTAGCTTGAGTTTTGTACATTTACACGACGTTTTTTTTAAATTTGAGGGACACATTATAGAAATAGTCTCTTCATAAACTTTATCAAATGCAACAGAAGTTCGCATATTTTGAATTGCATCTTTTACTTCCTCTACATTTTGACTAGATTATGCTATATCTAAATTAGTGTTTTTGAGAATATTAAATAGAACATTAGTATAACTAAGCACTTTGGCAAAAATATTTAGGGGAAAATTACCGTTAAATTCTTCGAAAACATATGATAACTCTTTGCAATATTAATTGCATTGTTCTCCCAGCCTTATGGATTCTCAATAATATTTTCAAATAAATCAGATAGGCCTTGCCTTTCGCTACCACTAACATCTTTAAAAAAAAAAATCTTTCCACTGATGCAATACAATTATGCTAATTACATATGCCAATATCGTAGCACAACCGATAATTGCGATTTGTGAGATATGTCAGATGTTTCATCCAGCATAATAGCAACGAATCACATTTATTTTAGAACATTTCTAATTTCTGAAATTACAATATTTTTATTGATGCTATAATATCATTTCGTGGTCTATTAGAGGTTCCAGAAAATACAGTTGCAGTTCTTACATGTATGCTAAAAGGTCACCATTTTTACTCTTTAAAGTTATTAATTCTATATAATTTCCTCGATTAAGGGAATTTATATTCTCATTGTGTCCACGAAATGCATCTTCTTGTTTTGCTAAGTAACAAAGTACAACAATTAATCTCTTGAGAATATTTCTATTTCTTATTGCTTTTTCATTGTGTTGAACAATCGATGAAGCTTTTTGTTGAATAACATTAAATTTATCCTGACGGTACTAAATGATTTTGATAGTATTATGGCATTTATGTGAGATTGTGTTTTTTCATGTTTCTTTGCAGGTTCGTGGAGATGATTTAAGCCACTTTAGACTTGTTTTGTCCAAATATTTTTATCCTTTTCAATTAGCAGAAAAGTAAACATGGCCAACAGTTCAACTTATTAATTTCATAACAACCGGTTAACCATTTAAAATTTCATACATACGAGTAGATTTTTGAAAATGTCGTACACACTGTTGTCCTTTAATCTTAGCACTTTGGGATAGAATAATATCCCGCATTGGTCTATTTAATTTAATCAGTCGTTGTAGTAACGTCTCGTCTCGAAAATGGATTTTCCAATAAACCTTTAATTATTGAGACATCTGAGTTCGCCATTCTGAAATGGGTTGTTTATTATGAATATAAGTTTAAAGAATACAATAAATAAAATATTTACCAACGAGTAGTCGAGGTATAACTTTAAAAACAGCTTAACTTATGATAATTCCACTAGCACTGAAGCAAAAATCATGTCTTCCGTTGTATGGTCGATGGCATATCGATGGCGAAAAAGCAAAGCTTCGAGCTTCCATGAGAAACTTATATTTTCAGCTAACGTAGCACCATACGGCGCCCGCCGCTGCGATGCCTCATTGGATGCTCATTGGTGCCGACAAACCGAATGTCTATTCCACGTGTAGAGGATTTTATTGTACGCTGGCACAATAGAACTAACTGTTTCTTGTTCGGTCAGTGTACTAATTTATATATTTATTTAATAAATATAATTTAACCCACTGATTAATCCACATCCACAATTAATATTATTAATTGTTTTTAACATTTGGAAATCATAAGTTTTGCGAAAAACATCTTGACAATTTTTAAAAACAATACCAAGGATATGGAATTACAGATATAACTTAGATACTGTCTGTAAGACACAATTATATGGTAAGATTTGAACTGTTTTGTTAAAATTCGTTTCTTTTTTGTCTAACAAAACAAAATTGTTTTTCAACGAATTATTTCTATAAATATAATACATCACGTAAATTATTTTACCACACTAAAACATTTGCTTTTATATTGATGAAAAACTTCTTTTATATTTCTATGAAAACAAAATCTTACAATATATAAATTTAAACACTAACCGTTTGCAAAATCGTATGACCAGTTAATCAGATAAAAATCCGAAAGAGCTTCAGCACGTAAGTACCCGTTCTAATACAACGATTAATAAACCGTACCTTCGGATGATTATGAATGCCAAATGCAGGAAAAATACCTGCCCTCTCCATATGAAAGTCCGTCGAGAATCAGACTGAAAGTTAAACCTGGACTCGTCGGGAAACATCACACAAGACCATTGTTGCAGTGTCCACATTGCATGCTCTCTACTCCAGGCTAACTGCAGGCGACAGTGAGTTGCGGTAAGTGGATCACATCTGATACGCTTACGAGCTTATAGATAATGTGACCTAAGCATCTGTACACGATCTGCTTTGAAAGTGTCGTACCAGTAGCTGAAGAGACAGGTCTGATGCTGTGCTCCGTCTGTTTCTTTTGGCAGTAATTGTCAAATACCGGTCCTCATTTGGCGTTGTTACTCAGGGGGCGACCTGTGCTATAACGTCTACTTACATTACCATCATCTTGAAACCGCTGCCAAAGTCTAGAGATGACACTCTGGGCGATTCCAAGTTCCTCGGATGCTTTTAGCTGGGTACTTCCAAATTCCAGACGGCTGATAATTCTACCACGTAAAACATTATCCAAATGTTTCCCTTGTGCCATAACTATGAGGTTATTGCACTGAAAGTCTTTTAAAGCACTTGTGAACAATTTTACTTTTTTGAACCATTCCTTAGATACCCCTCTCGTACACTTTCGTCATTGTGATGTACTATCGGCGCCATCTGGTGGTTTCTTGTAATTTGCATGTAGTTCTTAAAGATGTGTGTGATAATTCTACATGTGAAATTTTTATTTTAGAGTTCAACACTTCCGTGTGATTCTGAAATACGCTTAATTTATGGACATGAGTGAATAATAGAATGCTTATTTAAAATTGAATTCAAAACATCATATGAATAAAGCATTTTACTATACAATTTTTTAATTTCATTCAGAATTCTAGCTTATAGATAGCGTGACCAATTTTTATAACAGGTACATCAATAGAATTGGCCAATGCAGTAATCCATCTTGTAGTATATAAGAGAAAATAAACATTTTGAAATTTCGAAGTAATAATTATTAACAATTCTAAACAATAACAGTAAACATACAATTGCTGATTAATGAATGTATTTTTTAAGTTATAACAGATTTTACTATAAAGCAAAATATTTAAGATCAAGAGATAAAAATGTAGAATCAATTTGTATAACACATTAATTTTACATATATTAAATTAAATTACTATATTTTAATATTCATATTTTCTTAACTCTATACTTAAAAGGTATTTTGTTGAAAACACTTCACAATTACAGGAAATTTTGAGGTATTTATCATAATTTTCAAAAACTTCTTGACATTTTTTAATTAAATTCTAAATTAAAGTAACTGGAAAAGAGGAGTGACATTATATACATTATTATGAAACAAACTAATAAATTAAAGTATTAGTTTAAAATATTTTTAATTGTTCTGAAAAAAAATTATTATGGGATTCTAAATAACAAAACGTTTTCTTCTAGATATTACTGATCACAGCAGTAATAATCTAAAATTGCCTCTTTCTAAGCGATTAAAATTCTTAACACATCATGTATTTTATATTTTGCTTATCAGTTTTTTAAAAAAGTCCGTACTTCATAATTTTAAACATAAAAGCAAAAACTGAGAAATTATTGATATTTGTCATTATATAAATTATGGTATTATACATTTCATTCAGCGACTTTTTTTTTTTGCATATATTGAATAAAAATTGTTTTGCACCGAAGAAATTTGGGATGAAAAAATGACCTTTTTCCTTTTATAAACAGTGTTTTGAATTTTTTTAATTGACAAGATAAACAAAATACTGCAATGAAATTTGAATTCTGACACTATTTATCAAATTTCAACAAATAAAATACAGGTAACTCTCCTATAACACGGTATCTTATAACACGGTTTCGCTATAACACGATTCGTAAATTGCGGGAAAATTCCTACAACACGTCATCCTATAACACGGTTTTGTTCCAATGTTAGAGCTTGTCCCAACGTCAGAATAGTGTTCCTACCATCTAACACTACTTCGTTGCTCCAACAATTGGATCAAGGTATTATTTATACCTTTAAAACGTATTATATAGGAAGATCCTTACAGTGGATTTTAGACGCAACCGATTCGGAATCAATTAGCGTAATGGAAGCTTGGAAGAAATTTTCAATCAAGCACTGTATCGAAATCATATCTTTGTCGCTGAAAGAAATAAAAACATCAACCTTAAATGCGTGTTGGAAGAAGATATGGCCCTCTTCAGTAGAAACAGAAAACATGCGTGAAACATCAGAAAACGAAATTGGTGCCATATTAAAAGTCGCTAAATCAATCGGAGGCAAAGGTTTTGTGTATATGGCTACTGAAGACATTCAAGAATTATTAGTGGAAGAAGAAGTTGACGAAGCGGATTTGATGGAAATGGCATCCTTGGATGAAAATCAAATAGATTTTGAGGACGATCTATTTGATTTGCATCCAAGGATGCAAATCAAATAGACTCTGATGAAGATTGTGCAGTTAAGTATTTAACATTAAAAGAGTTACAAGAAGGCCTATGCTTAACGGAAAATCTCGAGTCATTTTTCTTGAAAACAGACCCTTCCACGAAAAGAAGTCGAAAATTCAAAAGGAGCTGCAAAACTGTTTAACTCCATACCGCGAAATTTACAATGACCTAGTAAGAACTAGTCAGCAAAGTTTGATTGCAGATTTTTTTAATAGGGGAAAACAGACAAAATCTTTAAATAGAGATAAAAGATCTGAAAGTGAAGGCGATATCGTTCCACCCAAAAAACGTTCTCGGTTGATTGTACTGAGCAGTGACGACGAATAAATTCATTAAATTAGGGTTGCGTTAGATTAAAATATTTTTTTTCTTACTTTGTGTTGGATATACATTTATTATTGAATAAAAATTAAGTTGTTTATGTCGAATTAAAAAAAATATTTGTTTTTAATAAGTTTTTGGAACGTAACCCCCCTTTTTGAACTAATTCTGGGTCTCATACAACACGATTTCACTCAACACGGCATTTTCTAGTAACCTAACTACCGTGTTACCTGTACTATTACTTAACTGTGGAAGAGTTACTAATATTGGAAACATTCAACTGATTAGAATATCTTCCACAGTAATACATGAAATTTAGATGATTGATTTAAAATTTTATAAATTTACAGCTCTCTTATTAAATACTCTCTTAGTTTCAACTTGCATTCATTGAGAACACATGATGCATTTTGTTTCATGCAGTACCTGCAAACAGAAATAAAAACTTTGAAGCACACTCAAGAAAAATGCCTGTAATTATTGATCTATGCAATGTTATCATATAAAAGATCTAAAAGCGCTGTATATTATGATTTATCAAAAGAAAAACATGTCATCAATGTGAGATAAGATCATAGTCGGTCAAGATGAATGTACCCGCTCTATTGGCTCCTTTTTAAATGATTTAACACCTGTGTAGTTCAACGAATTTATAGTATACGTCTGATTAACTGCATAGTTTAGATTTTAACAAGGAAAAATGTGTGCCTATTTCAGGAATCCTGCATATTTTAACTGAAAAGATAAATTTTAACTAATCCAACAAATATAGAAGCAGAATAAAGCTAGATACTTTTGGTATTAATATATTAGCATTATCCCAGCTAATTTTACACCAAGCCCTAGTTGTGCCAAATTATAATAAAAGAAAGCAATTATGCAAATAAAGTTTTACATAAAAAAATCAATTTATATTCATAAATAAAAAAATTATTTGTGATAATGTTAATAAATAAGTAACCATAATTTTTATGTGCATAATGTATATCAAAATAAATGAAAAGTCTAAGAATTTGAAAGGAAAAAATCATATCGGATTGAAGTTTCAGTTTAAACATGAAGTTCTACAAATACCACATTAAAATGTATATATTGTAAGATATTTTAGTTCTAATGCAAACACTTACTAAAAAAGATAAACAAAAAAGTAATGCAATGAAAACAGAAGTAAAATTTAGATTAAATATATATATATATATATATATATATATATATATATATATATATATATATATATATATATATATATATATATATATATATGGATTGATTAAAAATAAATCAAATGAAGTCAATAATCCTTGCTTCTCTACACCCAGCGATAATACAAATAACATTATTTCTGAATCACAATCCATTTTGTTTACATTTTGATATCTTGTTCTTCTTATAATAAAAAATTGCAATTTTAAAAAAAGAAAATAATTTCAAGTGTTTTTTAGAAGCAGAAAGTATTCTGGAATGGAAAGTTTTATTGATTAAATGTATATCATTGAGATAAAACTCATAGAGATCAATTCAGTGTTAACTGCTCTCAATTTAAAAACACTGCAATCAGGATATCAAAATATAATTTTCAGCTATTTAGAGACCGATATCTCAATATAAATTTCATCACATTTCATGCTGAAGATGTTTTCTTGATTCACAAAAAATTTATGTTGTATATGAAGAATGTCAAAAGGTTCCATCGTCAATCAAAAAGTTATGATTCAACATAGACATTTTCATATCATTAACTAAATTTCTTTTACATTCATTTTCTGCTTGGAAATAATGATGCAATTATAATAATCAAATAAAAATATACCTATATAAAATTTAAAGAAAAATACTTGAAAACAGCATCACGAATACTAAGTCATCGTTTAAATTGTTTGATGTTTGTAATAATTTATTTCACTTCAAGGGTAATTAAATTATAATACAAACTTCGAATACATTTACGCAAAATAAATAAATAAAAAATAAGTAAATGTTGTACGTAATTGTAAATTAAACCTGAAGGACATATATAAGACATATATATATATATATATATATATATCATATATATATATATATATATATATATATATATATATATATATATATATATATATATATATATATATATATATATATATATATAACACAGTACTATCTTACTTATTAAATTTAGATAAATATCCAAATTATATCCACATAAATGTCTGTTTTTCTTCTACACATACATATCTATCAGAAGTCCAAAGACTGACACATTCATAAAACGTCTATTTTTGATCCACTAATGAATGTTCATACTGGTCCACCAGCAAACATCCAGTACACATATAGTTAATTTTTAGATATTACATTACATATATTCAGTATTGTATGCTTGATTCTTGAGATCCGCTTGTAAGTCTTCGTCGATAATAGGACAAATAGCACAATGACAGATGTACAACCACAGAAGATAACGAAGAAAACACCCAGGGCCACGGTGGGAATCGAACCCATACTCCTACGCTCTCAAGCGATTAGCGGAGTGATGCTTTGACCACTCAACCACGGAGCGCCCACATATATTTAATATTAATGACGTCCACATTGGATACGGTGGAGGTTTTCTGGATGTCCCTGTTTGTGTGGGTAACATTGAACAAAATTAATATGTAAATAAAATTTTGAAAAGTTCACTGTGCACATGATAATCATATAAATATTAAACTTATATATACTCTAGTACTTAAAGATGCCAAAAAAAAACAAAACAATTTAAATAATAGCTACTTACTTTGTAGACTTACATTTTTAGTGAATTCTTATAAATGAATATTTTTGACTGAGACTTTAAATTTTTACCACAAATTTGGATACAAGGTAATATTGGCTTCACTTATTTAAATTCAAATCCTGCTATGCTGCCTCAACATTGCGAGGAATTGTCAATGGGTGGAATGGGTGATATACGTACACGAAAATAGTTGTGACGTCACTCTTTGCTACTAGCTTCCAAACAACCGTTACTAAAGTTATCTTTACAATGGAAATTCCCATAGGCGGCTGAGTAGGTTCTCTTATTTACTCTTGTATAATTAAACTAAATCGTTGTTTTGTAAAATAGTCATACAAATAGAAAGATTGGAAACTGAATCACAATCGTCGTCCAAAAAATTCTTAAAATTTTCTCTCTAATATTTTAGAAAAAGCACTGAAACTGCGAAATATGTATTCTGCTCGTTGCTAGGTGCTTCTAAGCAAACAGGCGGCTAGATCCTGCACCCTTGCAAACACGCGTTCGTTCTCTGATTGGTTGATCACGTAATTTGTTACTAGTGGTGTCATCTATCGGTTATTCAGAAATTTCTATCTTCATTTTCAAAATTACGGTGCATTCCCGATCACGTTGTCTTTCATTAAAATGAGTGTTCATTAATGTGATATAAGTGCAATAAAGTATTTTATCAAAAAAGATATTTGAGTAAACATAACGTCAGAATTCATCAAAAAAAACTTAACTGCTTCAAAAATTAAAAAAATATTTAAGTGCAATAAATGTGATAATCTATTTGATTCTTACAGTAACGAAAAGGAACACCGTAAAATTCATTTTACCATTCACTGTGGTGAAGAAAATTGTGTTGAAAGATTTGAAAATTTGGAAAAGATAAGACAGCATTTAAGATATAGCCATAAATTCGAAGAAAAGACTTTTGAATCACACGAAGGTATATAATATTAATGTATTAAATCTTACTATTTTACAGCCATTACTCATATGGCTGTCAAATCACTGAATAAATTATATTTTAAAATATTATTATTGAAATAAATGCTTGTTAACTTAAAATCGAAATATATATTGAAATACATAACATAGAAAAACAGCAAATCATGATTAAAATTTTGTAATATATAGACGAAATATTATTTTCCTGTGAAATCTATTTTACTATGTTAATGTATAATATTTTTTTTGTACATATATTTCAGATTTTAGTAAATGGCTTGCTTTTGAAGAAGAGCAAACAAAGTCTAATTTTGTTCTGGCTTGAGGAGTGAAAAAATTAAAATCTCATTCAGTGTATCATTATATGTGTAGCAGAAGTGGGCATTATAACAGTAAGTCCACAGGAGAAAGACAGTTAAAAGCCCAAGGAAGTAAGAAAGCTGGCTGTCACTGGACTGCTCAAATTATTTTGAAAGAATTCAAAGATCACTTAGTTATGAAATATTTCAAAATACACTATAAGCATGATTTTTTGTTGAGTCATCTGTCTGTGTCTAAAGAAGTGAAACAAAAAATAGCTGGTAAGTCTTATAACATATATATATATATATATATATATATATATATATATATATATATATATATATATATATATGAAGTCATTTAAAGCTGAATAATTGTGAAAAAAGCAAATAATACTTGATGCTTTATATTATATTCTAAATTGAAAATTGACTATTTCAATTGACAGTATTTTCTAAATAAATTTATCTTTAATTTGTAGTTATTAATATATAGTAACATAATTGAAGCTTAACAGTTCTAAGACGTTTACTCAAGTACACCATTTTACTCAAGTTCATCAAATTATTAAATTCAAAATGTATCTATCAAAAATGTATAAAAGGATTCAACCATCTCCATTTTAAGCATTTTAATATAAATTTTTATGTATATTAAAATGCTTAAAATGGAAATGTGATACTTTTAAGTTATACATTTTTTTCCAATTTTGAAATTCTAAGTAATTATTTAAAAAAAAAATTATCAGTGTAACTTATTTTCTTTAAAAATATTGCATATATTTTGATGTAAAGATAATTGTTTATTAAATTTGTTGTGTGAGAACTGTAATTATCTAAAAATAAATTTTTTTCTAGGGAAATTATTATTAGGTGTCAATGAAAACCGAATTCTTAGAGATGTTAGAGGTGATTTAGGGGTGAATGGTATCGAAGAAAGGCATTAAAATATGCAAGGATATTTGTTATATCCTTGCATATTTTAACATGCAAGGATATAACAAATATAAAAATAGTATTGGTTCTAAGACTTCATTTTTTACTCCATTTTCCTGTGACGAAATTAGTTTACATGTGTGGATTAAAAATATGAAATAAATTGGAGATCTAATTTTAGATTTTAAGGAGCAAAATGTTTCCCATGAACATTTAATGAATAAGGATTTTTTTTTAGCATTTATGATGCCTGTTCAGTTGCAAATGTTTGTAGAATTTGGGAATGACAGAATTTGTATCGACTCCACCCATGGAACAACTGGATATGATTTTGAACTTTTAACTTTGATGATAATTGATGAGTTTGAGGAAAGTTTTCCCATAGCCTTTTGTTTAACTTCAACTGTTAATTTTAGTAAAATGACTCACTTTTTTCAAAAAATTAAACATGTGGTGCCTGTAGAAATAAAGGCTTAAGTTTTTATGAGCGATGATGCTTTATTTTTTTATAATGCATGGGAAAGTGTCTTTAGATCTGTTGAAAGGTGTCTTTTATGTGCATGGCATGTTGATAGAGCATGGCAAAGTCATTTAAATTCAATACCTATTGACAAAAGAAAAACCATTTACAAAATTTTAAAAGCTATTACTTATGAATTGTAACGATGATCATAGTTATACTTAGATGTCAGATATAAATTTTTTTGCTGTGATTTATTGAATCCTATTTTTATTATTACAAATTGCTTATTGTTCCTATTTTTATTATTACAAATTGCTCTTTTAATAAAGTTAGTTATATGTGATTGAATGAATTTTGACAAAAATTATTTTAAGTAAATGATTCAAAATTTTAACATCACAAAGTAAATAAACATTATTATGTGAATAATTAATTACCAATATATTCTCATGTATTAAACCTTTTCATTAATATAAATTTTATTGAACTCAAATTAACTATACAAATTTTTGGTAAACTAAAATATTTTTATATTTAACATAACAATTAAATAAATGACATTTTAAAATAATTTATATTACAAATAATATTTTATACAAAATATTAATGAATTTAATTATATTTCATAACACTGAAAATGTATGTTTCGTTATTTTGTGCAATATACAATAATTTAATGTTTAAATAGAGCTGAAGCAAAAAGAATTTTTCATTGGACATCTCTGAACTTTAATTTAAAAAATAAATCATTCAAGTCCTTTTACTGTAATTTTTGGCACCATTTTATCTGTCAAAGACGCATTCATGCAACATATTCTCAACATTACTATTGATTTTACATTTTTTTACTTTTTGATAGTATATAAATATGAATTTTTGAATAGCATATAAATACGAAGATTTTTGTATTTAAGATAGCATATAAATATGAATTAAACTTTAAAATTTATATCATGAAAAGATATTTTCAAATTCATGTTTTAATTATATTTTCAAAGTTTATTATTTATTATAATTAAAAAGAACAAATTTAAAATATGTAAATAAAACGAGAGATATAAAACAGTTAAAACATAAATCTTAACATAGTGAAATTAATTTTATTTCAATATCAAATTATCTCGTTAAATTTTTTTTTTGGAATCAAATATTCAGATTTAAAAAGTATGATTAATAAAAAGTATATTAATAAAAGTATGATTAATTCATATTTAAAAAGTATAATTAATTAGATTTAAAAAGTATGTATATATTAATTTTCTAAAATGCAAAGAATTTTCACCATTTTTAGGGTGATTCATTATTTTTTCTTCTATTTAGATGCCATATTTTAGAACAGAAATTTAATTTTTCAAATTTAGATAATATGTAATATCCTTTTTTACTGATTTATTGTTAATGTGCAGAATTTTTGATAGTAAATAAAATCTTTAAAATAAATCATGTGCATTATATTTTTTTGACACTTTCTTTTAATAGATCTCTAAATTTACCACTTGTAATCATTTTCATTTTAAGGCAGTTATTGTCCATTGAAGGGATAATATTTAATGTAAAACTAATTTGAATATGTGAAAAAATGTTATAATGATATATTCTAAATTAAATATTTAATTGTTAGAATACTTTTATAAATAATACAGTTAAAGATTACCCGTTTATATTTTTCCTTTTTTTTCTCCCTTTGATAAACAAATTTTCATTATAGACAAACTGTTTTTAATATTTGTAGAAAACAATTCAAAAATAAGTAAGAAATATAAGTTAAATAGTTTTCATATATGACTTTTTTGATATTTTTAATGTTTGAAAGTGCATACTCAAATTTTCAATAAAAATAAAAAACATGTTTTACAAGATATTTTTTTGAAATAATAAAAATATCCTTCTAAAACAGTATGTTTATATTAGTTAATAAACATACTTAATGAATTTGTAATAAGTATGTAAATAAATATATTAGAAAATCATGTGGCTGAAATAATTTATACTTTTATAATTAAAATATAATTTCCATTTATAGTTTAATTTTTTTTGTATAAATGGCAGCATTAATAACAAATAATGTGATCAACCAATCAGAGAACGAACGCGTATTTGCAAGTGTGCAGGATCTAGCCGCCTGTCTAAACAATGCGTTGCTATGTGCTGAAGCCATTACTGAAACACTTTGAATATTATTTTGTTTGTTTTTCGGCTTAATGGTTATGTGTTTTGTTCCTGACTGTAAACATTATAGCTAATGAGATAGATGTGGTTTTGTAAGATTTCCTAAGGATGAAGGACTTACAAACAATGGATTAAAAATATAATGTAAATATCATAAGTTTTTAAATATTCTCACATGTTTTATTGAAATAAAATCTGGTAACACAGTGTAGTTTTTTACCGAATTAATTTTTAAAAATGATACTTTTTTAATTTTATTTTAAGTAATTTATTCATTGATGTTAATAAGGAGCCAAGTTTATTTAACTAATTAGCCTATTTATATTGTTCATGACGTAATGATTTGGTCATGAATATGCCCCAATTATTCTTCAAGAGCATTATATATATATGTACACACACACACACATTATGTAGCTATGTGAGATTGCATATAATTACATAATGGAACAAAGTTAAATCAGTAATAAAAATTAATATCATTAATTTATGTTTAGTAAATATTTAAGATGTCATAGTAAGTGCTTGTGTTATCCATTTAATTATTTTAATTTTTGTTTCTAAGTTACTTCAGCTTAAACTTTCTTCTGAATTAGTATTAAATCAGTTTGCTTTTTATTTTTGATAGAATCTTCTGTTATTTGTCACTCATTTATTTATGAACAAATGTTATTAACAAATCATTAATGAAAATGTATGTGCAAATAATAATTAATGTAAATTTCTTAACCTCACTTAGAAGACAAGACAAGGAACTTTCACCCCATTCTTTAATTTGCTTATGCCATTTTCAAAATAAATTAAAGGCAAATGGACTGACAATATTTGAGAGGAATAAAGATAAACTGTTTATGTGTTAACCACCTAAAAAGAAGCAAAAAAACAGGTAATAGATTTTTTTGTTCTTATTGAAATTTTAATTTTTCTAATATAAAAAATTGTCAGTTATTATAAATGTTAATAATGTTTTTAATTTTTTTATGGTCATATAGTGAGCTTCATTCAAGCACTGAAGTTAGTTCCACTGAAGTTGCTTCAAGTGTCACATCTTTGGCAGGTCCAAGTACAAGTGAATATTATGCATTGAAAATAGATGTTGTACATTTGAGGAAAGAAAATGAGAAATTGAAAGCTCAATCATTTGGTTTCTTTCTAATACTAGGAAACAATGATTTAATATCATATTACACAGGACTAGTTAACAAGGAGGTATTTGATTGGGTTTTGTTACAATGCAATCAAGTTCCTTTTAACTATTAATATAACTGGACTGTTGAAACTGTATCAAAAGAAAATCAGTTATTCATTACTTTAATAAAGCTTAAACTTAACTTAGATCATAAGGATCTAAGTGTAAGATTCCAAGTTAGTGAAGGAACAATTTCGAATATTTTTTTAACTTGGATTCATGTTTTACATGAAATTTTATTTGTGGAATTGATGAAAGAAATACCTTCCCTGGTAAGAAACCAAAATTGTTTCCCAGCTTGTTTTTCAAACTTTAAAAACTGCCACATGGTGATTGATTGCACCGAAATATTTACAGTTATTCCTAAAAAGCTAAGCCATCAATGCCTTTTTTATAGTTCGTACAAACATCGCCATACAATGAAAGGCCTTGTGGGTGTTGGACCGAATGGTACTATTACATACTGTAGCAATTTTTATCCTGGTTCCACATCGGATAAAGAAGTATTCAGAAATTCAAATATTTCAAACATTTTTATGCCAGGGGCTTTACTTCTTGCCGATAAGGGATTTTTGATAACTGATATGATACCAGATGGTGTATCAATTAATATCCCCCCATTCTTGTCTTCAACTCGTGAAGTTGAAGACACTACTAACATAGCTAGAGCAAGGATACATGTCGAGAGAGCTATAAGACGTATAAAGGTGTTCAAAATCACACTATTAATTAAAAAGAAAATGTTCCCGTTTGCTTCAAAAATTATGCAAGTGTGTGTAGCACTGACAAATCTGCAAAGGCCTTTAGTGTCTGTGAAAGATTTATCCATTATAATTTTAAATTCTATTTATACTAAATTTTAAAGTTTTACTCGTAAAACTAGGTGCTATATAGTTAAAAACAAATTGATTGCCAATTATTTCTGGCAGAAAGCTTGTTAACATAATTTCTTTCTTATCACTACAGAAACATAGGCAGTGTCTACATTTACATGATAAAGTAACCTTAAAAATTTTGATTAACTTTACTTATAATACAATATTTACCATTGACGGTATAAAGTATAAATAACTGTTAATATAAACTGAATTGCAAACTCTGATTTTGTGTAATTTCACAGGTATACTTCCTTTAGGAATGTTAAATTTTGCATTTTTAAAGTTTTATTTCTTTTAAAATATTTATATATTACCAATTAAGCTTAAATTTACATTTAAAAACATCAAGCAACATGGATTTTATTAGCTATGTAGAATGTAATGAAGCATGAAGTGTGTCAAAGTGCAGATAAATGAAATAAATCCATTTTTTAACGAAAAACTTTAATGATAAAATTAGAACTTGCATACATTCCATGAAAT
The DNA here is from genome assembly GCA_037975125.1 of Latrodectus hesperus. Classification (NCBI taxonomy): domain Eukaryota; kingdom Metazoa; phylum Arthropoda; class Arachnida; order Araneae; family Theridiidae; genus Latrodectus; species Latrodectus hesperus. The sequence goes on from CM075852.1 coordinate 124,612,170, forward strand.
ATGACGCTAAGCGAAAGCTACAAAACAAAAGTGGAAACTCCCCTTTTTTTAAAGTATAAGTTATAGTGAAAGTTGTAGTAATTCTTTATTTACACGAAATCTACAGACATGAGTTTTTGACCATAAACTTGTATTGGAGTACCATTTGCAGCATTGAAAACTAGCACAGGTTTCATGTTACGTTCATTTTTGGTAGCTGGAAGCAAGGAACAATTGCTACCCGTGTCAACTAAGAACAGGATATTAGTTCTTTTATCGCGGACAAACAGGCGACGAGAGTAGGAAGGCTTGGCATATGTCGCCTCTTTCTTAGCAAGCCAGTTTTCGTTTCCCGAGAAAGAACATGGTGCCTGGCATTTATTGGCTTTTTCCTTGTATTTATGGTGATACCAACAAATAGTAGAACGCGATGCACTAGGACTGGATTTCCGTCGATCGTATCTGTTGCGAGAGGTACTTTGTGACTTGCGAAGAGCTGTGATTTCTCTGCGGAGGCTCTTGAGCTCAGCTAACAAGGTAGAATTAGAGGATAATTCAGCAGAATTCGATGTGCCACTAACTTGAATAGGCATAATTTCTAAAATTCTATCTGCAACTTCAGCAGCTTTATGAGGAGTTAGAGGTTGAATAGATGTTAATATTAACTGAATGTTGTTAGGTAGTTGTTGCAAGAATAATTCTAGAAGTAAATTTTCACTTACATTATGCGATTCTGCACGCCGTTGCATCACTCTCAAAAGTTCCGATGGTTTCCGATCTCCTAACTGTTCACCAGCAAGCAGTCGTCTAATTTCTTGAGTGCTTGATTCACCACAACGAGAAATCAGTGATTCTTGTATGCATCTGATTTGTCCGGATTTAAAATCACATCACGTACCAGCATCGCTGTATCGGGTGGTAAATTGGCAACACAATAGTTATATTTGGTTTTGCTTTCCGTTATTGGTTTTGGCGATGCTAGTTCAAATGTGGATTCCACCATTGTAAACCATAGTTGAGGATCAGTGGTGATAAAATTAGGAATTTTTATGGCAGAGATATCGCCATCCATCTTGAAATCAAAATCCAAAGTTTATCACGAAAAACGAAATTGTATCACAAAAGTTCAGAAGGTTGAATAATTCTACCAATTGTCACCAATGAAGTGTGTCAAAGTGCAGATAAATGAAATAAATCCATTTTTTAACGAAAAACTTTAATGATAAAATTAGAATTTGCGTACATTCCATGAAATATGACGCTAAGCGAAAGCTACAAAACAAAAGTGGAAACTCCCCTTTTTTAAAGTATAAGTTATAGTGAAAGTTGTAGTAATTCTTTATTTACACGAATGATCACTTTCATATAGATAGCACTGCGACAATGTATGATCACTACAAGCACATAAAATAACAACAATGAACATTTTTTTAATATTTATTTTCAATGTACGTCAACCATTTATTGATGAAAAAATTTTCAATCAGATTTAAATAGTTCCAATTTTCATCTCTGTGAACATCGAACACAATTACATCTACTGAAGTCCAAATTACCAAATAGCAAATGACAAGGTCTAAAATTGCCATTTGCCCTTGGATTTGATGATAATAATCATGGTTCTTATTTATTTTGTATAATCCATTTTTATCAGTATATAAAATGTATTTTTGTGTATTCTTTAAACTTTCTTTTAAAGAATAATTTCTGAATTGAAAAGGGCACTTAATCTCTACCATTGCTGTAGTTCCGTCCTCATTGACTACAAGTCCATCAGGACTTGCTCCAAATAGTCCTGATGGATGTAACCACAGCCCAGTATTGTGCGCTTTTTTTTAAGCCCCACTTCAAATTCAGAAATGTGTTACTGTCTTTTCATTTTGTAACCCCCATTGCACTTGGCGTGCTTTTTCAAAATTATACTCATTGTTTAGTCTTTTGAATAGTGACAATGGGTATTTGTTCCGCTTTACTGCAGAAATAATTGGACCAAAGTTACTAGCTGTAAGCCTGCCCTTTCTATATTTGGTCCATTTTCAGTTACTAAACTGTCCAATTGTTTCAGTTGCCAGTAATTTGATATCTTCTCTAGATATTCTGCACTTTTCTTTTAACAAATTGAATCGATTCTCTTTATTACAATTCTTATATTCGCTGGAAGAAAATATGTCTTCCAGTGAGATAAATTGTAAAGTTTGTTCGGCAGTACATTCTAGGCGAAGAAGCCAAGTAAAACCTACAATGGTATTGGTTTTTAATAAATCCTTATAAGAATTGTCTCGGAAATAGAAGCTGTGGCTCGAAAATCCTTTGCAGGAAATAATTTATCCATAGAAATAACCTCAGCTTGTTTTTTGGACTAAGTATTTTTATAGTTCCATTTGCACATTCTGTCAGTGATTGAGATATTCTTGTGGGGATAAATCAAAACAGCAGCCATGTGATGACAACGAGCAAGCCCTCTAGGACACTGGCATCTTCCTTTCCTTATTTCTCCACTCTTCTCTAGCATTATCTATCTACAAATAAAATAATTTACATTAGATTATGATTAGTAAAAATGTTTCACATTTTATCCTATATTAAAAGAAAAACAATTTACATAAATAATTTAAACACTTTACATATTTATGGTATTATTTGTTTATAAAGAATTGCTATCGACTGTACTTGATTCGATTTTTTTTAAAAAAAAATTTATTGACTAAAAACAGGAGAAAGATAGTATTTTTTATAAATTGAATATTTATTCATTATCTTATAGAGATAAAAAGAAATTAATTAAAACCATGGCATGTTTGTTTTAGTTTCAATCTATATATTTAGTTTTCAATTTAAATGTTAGCATGCAAATTTCAAAGAATGGCATCACAGTTCATTAATCATAGCAAAATACCACAACAGTATTTGCAAGACTAATAAATTTTGCTCTGGTTTATTTGAAAAAGTATGGTTACTTTATGCTCATTAACATTCATTTGATTGACATCTTTAGCTTAGAGCACATTCTTAAATACTTCAAAAATTATTACTTAAAGTGAGAATTGAATCCATTGAAAATGAAGAGATCTAACCATTTAGATGCCAGTCTAGCCAAAATAAAAGAATGAATATTTAGTGTATTATTTTTTTTAACTAATAAACATTTTAGAGGATCTTATTTATGTTTCATTTAATTGGCCAAAAATTTTTGTTAAGCAAATATATGTTTTAAATATTTTTAAATTATAAAGAGTTATGAGATGTCAGAACTCCACTATAATGAATTTATTCTACTTAGTACATATTACAATTATCTGTTCACAAGTATTTTTTTAGATTTTCTTATTATTTCAGAAATTTTTATATAAAGTTATTGCATACCTGTACTTTATAAAACTTGTCTTTCATACTTGCATCTACAACAGCATCAATTACTGATTAATCACCATAATAATTAAGGTGCCTTATATGATTGGCATCAACAGCATTCTCCCCTCTTGTGATAAATTTTTCCTCGTCAATAAAAAACTGAATTATATGTTGAATCTTGATAACACTTTTCCCCATCATTTTGAACTAGTAATAAAAGATAATAAAAAAATTATGAATTTCATACAACACCTTAATACTTTACATAGGCACTTTTGTACTAACAGCAACCCAACCATAAATTGTTAAATATTTCGCAGTTTATATCAACCAATGCTATACTGATTCAGAATAAGAAAATATCAGTTTATGATATTCTATTCTGAACATTACTATGTTTTGATGTAGGTCTATATAGTAATTCTTAGGGTGTCAGTGTGTTGCAGTAAATACTAATGTACCTTTAAATATAACATTCAAATATACATAACACAGAAAAGTGAATAAAGTTGAATTATAATGAAGGATGAAATAGGCAAAAAGTAATGAAGCAAGAGTTCAATTTCTGATCACTTAATAAGCAAAATATAGAATCTTCATTTTATTAAAAGTAAATAGAAACTCTCTTATTTCACAGCTAATAGTTCTGAATTTAAACTCTTGATTTATCTAGATTTATTGTAATTGCTAATTATTGAAACAAAATGTTATGCACTTCATTTATATGTAATATTCAAAATATTATTTTCACCAAATTCAAGCTTATAAAATGTATAACAATACATATTATCCTTAGAACTTCTTTATATTAGTCCAAATCACAAAATTTCTACTATTTACATATTAAGTGGAAATATAGAAATAATAAACAATTTATAACAGTTACTTTGCAATACAAGCAAAATTACTTCTCAAAATATACTCTTTAAAATAAGTGTTAACAATATAAACTGATAAAAATTAACATTATGCATTATGAATAACAAAGTCACTGAATAACCAAAATTAAAATTTCTAGAACATACATAACTTATATTTGCCATTCCAAATGCGCATGATAAATTAAAACTTCGTTCTGTTTTTTATTTACTCAAATTAAAATATTTGGATACATACAAATAGTTAAGCCTAATGCAGATCACGAAAGTTACGACCAAAGAAAATTTTATTTCAAGATTTTACTTAAGAGGAGATATTTTATTAAAAGTAACATGGTGTCATATATATTTAAGACTATTCCCTTATCTTTCACAGATAATTTTCTTTTAGAAAATATATATTTTCAATTATAAAATAGTACTACAAAAATCACTTGTTACTCTCCAATGGCAATGTCAAAGCTAAACTACCTTAGCAATGGTTGTTTGGAATCAGTTGCTAAGAAATATGTCACACTATTTTCGTCTGTTGGGAGCCTAGCTCTTGATAAGGTCACCGTGAAAGCCAATCCATTATACCCTACTAAAGCAAGCAGGTGAAATACTGGAGATAAATCAAACCTACTTCAGGTACTCCAAGTCTTATGGCCCACAGAAATTAAGAATCCCCCTAATTATCGTTAGGTACCATTTCACGTCGGCATTTCTAGTAACAAGATGGTTGATATTCTGGTGAAAGCAGCAACTACTCAAACAGATATGTTCTTCCCTTCAGAAAAGTTTTATGCGAGAAATGAATAGGGACATGTCAAAATTTCTTCTGGAACATCATTGGTATTCTAAGAGACATGGTGGCGTTATCTTTTTCAATGGTAACAGATGCCAGCAGACTTCTCTCGTGATTTACCGAGGACGCTTGAGGTCTCTCTCTATTGAGCAAAGACAAAAGTTTTTTAAGACTAGCACCAAATGTAAATCTGCTTATGCTTCACCGGAGCATATTTTAAATTGCATCAATTTTAAATTGTAGATGAGGTGTTTTCTAAATCTCTTGATTTTTTATTTTTCTTAATTTATGAAATTAATTTGATTTTGTCATACCAACTAGAGATCACAGAAACATTTAAATTCAGAATAGTTGATTATTCGGTTGCAGACTAAAAAATACTAAAACCATACTATGCGAATTTAGATTTATTAACTAACTTAAATATCCAATTTCAACTATCATATCACCGGCAAACATCGAATGATTAAAATAAAAATGTAATGTTAAATAGAATCTTGAATTAACTCCTAGACATTTAGAATCTTATCCTTTTTCCAATAATTCAACAGAGAAAAATGAGTTTAATTTTTATTTTTGATATCTCAAATTTGGCAGCAATCAAATTTTGTAATTAAGTTACACGACATTATAAAATACAGAATAAACACTTAAAATGTTAAAGACAAGGATTCCCTTAAATAACTTTTAAGGATTGTTTTAAATAAACTAAAAATAGATTAATAAAGATTTAGATGTACATAAAAAAATCATAAATATGAACCTTTCCACAAAAAATGATAAAAATTTTTCAAGAATTACACATACAATGAAAGAACCAGTGCAAGTAGAATTCAAACAACTTGTATCATAAATATATGCACATAAATAAATACTTATAATCTTAACATTTTAAATAAATAAGTCACAGAAGTAATTAAAGACTGTCTCTTTCTTAAAAATGCATCCCTAGATGTGCTACAAATAAAAATAAGATATAAATAATAAAAAATAAAAACATAAAGATAAATTTATTTAAATTTTTATGTGAAAGTAAAACCTAACAATTTGCTTGCACAAATGTAGATGAAATTACAACTAACTTATGATTTCCATTTGCAACACAATTTATTAATGCAATTCCAAACATTATTTAGTAAGGAAAAAAAATATCTTTTTATGACATTGAAAAGTAAGATTTTTATTAAATGTGTCTGAAATGGAAACACAAATTTAAGGTGACATAACAGATACAGAACAGCAGAGCATAGCTGTTTATCCAGGAAATATATTTTCTCTATGCAATCTTATACAAGATTTATGATTTGCAGAATGGGAAACATTGCTATCTAACTTGGAGACTTTTCTTTTAAGCTTGCACTTTAAGTAGGTTGCTGTGAACAACAGACATCATTTCTTTATATAAGTGAGGAAAATATATATTTCTTATTACACGTGTAAAATTACAGTATACAATAAGTAAATAAAAATAAAATATATAGATAAACTCGAATGTAAGTTGAAAACGTAGTTCTTATTCATCTATGAACTTAGAAATAGTTATATAGACACCCAGGTGGTGCAACATATAGATAACCCTACTTTCTAGTTACTGTGAAAAAGATATTTTAAAGAAATAAAATAAGAAAAACAAAATAATGAAAAAATACAGAATATTTTTTATTTGAAAGAAATATATTATTATAATTCTAATTTTTATTATAAAATTGTGAAATACACAGAATTTATATTTTGAAAAAACAACACAATAAAATTTCATTTTATATCATTACAATTAAATAGCATCTAGATTTTTTTATGTATAGAAATATTTATCGATTTCTATACATCAAAAAACCCCAAATTTTTACAGAGAGGAGAAGCATTTTGAGTATCATAAAAGGAATATTCTTTAGGTATAAAATATGTGTTTCAAATAAGGGATATATAGATGACAAAAATACTTTCACAAACAATTCATTATTAGCTTTAGAGAAATACTTTACAACATTTAAATCATGTAAAACTAACATAAACACTTGAAATTTAAATATATTTTACTCCGAAACAAAAATTAAATATAATGTCTTTAAATATCGCCATAAATTTGCAAATACAATTTTTATATTAAGAAATTTTTATTTTCAATATCCATAGCAATCTTTCTGAAAATAATTTAAAAATAAAAAAAATAATAAGCAGAAGCTTTTTTAAGGAAAATAGTGCTTAATTTTTATACAATATATGTATGAAATTATTATTTTTTTTAAAAAGTAGAAAACGATTTAAAATTATCACATTTTCAAAATGTAATTTTTTTATGTTTATATACACAATAGGAGAATATGCTAACCAAAATATCTACAATTTTATTTTTGGCAATTAATTTATAGTAAATAAAATGTTACAAGTCTTTTATTATTATTGATCACATTATATGGCTTTGTAATTTAGACAAAAAGAAATAGCAAGCTAACAGAATTATTGGCATGTATAGATTGTGGTTCATAATTAAAAGAACAGATAGTGATTTCAAATGTCAGTTTAAAAATTTAAACAATTAATTTTAATGTGTTTAAAATTGTAACCATAAACTTAATTTTATTGAATTTTAAACAAAAGAGTATACGAATAAATATACCAGGAAATACAATGTGCCACAATTATAGACACCAAAAATATTCAATTTTTAAAAAGAATTTTAAGAAGTCTGTTGCATTATAATTTTTTGAAGGTACTCTGTCATCCAGTTAAGCACATTTTTACTATATCTTTTAAGTGACTGTCTTGTGGGAATGGTTCAAATGTGTCCAAGAGGATAAATATATTAATAGTGGCTGCTTTAATATTTCAGTACATATTTTGGAATCAAAACAAAATGAGTCCATTTCATGTGTGTGCAGAACTTTTACTACAACAAACAACTTTAAAATGAGAACTCCAATCAATATATTTTGTTTTCCACAAGTCATGCTGTTAGTGACTAAAAACGTCAGGTTCAGTCAGCTAAACTATATATATATATGAATTTTTAAATTAATGCTTTTCTTTTGCATTTAGTTAACAAAGCTTTAAATAAGAATATGGCATGTTGTTATGAATAGTTTTCTATTGAGTTTTAGGTACTTGCATATCATCATGTAGACCATTTCTATAAAAAAGAAAGTCACCAAATATTGTAGCTTAATGACTAAAATCTGATTCTTTAGGTAACCCCAATCAATATTGGATACCAAGTCTTAAATTTTAATAGTTTTTTCAAAATTTGTTATAAAAAGAAAGATTAGAAAAAAGTTTTCTAAGAAATGTAAAACATGAGTGTATGAAGTTGATCAGCTTACATGATCATCAAATTGTAATATCTGTATTGCCAAATCATAATATTTGGTGACATATTTCTTTCCTGGAAATGGTCGACAAAATCATGTAGCAAATAATTTTTTTAAAAATAAATTAAGATCTCCTAAAATAGTTAATTTAAAAATACTATAAATTACTCATTTAGTTTGTCAAAACAATTTTTCAGAACAGTAAGATGAACAATATACATTTTACTATATGAAGTTATCCTGGATTTTGCTTCTTATCTTTTTTAACTTATACATCTTTTTTCATTAATGTATTTTCAACATCTTTAGATCTTTTCAACTTTGCAGAAATATTTTGAATAAAAATATTGCTACCACATAAATTCAATTTTGTTTCATTTTAATGTTATGTGTCATTTTTAAAATTAATGTTTAGTTCCAATAAAAATGGTATTCTAAGAATTTTTAAATCTGCTAAATTGAACAAATTGTTTGATAATTTCAAGTTCAGTTAATGTAGAAAAAATTAACAGTGTTTTCATAACTATGGGACAAAATGTATGAAAAATATTTTAAAAATTAACAGAATAGTAAGATACAGAAAATATATTCTGTACAAATATCTTTTAAGAAGCAATTGTTTAAATTAAAATCAATACAACATTTAAAGCTAACATTCTTGATTTTTGTTATCAAACAAGGCTGTTTTTACATTCATAAACCATAATTTACAAAGAGAAAATATAACATCATATTTGTTCCAGCATTAGAAGAGAACTGGGCCATTGCTGTCCATAAATTTCATGTACCCTCAAAAATAATAATTGTGAAGACCACCAAGCCTTCTCCAGAAACTTTTTAATTACAGTTGACTTATATAGATTGTGTTACTTGGATATAACTGAAGCTATCAGCAAAAAAATTATCAGTAATTATTTTTATTAACAATTACTTTCATACAAAATTAAAGTTGAACATGTGATAAATTAAAAAAAAATGGTATTTTAAATTGCTTTATTGGAAATATATTTGTAGTCCCTACGATAAACTGTCAACTCCAGTAAATGCTTATGGTTATCTAGTTTTTGGCTATAAATAGTCAAACAGTCAACAATCATAAGCATTTCTACTTTTAAAACCTACGAGTTAAAATACTCAAAAATATTTTTTTCCACAAGAAATTATGGTATAATAGCTAAATAACTGGGCATTTGTAATAAATAGATATTTTTTCAATTTAAACAGTGTTCAATATGTACTGATAATTTTAATTTACACACTGATAAAGGAAGATCTTGCTCTTTTACCACATCAAAACTTTCCAATTGAATGTGCAAATGAACAAAAAATGAAACTAAATGTTAATAAAAATATTTAACTGTGCAAAGTGAAAACTTGTAAGCAAAAAAGAATATTCAAGATATGACTCATTGTTACCTGGAATTGAATTTCAAGGAATTCATGTAGACAAAATTCTAGAAAAAAGATGAGTCTATAATGTGACATATAATAAGCAGTCACATTGGCACAAATTATATGCTTGTGATAAAGTTTTCATATGAAGACATGAAAATAATATAGTACACTATTTAACATTTTTGATATAAAGTATATGTTTAGAAGTCTACAAATCCTTGTAGTTGGTAGTAAATTTTATGCTTAATTAAAACAATATTTACTTTTATCAAGAACACTAAAAAAATTTAAGAAATATCTCAACACTGCTAAATAAAAAATGTTCTTAATTTCCAAAAACAATGCTACTACAATAAAAAAATAGTTTTAGAAACTTTTATGTGTTTTATGAAAATTTTATAAATAAAGAAATGTCCAATTAATGTTAACATTTTATATTTTTAACAAAGTTCTGAACTTTAGCTTTATATTAAATAAAATTTTATCACTAGTCTCTTAAACTTCAAATGAATATTTAAGCTAGAGTTATAAGCAAGCATTTAGTAAATTATGTTGTAATGAAAAATTATTGCTGCAATTCTTAACTATGCAAAATTGCAGTCTGATAACAATCAGTTTCATATCTATAAATTTTTACAGCTTAACCCAAATATTATAAATCATAACTATTTTATTAATCTTATCAGCTGATTGATAATAAATTGTTTTATTTTAAATAAATACCAGTCTACTGCGAGTTTTCAACAATGGTTAGCACATTAAAACACAAGTATTTTGGGAAAACTTGTAATAAATGATCAAATTTGCCATCAAAAATAAATAAGTTTAGTTATAATCTAGACTATGTTTACTGGAATGGATCTCAGATCAGCATTAGAAATAAAATAAAATGAGATACATGAACGTCATGTGAGACACAGGTATGAGGAAATTTGTCGATAATTTTCTTCCATGTCAGAACGAGCAAATGGGTTAACCGGTTAAGTAACAATTATCTTGTTCTTGGTACAAAAAATAAAAGGTGTGGAAAGATATCATATTAGTTTACATTAGAAGAAAAATTATGACCAATTTCTTTCATTTTTTACAAAATATGAAAACTATCTGAAACTAGATATCACTAATGTTTTTATATACATGTTGTATTTAACATTTTTCATTTGTAAATATAATATTATAGGTTAGAGAAGAAATCTGCAGTAAGTATTACTACAAAAGAAATTTTCAAGGAAATAACGGAAGTTTTAACACAAAAAAAGTTTGCACACATAAATATTTGAAACTAACTTTTATTTCAATAAATAATTTAGATAATCTAAATAACAGAATAGAAATTTTTGTTGATATGTTACTTTTATAAATAATATTCCAATTATTACAATAACTAAACCTTATACATACTGAAATAGTTACAAAATATAACAATATAAAAGTGTAACTGAATACATGTATATAATGTAATATTTAATTTTGAACCAATATTTTTTTAACTCTAATGCAAGGTGAAATCTGCATTAACATTTTATTTTGTGTTTTATGATGGCATTAGAATAGTTCCTTAAATATTAAAGTGACACATAATTTAAAATTTAGAGAATTATTAGTAAGTAATTTAATAGTAGATACAAATACAAAGCTTAATTTTGTAGACATTTTAAATAAGAATCTCAATAATTCCTGTCAGAAGTTACAATCATAAATAAAATCTTTACTTAGTTTAATATTAGCTTTTAAGGTAAATAATATCAGTTACAATAGGTATTATGGGTGGTACTGTTGGAGTTTCTGGAACTATATGAATACGGTTATGACGATTCAGATTGCTTTTATCTCTGAATTTTCTCCCACAAGTGGAGCAGGCAAATGGCATATCATTTGTGTGAATACGGCGATGTCGGTCCAAAGAAGCTCTTTTACGGAATGTTTTTTCACAGATAAGACAAGAGAATGGTTTTTCTCCAGTGTGCAGCCTAATATGATCAGTCAAATTTCTTTTGTCACTGTACCTTTTACCACAAGCCTCACAAGAATAAGGTTTCTCACCTGTATGGGTTCGACAATGAATAGCATAATTCCTTCGATCACCAAAAGTTTTTCCGCATGTCATGCAAGAGTAAGGTTTTTCTCCAGTATGACTACGAAAATGTGTTAGCAAGTCTCTTTTATCTCGGAACCTTTTCTCGCAAACATCACACATATATGGTTTTTCGCCAGTATGGATACGGAGATGAACGTTTAAGGCATATTTACGGTTAAATTTTCTGCCGCAAACATTACAAAAGAAAGGTTCATCCCCCGTGTGAACACGAGCATGGATATGCAAGCTATCTTTACGATTAAATTTTCTACCACAATGTTCACAAGCAAATGGCTTGTGTCTAAAGTGAGTACGTACATGCCTTTTAAGACCATGGCTTGATTTTAATCCCCGCTTGCAGATTTTACAGATGTGTTTCCTGCCTTCAGAGTGAACAATACGATGAGAATCGAGATCTTTTTTGTCAGTAAATCCTTCTTGACAAACATCACATATATAATCATGACCCTCTGCATGAACATTATTATGATTATCAAGATCTTTCTTACTCTTAAAGGTTTGTTCACACATTTCACATGGATAGGAAATATCTTTACGATTTCCAGAATGAACAACAAAGTGAGAATCTAGATCACTTTGGGTTTTGAAACTCTCATGACAAATATCACATACGAAAGAATTATCCAAAGAATGAATAACGTAATGACATTCAAGTTCAGTTTTATTACTGAAAATTTCTTCACAAATTTCACACATAAGGGATGTATGCCCAACATGAATAGTATAATGGAAATCAAGTTCACTTTGGTTGCTAAAAATGTCTTCACAAATTTCACACACATAAGAATTATCTTCAGAATGAATAGTATAATGGCAATCTAGTTCTCCTTTACTGCCAAAGACTTTTTCACAAACATCACATACAAAGGAATTATCTTCAGAATGGGTATTATAATGGCACTCAAGATCACTTTGGCTAGTGAATATTTCTTCACAAATATCACATCCAAAGCAATTCTCTCCTGTATGGACAACATAATGGGAATCAAGATCATCTTGGTTGCTAAAAGCTTCTTCACAAATATCACATTCAAAGGAATCATCCCCAGTGTGACTTAAATAATGACAATCAAGTTCAATTTGGCTGTTGAAATCTTCTTCACAAATATCACATGTAAATTCCATTTTATAACTAAAAATTCTATAGATACACAGATTTACGATAGCCACAAAAAGTTGTATTCTTTGCAAGTCAAATTAAATTACAGCATATATTTTAGAATCTTTTGTAACAATAAACTAGCTATAATGCACATAATCGATAGTATTCTCACAGTATAGGAGTTAAAATATAGGTCACATAAGGGAGTGATGAATATTATAAAACTTCCTAATTTTAAATTTGAAAATATTTACAGTACAAACTTGTTTAAACTGTGAAGAATTACCAAAGTAAATTCCAAAAAATCCTAAAGAAAAGAGAAATGTGCCATTCGAATAACCAAATCTTTAGAAAACATTAAATTTAACATCCACAAATTAAATATGACGGATACATTTCTCGGACATTAAAGTAAGAATCAACACGCAAGATTCGATCAAATGAGTTATTTTTCGACTTGCAAATGGCACAATTTGCTTTGTCTCTAGTCCTGTAAAAAATAATAATAAGCAATCGTTGTTATTCTTTACTAATAATAAAATAAAATAAAGCTTATAGATTATTTTTATTGTAATTTAATAGAATTATACGTAATATTTCTAAATGTAAATGTAAATTGCTACGCCAGATACATAGTAAATACTATTGCCCTCTAACGGCAAAATGAAAATCCACGCTTATCTTTTTTTAAAAAAGAATACGTTCCATGCGTCCCATTCCTTGCTTTTATCGTTTCCTTGGTTTCACGCTTATCGCTAAAAGTTTAATTGTTTTACTTCTGACTATTTTAAATTCAATTTAAATTTTCTCATAGAAAAATCGAAGAGTAGTTTAGATTTTCCGTTAAAGCCTGAACATAAAAAACTAAGATAATCAACAAGAATATTTGAATACATAAAATAAATTACCATAATTTGAAATTGTAAAAATAAAATCTTGTACAAATGTTTTTATGATATGCTACTTTGAAATTATTATTATAGATATATACAAAATTAATCAAATGATAAAAAATAAACTATTATCGCTTATCCCTATAACTTGTGTTATTTAAAATAACATTGGCAATATTTTAATAGGAAAATTGAATAGATGTCGTTAGTATCATAGAAATCTGGAGAATTTTCACCTAGCAACTTCCTCTTTATTATTATTTTAAAGTTTGATCTCTAAAGTTGGATTTGACATCAAAATCTCTTTTAACTGAAATTAAGATAATGAATTTCAAGAAATATTCACAATCAAATACTTGCATATGACGTCAACGGATTCTCGCGGACGAAATTATCTGCTTACTTTATGGAAAGAAATCAAAATTAAACATGAATTACGATTCATATAGTAAAATGCAGTCAGTAATCCGTGATGAACTAATATTGATCGTTCATATACTAAAATGAAGAGGAAAAGAGATTATAATTGCAGGTGAGTTTTGACTTGTGGTTAAAAACATTTATATTTATGCATTTAATTTTCCTGACTCTCAAAATGTCTGATAGAAAGTATAGAAAACCTATAAAAAACTGCCACAGTTTCCGTCTACATTTGTCTTCCTCTTCTCGAAGCGAAAGTATTTAATCAGTAGACATTTTCCAGGAAACTGTTGAGGTATTTCAACTAATTATTTGAATAAATTAATTCACCAGAAATAAAACCTATTTGAACATAATAAGTACAATTTTTTTTAATCGAATAAGCAAAATGTTACTTACTTAATGATTAATTATTTAATCTCCTCGAAAATAAAATCCATTTTGCAATTTTTAGCAAATCGAAAATTACAGTTGCTGAGCTGTCAAATGAGTGGTTAACAATTTAGTCTGTAGTTTAATCATTTATAAATTCATTTACCAACTGTAGAATGGATGTTTCTTGTAATATGAATTCTTTTTTAAATTGCAGAAATGAACATATGGATGTATATTTGTAATTACGCTTATCATAGAAAGAGAAAAAAATTGAAGATATTTTTGTAAAAACAATATGTAACCACTAGGATTTCAATTTTAGAACGATGATAATAATTGTTACAGTATCATTTTATTATTGTGTTCCGCTATTTATTGAATCCAATTTATGTTTAATTCGTCAGTTCTGGTCATCAATGAAATAAATTTCAGCTTCAAATTTTTTTGAACTCACTACATCATATGTTACAATTAACGCAAAAAAACACTGAAATAAAATCAAGTCGAGTACTTAATCATCCAGGTATTTTAGGAACTATGTAAAAGGTAATTTTTACAAACCACGATTGTGTACGTAACTGAAGTTACGATCACAATCGGTTTGTAAAACAGTTGGTTGAAAACAATTAGCCTTCACTACTCCAATTGGAGTAGTGAAGGCTAATTTTTTACAGAAATGTACACTTTGTTGCTTAAACAAATTCTAGGTAGGTGGAAAAGAGTATTTTCTGTTGTAGGATAACAACGTCGCAGTGAAAGAGTCTGACATTTGCTTTGGGGAGATAGCAGCAGAACGGTTAAGCACTCTGGATTTCAGTTCAATAGCCAGTGCATTCAAATCCCGGTTGGGTGTTTGTTGTGGTTCCGAATCCAATTTAAATTGTAGGTCCACGTGTAATTAATCCTCGTGAACAAAAAATGGTTGTTTACAAACTAAAATAATATTTCTTTTACAATTAAAGTTTTTTAAAATTAAAAATATTTTTTTCCTCCTCGAAGAAATAATAAAAACTAATATAATTTTAATAATAAAATAATTTTATTCTTTAAATTATACTCATTTGCAATAACAATATAATTTGAATATTGTACTTTAGAATTAATAAAGAAAATATTATAAAAATTTAAATCGCATTTGTTGGAAAATAGTAATGTGATCTTGAAAAGAATTAAAGAATCTGAATATACATAAAAGCAGTTTAAACTAAATAACTTTATCACTATGAAAAATCGAGAACACAAAAATAAAAAAAGCAAAATTTATTTCTGAGGATGGATACAACAATGCAATCAGTATTTAATTTTTGAAGCTCATTAGTTATTTAAAAGTAAAAAAAAATATTTTAAACTGTTGGTTAATTTTCATTTTGATTATAAATACATATAATTAACAAAATACAAATAATTTTAGAAAATATATGAGTCAAAGTGATAATATTTTATAAATTAATTATGTCAACATTGTGTTTGCATAAAATTCCATTTTAGTCTAGAACTTGTTTCAGTTAAATCAGTGGCGTAGCTACCATATCTATCGCTCGGGTATGATGCCTATTTTGGCACATTTTCCACAAAAAAATAGTAATGTAATAAACAGAATAAAATCGTAATAATAATATTAATGCAAATAGCAATAGAAATGTACTTTCTTAAAATAATATAAAATACAGAGTTAATAAATACAAATTAAGAGGCTTCTAAATTTGACACAAAAATATCCAAATTAAAATTAGATTCAGAAATATATCAGAGGTATAATGGCGTTTGCGGTACTTTAGAATTAGTTAAAAAGATTTTATTTAACATATAAAAAATATATTGTAAAAACACACACATAAAATTTTTAAGCAACGAAAAACCGGAGCTACTAGTCGAATGGTTCGCTCGCTTGGATTTGGTTCAAGAGTAGTGCAATTTAGGATGAAATACCAGAATCTAAATACCAGAATATTGCATGCTGCAATGTATGTTTTTTAAATCCTTCAAGGGTAATAATGCTACACTTGCAACCAAAAACATTTGCGATGTTTATCCAAGTGCATTAGACGTTTATAAAAGTCAATGGTGGTTTTCCAAGTTCAGTCCTTAAATTTTGATCTTTCGAATGCTTACAGTTAGGCAGACCAACAACATTAGAACACTACAAGTTAAGAGCAAAAGTGGAAGAAATTCATGTCAAACAATTGAAGAACTGTCAAACACCCTTAACCAACATTGATCCACCATCCATGAATGTTCACTGGAGATTGGAAAAATAAGCAGAGCAGAGGTTTGGGTCCTCAATAACCTTCCCGAATAGAACAAAGCCAGCTGATTCATCATATGCAACTTATTGATTCAATGGCACCATAAAAAAACTACTTTTTCAGTGTTTAATCACTGGAGACGAAAAAATGGGTCCTCTATGATAACCCAAAACGCAAAAGGCAGTCACTCTCTCCAAATGAATCACCTCGAAGTGCTGCGAAGTCAGGTTTACATGCCAAAAAGACGCTTCATTTTGGTGGAATAATCTGTTTGTTTTGGTGGAATTTATTTCGTGGAATATTCGCGGAATTGCTTAATTTGAAGTGCTGGCCTGGACAAACTCTTCTTTGCAGCCCTTTATTGTGAAAAACAGGGTTGAGTGAACCAATCTTTAATCTCAAAAAGTATCTGACTATTGTCAACAGGAAGAGCATCATCCTGCAACATGACTATGCAAAACCACATTGTGCAAGATGAAGACTGGAAAAAAATTAATCAGTTGAGGTGGTAGGTATTGCCCCACCCATCATTATCTCCCGATATCGCAACCATGGATTTTCACTTATTCCGATCCCAACAGCATTTTCTTAATGGCAAAAAATTTGAAAATTTGGTTGATATCTAAAATGCCATCTTGAAATATTTTTCTCAAATGCGGATTGATTTTTATCAGTCCAGGATTGAAAATTTACACATTAGGTGGCAAAAAATTGTTGATAGCGAGGTTGATTATATTATTGATTAAAATAGACTCTCTCTCTTATTAAAAATTTACTCGTTGGAATTTAACGTAAGAAAGCGACATTACTTTCTGCCCCCTAACATTTTATTAATTTTTACTGTGATTGTACTGAACATAACCTATTTTTATAGAAGATACTAATCTAGGTGTTCTGCAAAAGAGTAAATTCATTAGATATAGTTTGTTGATCTGGTAAAATTCACAATATTATAACTCTATTCTCATAAATTTATTTGTCTGATCAAAATTGCAGTAAGATATGACATAACTGATATATTTATGATAATTTTTAAGAATTGGGAAAAGGAGTGCTTTACACACATTTATTCATTTTATTCCAAATGAAATTTTTTTGTAGCTTTCATACGATTACTGTCGATTATTAAAGATACAAATTTTATGAACCAATAAGGAATTTTTTAAAAATTTTTAAATACTCTGACAAATTTTCATTAATATTCAGTTTTTAAGTGATAATTTTTTTATTAATTATTTTAGTCAAAATGAATCTAAAATTTCCCATTTTTTTACTTGAAAAAGAAATTAAATATTAAAACAAAATATTGTTTGTTAAGTAAAATGATTTAATCTATAAGAAAATTAATATCATGTCAAATAATATTTCAGAATATTAACATTTCTACAAAAAAGTTTTGTCACTTTGAATTTTTAAAACATAAATAGTTACATCTAGCGAGTTCCTAATAACGTAATTGATAACCAAATCAATATAAATTAGATGTTTTATTTATTTATTTTAAATAGGAAAAGTTTAAATTATTTAATCAATATTGCAATTATCATGAACATGTAATTTTACTCTGACAACTTGTAAAAAATTAGATTCATAAAGAACAAAAAGTGAAAATTATATATCACGAGCTTACATTTTTGGAATTTCCTATAATTAATGATCGATAAATAAAGACATATAACATCAACAAAAATGATTTGGTAAATAAATTTAAACTAAAGGGAAAAATGACTCAAATGGATAAAAATAGAACTGACCAATATAGTAATTTTATCTGAGAAAAATTTAACATATTTTCGTCATTTATACATGTATATTCGCCATATATATATATATATATATATATATATATATATATATACAGAGTGACAACTTTATCCTGTTGACAAAAAAATATATTATTAAACTAAAAATATATAATTTATTTTCAAAAAACTAACTTTTATGAACCCCTAACTGTAAAAGATTAAATGGTTCTCAAAATCAGATATTCGTAAAATAGAAAAAGTTTAAGATCTTGGAACTAATTTTTTTATCTACTCCTTTCTTCTTATAGCATGATACACACATACATGCGTACATCAGCCGACCAGTGGTGGAATGGTTAGCGTCCCTAAAAGTTCGAAGCAGTGGGTCCAAATATCTTGGTAATAGAATCTTGGTTCCAGCATGGATGTTCCTTTCAGTGTGTGTGTGTATGTATATATATATATATATACAGGGTGACAACTTTATTCTGTTGACAAAAATTATTGTATTAAACTAAAAACATGGAATTTATTTTCAAAAAAACTAACTTTACTTAAGTAATTTGTTACTTAGTAACAGCATATGTAAGTATTTTCAAAATGGCTCCCTTGGGCATCGATACAGAGCCTTAAACGTAAAATCGCGTAAAATTTTCTGCAATGGGCTGCAGTTCAGGAGGCCTTGATTTAGCTCATTCCTTAAGGATAGCCATTAGGTATTCCAAACTTCAATGTGGATTAGAGCAGACTCTTGATTGCAGAATAGACCAAACACTATAGTCCATTGGGTTTAGCCAGTTGAATAAGGGGCTACATTCCCACACTCTGAATTTGCTTTAATCCAGCCTCAAATAAAGCAGTTATTTGGCGTCGTTGGTTTGGCATATTATTTCAAACAAGGAAATGTATAAACTATGTATTTGTTTTAATAACATTAAGATCTCTTAAGCAAATGAAACTTTTATAAAAAGGAGTGGACATGAATTTAACCAATCAAAATTAGTATAATTTTGTCAACACTATAAAGTTGTCACCCTGTATGTATGTATATGTATATATATATATATATATATATATATATATATATATATATATATATATATATATATATATATATATATATATATATATATATATATATATATATATATATACAAAATAATTGTTATAGCATTACCAATCTGAAGCAAAATATAAAGTTTTTACACAAAAATCGATAGTTGATAAGGGAATATTGAAATTTAGGAAGGAATTAAGGGACTCAGGAATTTTAAAATTTGAACAAAGCTATGTCAACTTATCATTTATATAGAAATATAAAAGTAGGAGGAATTTCATTTATGGCAAGCTGCATCTGTTCTTTTCCTTTGTCTTTCACCAACTCTAAAATCCTTGTTTTTATCCCTTTCTTCTTTCACCAATTCTTCTACAAACCTTGTCTCTCTCCCTTTCATCTTTCACCAATTCTTCTAGAAACCTTGTCTTTCTCCCTTTCT
Source organism: Latrodectus hesperus (assembly GCA_037975125.1). NCBI lineage: Eukaryota > Metazoa > Arthropoda > Arachnida > Araneae > Theridiidae > Latrodectus > Latrodectus hesperus. The sequence continues at coordinate 124,632,243 of CM075852.1, forward strand.
TCTTTCACCAATTCTTCTACAAACCTTGTCTCTCTCCCTTAATTCTTTCACCAACTCATCTACAAACCTTGTCTTTCTTCCTTTCTTCTTTCACCAATTCTTCTACAAACCTTGTCTCTGTCCCTTTCTTTTTTAACCAATTCTTCTACAAACCTTGTCTTTCTCCCTTTCTTCTTTCACCAACTTTTCTACAAACCTTGTCTTTCTTCCTTTATTCTTTCATCAATTCTTCTAAGAACCTTGTCATTCTATCTTTCGTCTTTCACCTATTCTTCTACAAACCTTGTCTTTCTCCCTCTCGTCTTCCATCAACTCTTCTACATTTCACTCTTCCCACGCTTTTCTGTTTATTTCTCAACACAACACAATTATTATATTAAGTTTAATACATATTTTCTCAAATAAAATTCATATTTAGATTAAAATGAAATTTTCTGAAAAATTTTGTTTAGACTATTATTTTGCTCCCCTGTCCGAGCGGCGCTCGGGGCATGATAGACCCCCTTGCTACCGCCCCGTCGCTACCCACTGAATGAAGGCTTGTAAGTAATTGTTTTTGGAACTATTTGAAATGCCACCTAAATTTGCATGAAATTTAACAAAATTTTTGCATCTGCATTGAAGAGTTTCTTAGTCATCTTCCATAAACTGTCTTTATTTTTTTTAAAATTTCACCATGACTTTTACAAACATATCATGAACTAAAAAGCTGTATGGATGTCTCTTTATATATTATACGTATTTATATTTAATGTAACATATTTCAACTGAATCAATAAATGCTGTATATTTGAATTTCCAAAAAATTATTTTAAAAATTATGTTGAAATAAAAAGAGTTTTTTTTACAATTCAAATGTATGGAATATATTTTTACATTTCTTTAATCGTGTCTATTAGTTTTAAAAAATCTTCCGTATGAAATTTATCAACATTATTTAACTATAAAAATAGGTATTTTTTTCTATTTTTGAATTCAATAATAATTCACTTTATAAATTATTTTTTTTCTTCAGAAAATTTGGGAAAATATTTACAGTAGATGCCTTTTACAAATTTTAGAGTTTTATCCACTTATTTTTCTTTTTTTTTTATCGTTAACTTTCCATTTTATTTTAGTAAAGCTAAAACTTTAATCTAATATATCGTTTAATATTTTTAGGCCATGCCTTTATTCTTAATTTACGGTACAAGTGAGGAAGTATTATAATACTCATTTATTCCATGGCCAATAGATGATACATTGGACGTTCATTTTACGAACCAAAAAATTACGAGTTCTCAAGACTTTTCGAATCAGTGACTGGCTCTTAACAATGATAATGATATAGACATAACGATTATAATTCTCGTTTACAAACTGAAATTTGAAGCAGTTTTTTTTAAAAGAACTCATTTTTATTAATCTTCGTTTGGGTTTTTTACTATCTCATTTCTTTTCTTTTTTCTGTATTTTATTTAGAAACTTAGACCGACGATTTTTATTGAAGAATCATGAATTCTTCGAATCATGGGTAAGTGGAGTGCTTCAATATTAAAATTTAATAAAACTTAGAACTAATTTAAACAATATTTTAATCATAAATATTAAAAGTATTACCAGAGTTAAACAACAAATATAATACTGAAATTAAAAATTTAACAAGCATGTTGTGTTTGATCGGCACAAAAGTGTTTGAGATGTTTAGCCGTGAATTGTGGAAACGAGAGAGAGAAAATCGGTGACTGTTTACTAAGCACATTTTATATCCCTCAGCGAAGTATAGTATTCATCCGCGAATTGATTTCATTCCATCCTGGGACCACTACAATTAGTAACTGCAATGCTGATGTTGAAATTTTGTATTTTTTAAGCAATTCATGTGACATTTCTCTATTTCTAACCTAATTACCATCATCAGAATACATTCAATAGCTTGAAAGGAAAAAATTGTAACTGGTAATTTTGCAAGGGATATCCTGTTTGAAATCGCCTTTATGAAGTTGATATTCTAGGCGGAATGTAATTGTCAATCTGCGTAGAATGTTGCAGGAAAAACGATACTTAGGTCATTTTGGCATATGCAGACCCTATTAAGGATAGTACTTGAAGAAAGCCAGGAATATTTATTGAGTGAAGTTGAGTTATTTATCCATGAATTTCAACGAAGGAATCCATTGTTGCTTGAAATTTCGTTTCAGGACTTTTTGAATGTGGATTCAAGTGGGATTTGTGCGTAAGAAGTACTGAATAATTGAAAATAGTTATGAATGAAAATGAAAAAGAGCTTTCAATTATCAAACAAGAAGAAAAGGATGTAAATGCTATGATGTTCTACAAAACAAGCAGATGAGAGGGTAATTTCATAAAGCAACTTTTTTTTTTAAATAAAACCAACAGTAAAATGCCTTGCAACATCATGAAAAAAAAGAAGGGGGGGGGATGTTTTTATAAAAAATACAATTTTGGAAAAAAAAAAAAAAGATCTGAATATTTATTTGCCTGATTTTTCATCCATAAGATGAAATTAAGAATTGTTTTTAAGTGTGAATTTTAATTTGCATGCATACGTTCCTAATAGTACATATTAAATAATTTCTTTCTGATGTATTTTATTTATAAAAAGAGAGCCGTTGCGAGAAAAAATAATTTTAAGCGATAAAACTTTTTTTATATTGGCCCTATGAGAGCATCTATTGTAAACACACACACACACTGAAAGGAACATCCATGCTGGAACCAAGATTCTAACCTTGGACCCACTGCTTCGAAATTTTAGGGACGCTAAACATTCCACCACTGGTCAGCTGATGTACGTATGTATGTATGTTTGATGCTATAAAAAGAAAGGAGTAGATAAAAAAAAATTAGTTTCAAGATCTTAAACTTTTTATATTTTACGAATTTCTGATTTTGAGAACCTTTTAACCTTTCAGCTAGGGGTTCATGAAAGCGATCGTCTACTGTATTTTCACAGAACTTGTGAAGTTGCTAAAAGAGCATCAATATTCCATGGATCATTATCTCACAGCCACGGTCATAATATAAAATATCGACGAATTATATGTTTTTAATTTTGAATCACTTGAATCCAGATAAAATCAGAGCTTCTCAAGAATTTTTCGCTTATCGCATAGTTAGATGATGCATTAAGAATAATATATTGATAAGTCTTGCCACACCTCTTTATATCACTTCTTCCTTTCATTTACAAGGACTTCAATTATAAGGGTCTGGTAAAGATGCAGTGCTGTTAAATGGCAACATAATATTTTCCAAGATGACAGCCTAGCTGGCAGCAAACAGTTAGCGCTCTTGATTTCGTTTCAGCGACACCTATGTTCGAGTCTCATCTAGGGTAAGGATGCTTGTTGTGGTTTGGAATCCACTTTAAACCTTAGGTACCGGTCTAATTAGCTCTCACGCGTAAAAAATGAACTTTGAGCATCAAAACAAGCCAAATTCATGACGATGGCGTTGGATTACATGCTACTGTAATCACTTTATCAGAGGGTAGCCGAGCAGTTCTTTCTCGCCAGTTCTTTGATTCTTCCAGTTTGTCTGGATTTGGTGCCTACTGACACTTTATTTGTGTGAATCATCGCACTATTTCAGACAAAAAAATTTCCAGAAATATAGATGATGTAAGAAACGTCATCTAAAATTGATTTCATTGAAGCTCCTAGATTTTATCACTTAGATTTTTTAAATCTCTTATATTTAAGTCCCTCAAACAATAGGATACAATTTCTTCCTGAAATGCAGAAGAAAGGGATTATAGATCGTATATATATATCGTTTTGAGTTCGTTGTACTTTATCTAAAAATAAATATTATTCAGTCTTTTATATTTACTCAATATAAAACTTATAATAATATTTGGCACATATTTATTTATATAAATAATGTATATTTTCTCAACTGGTTTTTTTATATTTTGGAATCAGAAATTTAGAATTAATATTTTTGTAGGCTCTATTTACTAAACATATAAAAGCTGGTAATATAAAAAAATAAAATGTCACATTGTGGAATTATTTAAAAATCTCTTCCAAAGTATGCTATTTTAAAATGTTCTTTTTCATAAAAATAATTGAATAAACAATTTTTTAACTATTTTACATCAATGAAGGTAACTAGCAATAATAATGGAAAAAATTTTATATGCTCTATTAAAAAATGGGATAGATGAAAATAATGAAAATGTAATTAGATTTTTATATTAAGCCATCTATTAAAAGTGTTTAAGCATTACTTCTTTTTTTTTTTTTATCTTACATCCAATAATTAATTAAATACATTTTTTAAACAGTTTCCAGAAAATTTTAATGTTTTTTATAATACACTGGCCTTAAAAAATAAGGAACAACATGTTTTTCGAAGTTCACCATAAAAAATGACACTAACAAAACAATTAATAGATTATGTACATGATAAAAACGAACTTTATGCAAAAACGGTAGCTGCCACTTTTTTTTATAGATAAGAATAGCTATATATGAGTGAGAGAAAAATATGCAAATATAAGTCTTTCGTAATTACGCGTGTAACTTTTGTTGATTTACAACTTTTGTTAGCAGTTTCCGTGACAATAGGCAGGGAGGTCCCGCAATGTCTGAGAGAAGCCGTTTGCCCGATTCGTTAAGGTGGCGGACAGTCGGATCGATGGAAATGGGGTTATCACAGGCTGATGCTGCTAGACGCCTCATTGTGTCTCGCAGCGTGGTCAACCATCTCTGATTCAATATCAAACTGAAGGTTCTGTATCCAGAAGACATGTTCCAGGCCGACCACGAGTCACAACACCTGAAAAAGACCTTTTTATAGGTCTTTCGGTCTGAAGGAGAAGAATTTCTGTTCCACAACTTGTTGCAGACCTCTCTGTAGCATCGGAGAGAAGAATATCCGCTATTACGGTACAAAGGCGTCTTAACCATGCAGGATTCTATGCAAGGCGACTAGTTGTGTGTGTCCCCCTCACCGGACGACAAAGAAGGGCTCACTTATCTTGGGAAAGAGAATACGTTTCTTGGACCAGACAGCAATGGGCTTCTGTACTCTTCACAGACGAGTCCAGATTCACATTGGAGAGCGATTCAGGAAGTCTTCGGATTTGGAGGGAACAAAACACCAGATACCACCAATCCAACATTGTGGAAATAGACAGTTACCGTGACGGTGGAATAATGGTTTGGGCAGGGATCTCAGTCGGTGGTTACACTGACCAGCCCAATACCTCACGCCAGTCACAGTTCCTTCCTGGAGCAACTGTGACTGGTGTGAGGTATTGGGATGAGATTCTTGATCCATATGTGCGCCCATATGCCGGTGAAAGTGGCAATAACTTCATTTTGATTCGCACGAGTTCACCGAGCTGTAGTTGTTGAAGAATATCTTGAGGATCTTGGTTTGGAGCGAATGGAATGGCCAGCTCAATCTTCAGACCTAAATCCAATAGAACATGCTTGGGATTATCTTGGTAGACAAGTTGCTGCTTTACATCCTACTCCAAGGTCTTTAGGAGAGCTGGAACAAAGCTTACTCCGTATCTGGTCTTCGCTTCCCATTTCGGTAACCGACAACTTAATTGACAGCATGGAAAGTCGATGCCGCCAATGCATGCAAGCTAGGGGTGGGCATATTCCTTATTAAAACTCATTTTTGTTATGCTTCTATTACTTTGTACCACATAAAACTATGATTATTCTTTTTTCCAAAAACGGACTTTTCCAGTGAGATTGCATTTTTTTGTTGTAAATCCTTTTTTCTTTTTTCTTATGTAAACTTCTATGTTGCAGTCAATAAATACCTGTTTTGTGCACATGTCATCCAAATTTGGTGTTTTTACATACACTCATTTGCAAATTAGGCACAAAAAACCGGTTGTTCCTTAACTTTTCGACGCCAGTGTAGATTTTTTATTTAAAATTTGACATGCTTTGTAGCTTTTAATATTGAAAGATATGTAAATAAGTACTGAAGTGTATTATTTCAAATTAAGATATAAAAATTTGCAAAAATGTAGTATTACAGAAACCATTCAAGTACAAAGCCTATTTAGTTTAAATGATTTTTATAATAATTATATTCTTTATAAGAAAAAATTAAACTTTCATAATTTAATAAAGAAATATATAATTTATAGGCTTCTTTTTTATAATGCCACAATATTTATATAAATACTAGTAGTACCCGTTCACACGTTCACAGTGTTTGAAAAAAAGGCAGTTTTGATACATCAAACATAACTTATTAATGATCAAATGTATACAATATATCAAATTGAAAATTAACAATAAAATTATCTCTACATATATATCATTTGAATATAACATATGTACAAAATATCGATGTACATAGTTGATGGTAGAATAAACACGCTTCTAATCTGTTGCATATCTCATTTCCATTTATGTATGCATTAAATTATATGTTATTTGCATGATTCCTTCAGGGTGTTGCATTTACGATGGCCAGCAGTGTTGGTATAAAAATACTATTAAGAACAGTAAGAAATTAAAAAATTTTTTGAAAAAAAATTATAAGAGTAATTAATATTTTATTCCATTAGAAGACATGCCAACAGGCAAATTTAGCTCATTCCCCCGAGTGATACCTGGTATCAAGCAGATTGTCCTGGAAGATCTCTTGCTATTGATTACGTTACATATGTTCAGACTACACTTTCCCGCTTCATCGGTGGCCACCTGAAGGGACTTACTTTTGATACAGGCCTCAAAATATATCCAAATTGTCCTAAATACCAAAATGAACTGGCATCACTGGCATATATTCTTGAGTGACTGAGGTTGTCTATTGAGGACTTATACAAGACTCCTACGCTTTTTTTGATTTTCCGAAAGTGAGTGAACTCGTGGACCTCTCGTCTATATATTCCTAGACATGGGAGATTAGTAACAACAATTAGAAATTAAGAATGTTGTCAAGCAGTAATTCACTGAGTTAACAGTTTGAAATTGATGTGATGGAATTTGTTTTTAATATTATATATATATATATATATATATATATATATATATATATATATATATATATATATATATATATATATATATATATATATATATATATATATGTGTGTGTGTGTGTGTGTGTATGTATATATATATATATATGTACAATATATGTACATACATACATATATATACATTTATACACGAAAGTTTTAACAATAGTCACATTAACAAATACATGAAATTGATAGGTATGATTTTGGAGAACAAAACTAGTCCAAAGTTGAATGAGCATATTCCAGCGTGAAAATATGTCTTTGCATAAGTAATGAAGAACACGAAACAAATTGTAGAAAGATTAAGCAAAAAAGAAGATAATCTTGACAAATTTAAATTCCGAAATATTTAATTGTTCGTGGCAATTATTTTGTATGAGAAGAGTCTCCAAAAAGATGTCAAAGCAGAATAAAGATGCAACACTCTCGTCAAGTTATTTAATCGGGGCTAATAACTTTGAAACAAATATGCTAAATTTCGTTTTTAATTTGCAGCGTTTTCAAATTTTTAGATGACATTTTATCAATAAAAACAATGAAGAACACTTAGTTTTCATTACATTGGGTTACATATTGGACTCTATTAAGGTAAAAAATAAAGAAAGAAAGACAATGAATATTTTTTGTAATTCTAATCTTACAATCCTTGAAAATAATATGAGCATTGATAGATAATTTATATAGTGGTTAAGTTTTCTTTAAAATTTCACTTAACAAGAAAGGAAGGTTGTAAAAATAAAACATATTTATGCACATATGTATTTTTAAAAATCATAACCATTGAATCTAAAAAAGGAGTTTTCAATTTTATCATTATATTCTTTATAACTATTGAACAAAAAACATAAGCTGGTAAATTATAATTTTAGTTTAGTATAATTCATATGCAATATGAAACAACATTAAAAAAAATTAAAAACCGAAACTAATTTAACAAGAATTTGAACGTTTACTAAGAAAAGAAAAATTATAAAATAATTGGAAAATAAAGCTTTTATATAAGTAACCGACGTGCTTAAACAAATCTAAATTTCTTCAATGCACAATTTAATAGAAACTCTTTATATTAATAAACATATTTATTTGAAAATTATTGGCAGTTAAACAAGAAAAATATGCAATTTTCGTTGCAGCACATTACCCCAAAAAGTCATCAAAAACTAAAAAAGTAATTACGAAGAAATAGTTGCAATTTAATGCTCAGATAACTTAATATACTTGGTTTGAATAAGCAAACTTATGAAGGGAAAACCAGTTTTGAAATTGTAACCCAGTAAAATGTGAAGGGGGGAATGAATACACTGAAATGTCAGGGGAAATAGAATTGACCTTTAATTTATAAAGGTCAAGACTCAACGGGATAAGGGAAAATGTCAAATGTGATGTCTCATCTTATGCTTATATAATCTCTAAAGATGGAATTATGTTGAATTTAATTAGTCAACATTGATTGAATTTTGATTCCTTCAATGAAAGTTTGTAGTTCGCAGAATTTAATTTAGAGAGATAGTGTTCTTAGATTACATTCCAAATTAGAATCAGTAATTGCGTTTCTATTGTTTTTAATCATAAATGAAGTATAAGTTGACGAGTTAAAAATGTGTCTTTAATATACTTTAATAATTTTTGAAGAAATATTGAGAAAAATTGAAAGAATATTTTCAAAAGTGTTTGATTGTTTCAAAAAAGTCCGAATGAATGTTTTTATTCTAAGAAGGAAAAAACTTAGATTAAAAATCAATATTTTATTAGATATCTCGAAATGTTTGATAATTGTAAGTTTTTCTCTAGTTGCTATGAGATTAGCAAGTACTTTTAAGTGAAAACACATGAGATATAAAATGATTTACTATTTAATAAAAAATGTACATATATATTAAAGAATAAATCGGATTCAAGTAAATTTAATTTACAAAAGGATGATTCTTTTATTAAATATATTAGGATCATGGGACGAAAATGTTTACTATAACTGTATTAAAAACTGAATTGTATGACCAAAGCATATTAGTATGGTAATAATAAGGCCTTTTAGTGAAGGCCATGAAATAAGAATAATTTTTGTTATTTTTCCAGATGGAACCATAAATAGAAAAAGGCAACGCATATACGTGTAAGGTATTCTGCGTAATTAAATTTTATCAAAAAGTTATTTTACAGTGTTTTCGCATCTAAATTAAAAATGGATTATGAATAGCTAGAAAGTTATCACCCTAGCTGAGAAGTGATTGCTAAATTAACGAGCAAATAATTGACCATACATTTTTTTGCTTGGTCAAAAAAGAGGATCTCATTTTGTTACATTTAACTATTGGATTTAGTTTTTTTTTAATATATGAAATAGTAGATTTTTGTCACCAAGCTGGAGATTTTGATAAAGCTAACCATGTAAAGTGTCGCTAATTATTCTTTTTCCAAATCTACCCAGTAATGTCAAAATATATTTTTTTGAAAAGCATACCAACACTGGGAGTTCTAAATTATTCAAAGAAGATTTTCGTGTTGCTTTATAGCTTTCTTTTAACAATTTTTATATCATCTTTGTTTAATACTGTTTTACAGAAGAAAAATATAGTAGAGAAAATGAAGAATAATAGTTTAGAAAAAATGAAATATGACTAATTGCTCTACATGGAAAAAATATAATCATAGTTACAATGAAAGTCTTAATTTAAAATTCTATTAAACGTCCAATTTTGAAATGTTATTGCAAACTATATATGCAAAACTGTTTTTCAAATGTAGTTTTGTAAAAATCCTCCTCTTCAATTGAATACCACAAAGTTTCCAAGATACAAGAATATTGAAAAAAGAACACATGAATAATCTAAATAAGTGATGAAAAATGCGATAGTGCTTGAAGGAAATATTAGTTCCAAGTATAATTGTATAACAGACAGAAACATCTATGTGAAAGGCATTGGGCAGCGAATGTACCCTTCAATAAAGAATATTGCTATCCCTGTTGCACAGGTAGGACTTCTTACTTCCCTCGATGCTGAGGATAAGAAATAATCACGGTAAATTATTCTTGTAACACCAACCACAGTCGCAAAATTTGTGCTGATCTGTTTTGTCATGCCACCGAGAATTTCCATGATAATATTATATAAATATTTGATGGGATTTAGATCCATCGATCTTGGAGGTGGATTCTTGTGATAAACATTATTACTCGTCAAGAGTGTCTATTCGATAAAGTGTAATGTAAACCAAGAATGATTCAAACTCACAATTCTTGAGATAGGACAATTTTAGCAGAAGAGCATATACCTGTAACAAAACCTTTTGTGGTTATAGTTACTGGTATAAGCCTCTAATTTTTCTCGATGACATTGGAAAATTGATTATGTGACTTATGACGGAAATCTTTCATTCTTGATGTGGATATTCCAGAGCTGTTTATAAGACCAAATCATCTCTCATTAATAAAGAATTTTCGACTTGTAATTCTGTAATAATTAGTTCATGTAGACCATAGGTTCCCAAAAAGGTCCAGGTGGACCCCCTTCTTGTCGAAAGAAGTTTTAGTGCCGTTACCAACCTGTTGACAAAAAAAAGGAGCAGATTGAACATCACAGAACGGGAAGATTTGAGATTACATCTTACAAAACTGAAGTCAAATATTGATAATTTGCTGTCAATTCATCAAGTACATCCGTCTAATTAAAAGTATAACTATTTTTTATTGTTGATCTACATTTCAGAGTTAATTGTTGATTTTTTATAAATTGTTGATTGCTTGTAATAATAAATGTTTATAAATTTGTATAACCACAAGTATTATTTTAATAAATAGGACAAAAAAAATGTGCTACTTTTTTTCTTCTTCACACCCCCATTTTAGGATGCTATTTTTTAGGAGTTTTGGGAATACAGTTGAAATGTAGCAGCAGGGGGTCTACCGAAAATAGCAAAACTTTGAAAGTGGTCCACGAGAAAAAAAAAGTTTGGGAACTCATGATGTAGACGATCATAGAAAACAAGGTCTGTTAGAAGTAAGTATTAATAAAGACCATTCTGAGGAACACAGAGAAAGAGAGCGAAAGAAAGAGAGGGAGAGAAAGAGAGAGAGGCAGAGAAAGAGAGAGAGAGGGAGAGAAAGAGAGAGAGAAAGAAAGAGAGAGAGAGAAAGAGAAAGAAAGAGAGGGAGAGAGAGAAAGAGAAAGAAAGAGAGGGAGAGAGAGAAAGAGAAAGAAAGAGAGGGAGAGAGAGAAAGATTGTAAACATTCACTTCAATGACTTTATGCCATCTCTTAGATACGGTAGAAGATTAAATTGAGCATCCAGAAGCATAATACGTGTATTCTGAAATTTTCCTCATCTGCATACTAAATGCTTTTCTTCACCTGTAGAACAACCATTGATATTCTTTTCTCATTATTGATTGTGCATAATAATATAAAATCAATAACGATAACTATATAGTATGTTGAACTATAAACTAAGAAAAAGTTCTCTCAATGTTCTCTGAAGAATGATGTTTGTTCGAAGTGTATAACAATTTCATTAAACAATACAGTTCTACTTTCTTTGAATTTCATAATGATGTGTCACCAAGTAGATCCAAAGTTTCCTGATATAAATTATCGAGTGAAGGTAGTACACCGAAAATATGCAAATGATATCAAGATTGATTGTTGGTCATATTATACGGTTTCAGCTGCAGGATAAGAGTGATTCCAAGTAACCTAAAATGCAATATACAATTCAACTGTCTGCATTAAGGATATTATTCAAGCGTTTTCTATACTTTTGATAATTTTCTTCATCATTATGTATCATATGAACTCCTACCATATAATGCCGAACTATATTCCACATCCTCTCATTAGTTTAGTATTTTAGTGTGGCACCTCGTTCTGCTTTTATGCTAATTTCTGCATAAACGCTGTTTATGATATATACAATAATTATTGAGCGTGCGCGATCACTCACACACACACATGTAACGGTGTGTTACTTTAAAATTTCGATAATATTAAGCTACTTGTTTTAAATTAAAAATTCTATTCGGGAAAGTAAGTAATATGATAACACATTTAAGTATTTGCGTGAGCTCCAGTGGATCAGTAGCTTCACGCCGCTTCCCGTAAGCTCAGCAAAGTGAAGCATCATTTGCCGCGGGCAGTGGTTGGGAGGGTGACCACGGTGTACTCTCCTTCACTGGGTTGCTGGAGCTCCGTGGGTTGGGGACGAGTCCACGTTAATCTGTGACGTCCAAAGTCCTTCCACTGGTGCGGCGTGGGATGTGGAGAGGAGGGTGCCAGCTCAGGTGTGGCCTCGTCACCTGACCGTGGTTCAAAATGACGAGGCACCTTACAAAACAGCAAAGTCGTACCTTCAGCATTCATGGTGCTCTGATCCAAACGAAAGACACTCTCTATCGACTTAATTCGCACTGCCAAAGGCATAGCGAGCTTGGCTTGTCCAAGTGTCATAAGCAACAACAACAGTATTTGCGTAATGCATTTTATTTATTATAATAATTATTTACATACTGTTTATAGTAATACACATAATTCCAAATTCTAATTCATTACGTCAATTTTTGGGAGAATTCATAGAAGAATAGGTCTTGATAATTGAACAGCAAAAAAAATCCCTTTTATTTCTTTCTTTAAATCTGCTACTGGAAGTAATTAATCCTTTCTCTCGACAAATGTCAATAGAAAGGATGATCCCTGGTGACAGTGCCCGAGAAAAAATAGGAAAAAACAAGCTTAAAAAGTTGAGTAGGTCGATGAAAGATCTCTCACACTACAGTAAAGCTGTCATGTACTCAGCAGCTGGTATGTTATAAAAATAGTCTTCAATGGGAGAGAAAAACTAAAGCTTTATCACGCACTAGAAATTCCTTTTTATGTATCTCTTTTTGGAAGGAAAATGAAAGGGCTGCTTTGTTATACTTAACAGAAATTTCCGTTTGTTTTCATCGAATAGCAAACGAAATAAATCCGAATTTAGAATCGATTATTTGATGTAGTGTGCTTGAGTAAATAGAGAGAGTAAAAATTTATAAAGATTTTGAGTTAAGTAACTTTGATTTCAGAGAAGCCTTTACAAAAAAAGATAATTCATGATTTATTTGATAGTTATAAAACTTTTTTATAAAATCAAAAATTAAAATTGCGCAACATTTGTACTTTACGTAATTTTGAAATTTTATACTTTTAAGGAAACTGATTTTTTAGAACTTACAAGGATTTTGGATTTAAAAGCATCAGAATATAATCTCTACGATCATTGTAAGAAAAATATGTTCTTTATGTTATTTTATATTGAAGAAAGATTTTTTTAACTGTATTTCAAAAAATTATTTAGCTGAAGTAATGACTACATCCCCAGAACTCCGATTTTCTGTCAGTTAATTGGACTCTCGCATTAATTGTAGTTATTGAATGGCTTGGAATCAATTTTAAGCCATAGGTCTCAGCGAATTAGAACTTTCATGCAAAAAATAAACGAAAATTTTCAGTATTAATTATAAAGGGAATTTAATTGAACTTAGAAATTTCTATGATGTTTATTTTATAATTAAAATTATATTATCAATCACACATAAGAACTACTTCGTTACTAGTAATATACTTTAGTATTTTAAATGTCAGTGGTGGACATTAAAGTTAACTTGTAAACATTTAAATTATGTTTCCTTACTGGTTTGTTCATACAATGAACTCCACCATCATATTAGTTTCTGTATTTTTGATAATCTTATTTTCATTTGCGATCAACAAAGAATAAGGGATATTCAACCATCAACAAAATTTCAATGCGATGGAGGATGTTTCTTCGGTAAACAGACTTGATTGAATGATGTTTGGTCTGCTTTAAGTAACCAAGTAGATCTAAAATCTTCTTTCTTTAAGTTAATATGGGAAGTGTTTAGAATTGCTTAATAGACAATTAAAAGGGGAAGGCTTTTATCTATTTTGTAACATTCGTCGAGTATTACTACCTTCCATAATGAATTTTAATGATGAGAACTTTATTCTCATACCACAAGAAAAAAACAAGGGTACAGATGCCGCATAATCCAGGATGCCAAACTTTGAGTTTAGAGAGTTTTTTGGTGGATTTTCTTATGCATTTCTTATATAAAAAGATCTCCTCGGGAAACTTCCCTCTACTCCTATTTCAAATAGCAAATAAAAATAAATTCAATTCAGATTTGTTTTTGTCAACAAATCTGAAAAGTATATTTCGAGTTCAACTCAAGCTACCTATTTTCTATTAATAAGCTTCTTTAATTATCTTTTGCATTATTAAAAAGGGATTAAGGGCATTTACGACTTTTGTCATAAATGACATAACGAGGGCAGGAAAACCTTCCTCACCTGCACCAAGTGCCAATGTCATCAGGCCTATCCTGAGCACCTTTTGGATTGTATGGGTCTTTCTAAGGAGGCTCTCTTTAGCAATCCTCTCCTAGTCTTCGACTTCCTTACAAACAACGGGCTCGTGGACCTTGTCAGACTCCGTCAGACAGTGAGGATAAGAAACAACAATAACAAACGACATTTGTTTTGATGGATCTTGAATATGCACTTTATTAACAAGCAATCTTTTCATTCTGAAATATATGAAAAAGGCATACAAAAATAAGTTTCAACTCAATATATTAAAGTTTTAGATTTAAAATTTTCACTACCGATTACATTTTACTGAAAGTATATAATCTGTACATAAATATCTTACGTTCTCAACCTCAAGCTGGTATATGAATACTCAGCATTCTAAGCCGTTCAACAGCTTAAGAGTTCGAATGTTATCTCGGAATAAATGTTTGTTGCAATTCGAAATCTACTTTAACGTAATCGAAGGCAAATAAAAGAATTTGTCTTCAATTGCAAAAAGTGGCCGTAAAGCTGCTGACAAGTCAAGAAGATAACATAAAAATATCTCCCTTCTCCTCAAGATAGATTTAGTATCGAATTAAAAATGATTATGATTATTGCTGATCGATACCACTTATGTTTAAATCTACGAGACTTAGGTTTAAATTAAAATCATCACCAATCTCTCTTTCATCAGATCTAGAATGACACTAGATCTGATGATTTGTTTGTTCGTCACTCAAAGGTAATTTTTTTTTCACGCGAGAAATAATTAAACCGGGACCCACGGTTTAAAGTGGATCCCGAATCATCACAAACAACCAGTTCCAAGATGGCTAGAACTAATGAATGAGCTTGCACAAAGTCATAAATATAGGAAATGTGTAAAGTGTAAATATAATTTAAGCGTTTAATGATCAATAAAATATTTAGTTTCTGTGTGAAGCAAAACGATTTCAGACAGTTAAAGCTTCATTATAAAAAGTAAGACGCTGTAAAATGTTAAGGAATTATTCTTTTGTTCCTATTTTCCGTAGTTGAAAAAAAATTTTTAAAATTTACTTATTCATAACCTATTACTAGCTATATGAAATTTCATCTGTGTCACTAAATTATAAAAATTAAATTAGGAGTTACAATTATGTATTATTTTTTATTCAGAAAATAATTGTAAATTTCAAAATGTTTATATATATATATATATATATATATATATATATATATATATATATATATATATATATATATATATATATATACAGGGTGATTATAAAAAAACTTTGCCAACATCTGCACTTCTAGCGTCCATTCTATTTAACCGATCAAGATGATATTTCAAATATAGTTCTTTTGAGATATGCGCTCGAGATTCTGTTGAATGGCAACACAGTGGCCCTCGCGGTTACAGTTATAGTGACAGAAACTCGAAATTTTCGAATGACAACGTCTACTTTTTACCATCGCAAAATGTTCAGCACATGCGAAAACCCTAAATAGCGTTGAAACGGTACCGATATGTCTAAAAACAGACGTGTTCTGCAAACACAAAAAAGAGTTCTGAAAACCGGCCAATAAAACACGATCTGGGCGCACGCAATAAATTCGCATGTGACAGAGTCAAGAAACCAATCACAGAACGCCGGTCGCCAGATATTCAGCGTAGGAAACCTATAAAATACCAAGCGGGTATGCGAAGTCGTCATTCGGGAACTCGCACATGCCGACGATATGAGTCTTCGTAGGAAAGTTCGCGGTGAATTGATCAAACTCTATTACCAAAATGGGATGAACGCTGCGGAAGCCTTGCGTGTGTATCGCCGCAATCATCGACAACGACGCGGCCCATGTACTCTGCAAGCTCTGCTTGATTTAGTGCGGAAATTCGAAGATACAGGCTGCACCTGTGACAAACAGCGCTCCGGACGGCCAACTGTTTCTGAGGATGTTGTCATGGAAGTGCACCATACAGTGACTGCAGGACACACAGAAACCGCAAGAGGCATAGCGCGCGTGTTGGATATTCCGAACTCAACGGTCCGCATGTTCTTGCGTTCGGTACTTCACATGTTTCCCTATCGGTTCCAGCGCGTCCAGATGTTGGAGCCGGGTGACCCACAACAACGTCTGGACTTCGCAAATGCATTTTTGTTACGATATGATGCAGATAATGACTAGCCACTTCGCATACTATGGACGGACGAGGCGCATTTCACCTTAAATGGCAGCATTAACACAAAGAATTGTGTGCACTGGGGAGAGACGAATCCTCATGCTGTGGCGCCAGTACTATTATTTGACGCCAAAGTGACTGCGTGGTGCGGCATTACAGCTACATTTGTTCTGGGCCCGTTCTTCTTTGAGGAAACGACCCCGACTGGCCCTGCAACATGTTCTGTAACGGTCCCTCGGTATGCAGCCATGCTGAAAAATTATGTCTTACCGGAGTTGCGTCGGCTGAATGCACTCAATGACATTGTTTGGATGCAAGATGGCGCACCTCCACATATAGCGAGGTCAGTTAAAAGGCTCCTGGATCAGCATTTTGGTGATCGCATCATCTCACGCTATTATCCTTTTCCGTGGCCTGCGCGATCCCCAGATCTGACGCCTATGGATTTCTGGTTTTGGGGCTATCTCAAATCCAGAGTTTATCTGTGCAATCCTCAAACATTGTCGGACTTAAAGGATTCTATACGGCGTGAGATTGGAAACATCCCTCGTGCCATGTTGCGTGCAGCGACATTGTCCACCGTCTCCCGCATGCAATGCGTAATTGCCTGTGATGGCACTCATGTGGAAAATGTTTGAAATTAATAAAGATTTTTTTCTCTATGTGTTTTCATCATTGAGCAGTGTCTTGTCTCTGTCGTATGCATTATTCCTCCGTGCGCCTTGAAGAACTGTTTGTATGTGTATAACACGTCGGTTTTCGGACATATCAGTACCGTTTCAACGCTATTTAGGGTTTTCGCATGTGCTGAACATTTTGCGATGGTAAAAAGTAGGCGTTGCTATTCGAAAATTTCGAGTTTCTGTCACTATAACTGTAACCGCGAGGGCCACTGTGTTGCCATTCACAGAATCTCGAGCGCATATCTCAAAAGAACTATATTTGAAGTATCATCTTGATCGGTTAAATAGAATGGACGCTAGAAGTGCAAATGTTGGCAAAGTTTTTTATAATCACCCTGTATATATATATATATATATATATATATATATATATATATATATAATACATATACATATACTTATACAAATACATCTGTTCCAGCAAATGGCTGAGTGTTTAGCATTCCAGACTCTTAGGTTATTAGTCCCGGGCTCGAATCCCTGCTCAGTCATGGGTTTTCCTTTCTCTCTGTTTAATTATCTTTCCTTTTGAGATGATAAAGGAACTAAGTTAACTTTGTGTAAACGGATTTGTGGAGGAGTGACGTGAGTAATGCTGTTCGTTCACAGGTGACGAGTGGATTATGAGAAATGAGAAGTTTTCAGACCTTGTTGTAGCAAAGGGTTAGTCACACAGTGCCTGAAGTTAGAGAAAATTGTATCTGCACATAAA
The DNA here is from genome assembly GCA_037975125.1 of Latrodectus hesperus. Lineage (NCBI taxonomy): Eukaryota > Metazoa > Arthropoda > Arachnida > Araneae > Theridiidae > Latrodectus > Latrodectus hesperus. The sequence goes on from CM075852.1 coordinate 124,650,157, forward strand.
ATAAAATCATTCGCTGTATTTACACTACAATATGTTCGCAGAATGCTGAATTTTGATTATTCAAAAAGATTATGCTAATAGAATACTGCGTATTATCACATTTTACAGCTTGAATATGTTGCTGCACTTTTCAAAAAAATTTGCTTCTCATTTTATTAGAAAGAAATAATAGGAGTTTAACTGCATTTTATTCAAAAAAAATTTTTTCCCTCATCTATTAAAAAAAAAAAAAAAAAAACTCACAAATTACTTTTTTTTTCAAAATTTTTTCTTATTATACTTTACTTTGATTTAAGGATTTTTATTCAAATTTCTATCTTTTTTTTCCAACGGCGGGCACTTGAGGGTTGAACCCTATGCCACAACAAGGCCAGAAACTGCTACTCATTTGTCGTTACCCAGCGAGCACCTGTGAACCAAGTGACGGAGGCGAGTAGTGTTACCCGTGTCATACCACCACAAACCCGTTTATAGAATGGACCACATTCATACATCATCACGGAAGAAAGGATAGAGAAACACAGAGGGAACAGAGAAAGAAAGTAACATCCATGCCCGAACCGGGATTTGAACCGAGGACCCACAGCTCAGGAGTCAGGAGCGCTAACCACACAGCCATCAGTTGGCTCAAATTTTTATGTAAATTAATCCATTTATCTTTTATATATTTAAATTTAACCGATTTTATTTGATGTAAATTTTAAGGCGAGAATCAAATTTTATTCGCTTTGTTAATCTCATTGAGATACTTTGCTCTCAGATAATTGAGAAAAAGTTTGTAATTTTTGGATTGTTTTTTCAACTTAAAGGGGTTGTATCTGTCACAAATGAGCCATTTTTTTTAAAGAAATAAGCAATTTATATTCCATTTTTAAGCCATTTCTTAAATTTTAATGTAGCATAATCAATATGGTGTTTTGCCCTCTTTCCGATATGAAATTATTTCTAGTTTCTTTTCTATTTCTTAAATTGAATACTAGTCAAATATTCTAATATTAATATCGGCCGGACCAAATCATTGAATATTTTTTAGGTGGGAGATACTGCTTCTTGTTTGGAAATATTATATATTTTTTTGAAAAAAGCTCATATTTTCATAAATTTTTTTATTACATAAATTTTGGTTTGATAATTCTTTTCAAGAAAACAAAAAAATCATCGAGCTAATAATAAATATTATATTTCCAATTATTCTAGAATTAGTTTCAATTCAAATCCTGGAACAATCATAAGCGTTAACTGCTTTTGCATTTCTTCCTCTTACATGGAAAGATTTCACTGATTTGGAATTGTATTTCAAAATTATATAATAATAATAAATAAAATAAATATAAAAATGCCAAAATAAATAACATGCGTTTTTTCAGATGTTACTCTCAAATAAATATTTTTAATTTTGGGTTAAATATATCGAATGTTTTTCGAAGGTACAACATTAATATAACTATCAAAAAACCTGCATTTTAATAAATACCCTTCCAAAAACATAAAAATTTTCGAACTCATATAAAAATTTTAATATAATTAATTATATTAAAAATTTTATAAGAATTAATTGATGTAAAAATTTTCGAAAAGTTTATCTTATTAACAAATTTTAAAAAAATTAGACAAACAAGCATAGAATATTATCTGAATTAGGATTATCAGATTTTAGGCTTAGTGAAAAAAAATCGTAATTATCTAGACGGCTTAGAAGACTTAATTTACATTTACGGTGCAGAATGTCCTTACGCCATAGAACTCAACCAACCAATTTATTTTACATTTAAAGAAAACAGATATAATTAATAAAATATTTATATTATATGTTAATATTTTTACCTCATAAAATGCTGTATCCAAGAGTGGAAAAGCCGTATTCCCGCTCATCAGCCTTTTCCTCTCTGAGTAGTATAATATTTTATATTCAAAATTGCCGCCCAGCTTGTCTAGTGGTCAGCATGCCTGACTGCGGATAGGAAGGTCCTGGGTTCAAATCCCGGTTTGGGCATGGGATGGAGATGCAGTTTCTCTCTCTATCCTGTCTTTGTCCTTTCCTTGTATGAATGGGGGTTGCGAATGTTTGCCTATACCCTATAAGCGGGTACCTATGGCAAGTGTGTACTGAGGAAAACAGATTCCACACCAAAATATAGTTCAGTTGGTAAAGTGGAGCAGCGTATCCCATAATGTCAGCATAGCTGGTGCACGACGACAACAACATTGATAATAATTATATTTATTTATGCAAAATATCAATTAATGCTTAACATAAATAAATATAATTAATGAAATATTTATATTATATATGTTCAGATTTTTTTTCCAATGGCGGGCACACTTGCGTGACAAACCCTATGCCACAACAAGGCCAGAAACTGCTACTCTATTGTCGTTACCCAGCGGGTATTTGTGAACTAAGTCACGGAGGCGAATACCGTTACCCGCGCCATACCACCACAAACCCGTTTATAGGGTGGGCCACATTCATACTTCATCACAGAAAAAAGGACAGAGAAACACAAAGAGAACAGAGAAAGAAGGTAACATCCATGCCCGAAGCGGGATGTGAACCCAGGACCCATAGCTCAGGAATCAGGAACGCTAACCACTCAGGCATCGAACGGCATGTTAAGATTTTAGCATGTATAAAATACTATACCTTAGAGTGGAAAAGGCATATGCCTATAAATCACCTTTAAGTTAATGACCTAGTTTTGTAATTTATAATCCGTATACAGGCCGTATACAGGTCTATACTCTTGTGTCAATTGTTAGAATGTTAATTTTTAACTATTTTCGAGATATACTTGTAGAGAAAACTTTATAGTCTAAAAAAGTTAAGCTGTATTAATTAAAGACAATGGGAATTTTGTAACACGATTAGAGTTTCAGCAGAATAGTTTGAGATTATTTTATCATTTTTCATTTAATTAATAAAATTTTAGACTGCATATCAAATTTTACGCGATTTTTCTAGTTTCGTTTATAAATTTAGTTTACGTTTACATACCGGACTAGCTGGCCAAACTCAATCAGTTTTCGTTTGCCATGAGAACCAGAGGTAACGCGCACCTAGCTGGTTAGTTGGGTTTTATGGCTCAAGGTCCAAGAATGGAGACGCTGTGTCAAGAAACGTAAGGGAGAGAAGAATGAAAGAAAAGAACAGATCACTTGTGGGTGTTGAAGTATTAGGACACCCGTGTTTACTTAACAAAAGTAAGATTCTCTAATTGTGAGGAAATATTGGTATTTGGAAAAATAATGAAATTTTCAAGCTTTATTCAAAACGTTCTTCTATTATGAACTGAGGTCTTTTGTATATAGATAAATTAAAACTAAATCGAATGAGGAGTATAACATCAGAAAATTCTTTTTATTTTGAGAAATCGTAAAATACAGGGTGTTTTTTTTTAAAGTGACAGTGTTTGGAGCGCCCTGTAGCGCGATCTAATAGCCGAAATGTCGCCAAACTTGGTATTTAGACTAATCAAAACTCAGGAAAAAAGATTCCATAAAATAAATTTTAGTTCCAAAATTCACCAGTAGGGCATTTTGTGGCGCTATACAAAGTATAAAATGTGAGAAAAGAATAATACTAACACATAAATCGTACAATTGAATTATTAATGTTTATTTATTACATCAACTTCCCCGGTGAGGAATTAGACCACATTCCATGTGAGCACCATTCTCAGAAATAACACCGTGCATTCTGTACACAGCATTCTCCACAGCCGTACTAAACATATCACGAGGAATATTCAGCACTGTCTTTGCTATGTTGTCCTTTAGAATTGGCAAATTTGATATTCCACCAACATAAACGCACGTTCCGGTAACGTGAGAGGCATGGCCACTGGAGCTCGTTTACTTCAGCTGAGATTATTTGTGGGAGCTGTCTACTACTTGCTTTTATAGCCCCTATTACTGGCACTGTCTTCGCACAACATTTGCATTTTTCTATGATACCAGTGTTTTATGCAAATTCTCGTTTAATTTATCCTAAACTACAGCAGCGCCACAAAACGCCCTAGCAGCAGCTTTTGGAACTAAAATTGTTTTTTACGGAATCCATTTCTCCATGTCTTGATTAGTCTAAATACCAAGTTTGGTGCCATTTTGGCTATTAGATCGCACTACACGACGCTCCAAACACTGCCACTTTAAAAAAGATCACCCTGTATATTGTGCTCGGGACTCTTTTTATCTGCGTTCCAATGCTTATTCGATTCTTGCCGTACTGGGAAAGACGGAAACAAGTTCGTTCCAGAAGGTAAAAACAATAATTTTTGAAACATCAAGAAAAAAGGTGAATATCTATCTGTCCCCAATGGCTATGTACCAATGTCAACTCAATATAAAAGAAAAAAAGAGCCTCACGCTTTCATTTTTAAAATGAATCGTGTTCCAAAAAGATGGGAATCGCAGTATAATCAACTTTCAGAATGAGTTCCAATCAGCATTAATTACGAATTAATTAACAGGGTTGTAAAGAGAATTCTGAGATGAATTTATTTAAGTTTCATTCAAATCGTTGCAGCCGTTTTCAACTCATCCTAGGACAAAAATTCTAAAAAAGCAAACGGGATAAAGATTTCATTCTTATAAATAATTCTATTTAAAAATATACCACACCACCATTTTTGAATAGAATTATGGATACAGTAATTGAAACTATAAGCGATGTATAATATATCACTTAAAGTTTCAATTAGTTTAAAATATGGAGTCTTTCAGCATTTCACAAAACACAATTTTTTCTCCTTATTTAATTAGATACCTCTGAACATTCAATCTCAAAATAAGTGTATTACTTTTGGGTTTTATTATACTTAGTCTAAATGTTCACATTTCACCAAAACATTTTCTAAATGTGTTTTAGTGTAAAAAAAAATCATATTTCTTGAAATTTTCACAAAAATAATTCAGAGAAAAATCTTACAGCTTGCAAATACAAAAATTTCAATAATAAGAAAGCAAATTATTTTCTCATACTTGGTAGAAACTAACATTCTGTTTGATAATCAATTTTTACATACACACATAGCCAATCAAAATCAAACTATATATATATATATATATATATATATATATATATATATATATATATATATATATATATATATATATATATATATATATATATATAGTATATGAATATATATATATATAAAAATATATATAAATATATGCATATATAAAAATATATATAAATATATGCATATATATATATATATATATATATATATATATATATATATATATATATAGATTAAAAGCAGATAATAAACGCATAAACAGTAAGTAATGAAAATACTTTTTATTGATACTTGTAAGGAAAAACTATCAAATAATTATTTAATGATACTATTTTTGATTAAATTAATTATTTTCGACAAAATTGTAAGAACAATTTAAAAAATATTAAAGGTAATTTGTAAAATGTTTTGTGAACCTGAAGTTTTCGTATATAAAATATACAACCTTTCAATTGTTCTCTTGTATTTTAGTTTTATCAATTCCTAAATAAATTATAGGGTGCTCTATTTTATATGAAAACCTAAGGAAATGAAAAGAAATAACAGATATAACAGCGCGCGTATGATATGCATATTTCTAAAGTCAATATAGCTCTAGTAAAATATAATCGGAAATTATAGACAGTCTAAAATTTTTGATTCTTAAAATATTTCTCGATGTGATATAAATGAAATAAAATTGATAATTGAACTGATATCTTTCCGTATAAATTTAAATATTTTTGCTTGAATTCAAGGCAATATATTATTGATGACGGCTTGATATGCTAATATTTACCAAGAAACAATGCTTTACGGTTTTAAATCTTTATCAAGTATGTGGAAATTTCAATTTTTTGAAAAAGATTTAAAATCACCTACTGATAAAGATCTGACACTTTCAAAGTGGGTATCTAATTCGTTTAGTTTCCTATCGCTTTGATGGCACATAAGAGATTTTGAAACACGGGAGGCTGTGGGAAAGTTTATGCTACGGATTTAAAACCATCTACTGATAAAGACCTGTCTCCTCCAAAGTGGGTATCTGTTTAACGGCCTATTGCTTCGAAGCCTTATAAGCGGTTTAGATACACGGGAGGGTGTGAAAAAGTTTATGTGCTTCGGATTTAAAACCATCTACTGATAAAGACCTGTCTCCTCCAAAGTGGGTATCTGATTTGTTTAGCGCCCTATTGCTTCTAAGCCACATAGAGGGTTTGGAAACATGAGTGAATGTGGGAAAGTTTAGGCTTCAGATTTAATAATTTAAGAGTTTTGGCTTTTAAAAGTCATTCTTGACGCTTTCCTTTAACAATCATACAGTTCACAGTTTTTAATAATTATAAATGAAAATCTATTCAAATTAAAGTTTTTTTAATAACGGCGAACACTGGGTGACTGACTCACTCCCTAGAACAAGGCCAGAAACTGCAATTCATTTGTCACTATTCAGTGGACACCTGCGAACCAAGTCACGGAGGCAAGTAGAATCGCCCAAGCCTTACCACCACAAACCCGTTTATAGGGTGGGCCACAATCATACATCATCACAGAAGAAGGGACAGAGAAACGCAGAAAGAAAAGTAACATCCATGCTTGAACCGGGATTCGAACCCATAGCACAAAAGTCAGAAAATCTAATCACTCAGCCGTCGGTCGGCATTCAAATTAAAGTAGGTTATAAAAATGGAGGAAAGCAACTGAAAATATTTTTAGATGCATTGACTTCCCATGTAATACGGTAGTTAGTACTTAAATAAATACAAATCTCGCGAGCCCAGCTGGCATAATAATTAAATGAAAAAGCCGAATGGTTAGTGCTCTGGCCTTCGATTAAGTAGTTCGTCAGTTTGAATCCCTGATCAGGTTTGGATGTGTGTTGTGGCTTGAAATCTACTTTAAATTGTAGGTCCTAGTCGGTCTAGCACTTTTGTCTAAAAAGAAACCGTTGAGTGATAAGTAAACCAAATCTGGTGTGATTTCTGTACTTAGTGATTTCAAACTAGTTGAAATCCTTCATGAATATTTTGACACTGCAAGTGAATTCACTAACTTGTTAATAAATATTACCTTTTTTAATTTCTCCCATGGAATGTATTTGTCCATATTTTGTAATATATAAAATCCGCCAAACAGCGAGTGAGAACATAGAATTATAGCTATGCCGGTAACACACATTTATAAATTATTTGATGTTCCGATCACAACCCAATCTTTAGGTCTCTTACGCAAGTTAATCTTTAGGAATCAAATTCATTTAAAAAAATTTGTTATATTTATTTTAAAAATCATCATTTCAATCATTCAAATATCAAATTCATTTTAAAAAATTTATTATATTATATATATATTATTGACTGAAGTGTACTGTTGACAGCCGAATGGTTAGGGATCTGGATTTAGGTTCAACAGATCGTGGGTTTGAATTTTACATCGATCTTGGATATTTGTAGTTGTTTGGAATCCTTTTAAATTGACGATCTAGTTATCTCTCCTGAGCAAAAACTGACCATTGAGAAATAAATGAGCCACTTCAACCATAAACATGAAACAAAGTAACTCACATTTGACTTCGTTGGTAGTGAAACAGTGATAAGCAATTACTTTAGCTTCAGTTTTTCAGGATGACTTCTGTGAGGGAAGGAAGGAACTAGTAGGATATCCCTCTCCATTGGCGATCATTGCAACTTTTTTTCGTCGCCAAGTTAAGCTCATGTTTCTTAACGCGAAAATTTTCCCAAAGTTCCAAAATCACGAATTTTAGAAAATTTTAAATCATATAATAGTTTAAAAAATCTAAAAAAATTATTACTGGAACATAAACAAAAACTTTTTTTGTTGGGTTTGCCTTCTCTTCAAAACAACCGGTAAAAAAGATAAGTAAATAACAATAATGGATTTACTTGATATGACGTCAAGCTCACATGTCAAATATGTTTGGTGATATTATGGAAAAATATCTAAGAAAAATATAATAATAAACTAACAAAAATATCTAAGAAAAAGATAGTAATAAATAAACAAAAAGAAATTGGAAAAAAAGAATAGTTTATGATGTTTAGACGCTGGCGACAACGAAACACAACAGCAAATGTAGCACAAAAAGTTCGAAATGAAAGTAAAACGTAAATTTCAAATGCTGTTACCACTGAAAAGAACCATATATATAACGTAAAAATGATGTAAAACACGAGAGAAAAACCAAATCCGGCAACAAAAAAATCTGAAAAGTAACAAAAACTTAAATTGGCAACACGATAATCAAAACAAAGGACGCTTGATTCGGCGAGAAATCACTCGGGGGGGGATATCATACTTACACCACAAAATTATTCGATTCGTAAAATTTTATTCAGAATAACCCCACTAGGTGAACAGTTTGAAGAAATTAAACGTCAAAGATTTCAAAATACATAAAAGACCTTTCTTTTCTACTATCCATCAATTTCAATTTAATTTATAATGGTTATAAATGTTTTATACAATAAAGCTACGAGAATACTAATTTTGATTATATTAATATGAACGTAAAAATGTATTCCAGAAATTTTATTAACATTTCGATAAGGTGTTTGATTAAAAATTTTGATAATGGCATACATTACTAGTAACAATTAATAATGCCTCGTTTTTCAAGCTGTGTACGAAAATTATTTTAATTGGATGGGCACTTAGCCCATTTAATTATTTCCCCATCCCAGGAATATAATTAAGTAGGCTAAGTTCCCATCCAGTTAAATTCCAGGCCTACTTTAGAAATTTAGTTATCTTTATATTAAGCATAATTTGGTACACATAATCATAAAGAAGCACCAGGAGTATTTGTTGTTGAATAATGTCTGGCTACAAGGGTTTCCACCTTTAAGCACAGTAAGGGATGGAAGTGATGGCACCTTATATAGACATATTAGGCACCTTATATAGACCCACTTTCGGGCCTATGACAGCACACCCGGTGGGTGTGCCATCTTAGCCCCAAAAGTGGGTCTTCGTAATTGAGGAGGAAGGACCAAGCCGAAAGACCCCTAGACTTGGTCTTCCATCCCAGAGGTATCATCGAGGACAGTGAGACGACAACATATTAAACGCGTCCCAGCTGCTATCCACGAACACGACGAAATTTTGATTGGGTCGGGGTTCGAACTCACTATTTTCAAATAACGAGAACGAACCTCCCTAACCAAGCAGGCCACCGCGGCCTTGAGACTCCAAAAGTATCATGAGACAAATAAAAATATTTTTGTAAGAAAGGAAATTTATATGAGTTTTTCCTTAAGATTGAGAATGCTCAATAATGGAAAATATATAATACCTACTATACCAAATTGGTGGTTAATAAATATATCGAGGAAGAACATTCTCTAATTTTTCTTAATGTATCATTATTATAATCTTCATTATTAAAAATAAATTAGAGCTAAAATGCTTGAAGAACTCCACTTAAACAGCATATTTTAGGCCATTTTATCACCTAAAATATATTTATTTTAGGATAAGTCATTCAAAACTTCACATGAAAACTTAATTGTAATTTCTTGAAGTGAATTACTCTCAAGACTTATTAAAGAAAAATATTCTTTCAACAGAAGAAAATATCCCGTGAATATTTAATAAGATTTTTTTTTACCATTAATTTGAATAATTTGCAGAATATTCCCTTTCAAAATCATTATAATTTAAATTGTATTTAAGATTGGAAGAAAAGAAGTCCAATTCTGAGATGAATAGAGTATGAAATAATTATATAATTTTTAAACATGTGGGATAAATTAGGTAAGTTTTATTAAATTTTCATAGTTTAAGTATAATGTGAAATTATTTTAGGGTCATATGTATTTTTAAACAAAGAATTTTTAGTTTTATTAGATAAGCCAAATATACATTAATTTCACTAATCTTATTAATTTCAAAGCACTTTTTGTTAGAAGCTATTGAATGTCTGAATTTACCTCTTACTAAATGTAAAAATTGTAATGCTAATAAAATGATTTAAATACTTTTAAGATCAAAGAATTATCTCTCATTATCATCTAAATTTTAGCTTTGACATAAAAATAGCTCTAAATTTTTTCTAAAAGCCAATTGAAATTATTTTGAATTTTTCATCCTCACAAGTTTAATTCGGTTTATGTATAAAAGTTTCTTATTAGAGTATTGAGTTATCATTCTACGATAGTAAAGCAATTGTTGATTTGAAATTTATGATATAACTGAAGCGGTTCTTGAGATACATTCATAAGACTTCTTATCATTTATATTATTTCTTTCTTGACAGTCAACTTTACAACTAGATAAAATGTAATAGAATGTTATTGAATGTTCTTAAAATTTTAAAAAAGAAATATTTAAATTCTTCTGAGTCAATAGTTAGAACGCAATTTTAATTATAGAACACTAGTTATAGAATAACTTATCCTATACCTAAACTGAGGTACCTATTCTATTGCTGTCTTACTGAAGTACTTATTCTATAGCTTTGTCTTACTGAAGTACTTATTCTATAGCTTTGTCTTACTGAAGTACTTATTCTATAGCTGTGTCTTATTGAAGTATTTATCCAATATATATAGCTGTCTTATTGAAGTATTTATCCAATATATAGAGCTGTCTTATTGAAGTATTTATCCAATATATATAGCTGTCTTATTGAAGTATTTATCCAATATATATAGCTGTCTTATTGAAGTATTTATCCAATATATATAGCTGTCTTATTGAAGTATTTATCCAATATATATAGCTGTCTTATTGAAGTATTTATCCTATATATATAGCTGTCTTATTGAAGTATTTATCCTATATATATAGCTGTCTTATTGAAGTATTTATCCAATATATATAGCTGTCTTATTGAAATATTTATCTAATATATATATAGCTGTCTTATTGAAGTATTTATCCTATATATATAGCTGTCTTATTGAAGTATTTATCCAATATATATAGCTGTCTTATTGAAGTATTTATCCTATATATATAGCTGTCTTATTGAAGTATTTATCCAATATATATAGCTGTCTTATTGAAGTATTTATCCAATATATATAGCTGTCTTATTGAAGAATTTATCCTATATATATAGCTGTCTTATTGAAGTATTTATCCAATATATATAGCTGTCTTATTGAAGTATTTATCCAATATATATAGCTGTCTTATTGAAGTATTTATCCAATATATATAGCTGTCTTATTGAAGTATTTATCCTATATATATATAGCTGTCTTATTGAAGTATTTATCCAATATATATAGCTGTCTTATTGAAGTATTTATCCAATATATATAGCTGTCTTATTGAAGTATTTATCCAATATATATAGCTGTCTTATTGAAGTATTTATCCTATATATATAGCTGTCTTATTGAAGTATTTATCCAATATATATAGCTGTCTTATTGAAGTATTTATCCAATATATATAGCTGTCTTATTGAAGTATTTATCCAATATATATAGCTGTCTTATTGAAGTATTTATCCAATATATATAGCTGTCTTATTGAAGTATTTATCCAATATATATAGCTGTCTTATTGAAGTATTTATCCAATATATATAGCTGTCTTATTGAAGTATTTATCCAATATATATAGCTGTCTTATTGAAGTATTTATCCTATATATATAGCTGTCTTATTGAAGTATTTATCCTATATATATAGCTGTCTTATTGAAGTATTTATCCAATATATATAGCTGTCTTATTGAAGTATTTATCCAATATATATAGCTGTCTTATTGAAGTATTTATCCTATATATATAGCTGTCTTATTGAAGTATTTATCCAATATATATAGCTGTCTTATTGAAGTATTTATCCAATATATATAGCTGTCTTATTGAAGTATTTATCCTATATATATAGCTGTCTTATTGAAGTATTTATCCTATATATATAGCTGTCTTATTGAAGTATTTATCCTATATAGCTGTCTTACTGAAGTAATTGCTATATAGCTGTCTCACTGAAGTATTTATGCTATATAGCTGTCTCACTGAAGTATTTATGCTATATAGCTGTCTCACTGAAGTATTTTTGCTATATAGCTGTCTCGCTGAAGTATTTATGCTATATAGCTGTCTCGCTGAAGCATTTATCCTATAGCTGTCTTATTGAAGTATTTATCCAATTTATATAGCTGTCTTATTGAAGTATTTATCCAATATATATAGCTGTCTTATTGAAGTATTTATCCAATATATATAGCTGTCTTATTGAAGTATTTATCCAATATATATAGCTGTCTTATTGAAGTATTTATCCAATATATATAGCTGTCTTATTGAAGTATTTATCCAATATATATAGCTGTCTTATTGAAGTATTTATCCTATATATATAGCTGTCTTATTGAAGTATTTATCCTATATATATATAGCCATCTTATTGAAGTATTTATCCTATATAGCTGTCTTACTGAAGTAATTGCTATATAGCTGTCTCGCTGAAGTATTTATGCTATATAGCTGTCTCGCTGAAGTATTTATGCTATATAGCTGTCTCGCTGAAGTATTTATGCTATATTGCTGTCTCGCTGAAGTATTTATGCTATATTGCTGTCTCGCTGAAGTATTTATGCTATATTGCTGTCTCGCTGAAGTATTTATGCTATATTGCTGTCTCGCTGAAGTATTTATGCTATATTGCTGTCTCGCTGAAGTATTTATGCTATATAGTTGTCTCGCTGAAGTATTTATGCTATATAGCTGTCTCGCTGAAGTATTTATGCTATATAGCTGTCTCACTGAAGTATTTATACTACATAGCTGTCTCACTGAAGTATTTATGCTATATAGCTATCTTATACTGAAGTATTTATGCTATATAGCTATCTTATACTGAAGTATTTATGGTATAGCTATCTTATACTGAAGTATTTATGGTATAGCTATCTTATACTGAAGTATTTATGCTATAGCTATCTTATACTGAAGTATTTATGGTATAGCTAGCTATACCATAAATACTTCAGTATAAGATATCTTATACTGAAGTACTTATCCTATTTTTATGCTAAAACACACACAAATGAATTTATTTTTCTCATCAGTGCTATTTTCAAACATAGGAGTTATACGCAAAACAGTATGATCATACTACTGGAATACGATATGGTTGATAAATGCAACATATTGTTAAATCTAGTTAATGTGAACTTTATATTATCATACTCGGTAGGTTCCTAGAAACAAAGTCGCAACAAACTAGACAAAGAAATTGGCCAATCATGAATACGAAAATGCTGGCCAAATCATTTGTGTTCCAGAACTCGAATGAAGATCTCATTAATTTTTAATGTTTCAATTACTGACTCAGCTCAGTTCTCCATCATATTGACGTATATAATTCAAAACGTTATTAAACTCTACTCTACCAAGGAATGTCCTTTTTCAAAAATTACAGACTTGACAGATGAATCGTTAACGAGCCATCAGCTTCAATTCAACAATTCACAAGTTTGATTCTCATTTTGATCATGGATGTCCGTAGTGATTAAGAGTCTACTTTAAACAGCGGTTCCCGCTTTCATTATCTTTGGCGTAAAAAATGTAACTGCAAAGAGGAAAACAAAGAAAATCAACCGTACTTTTTTTTTTGAAGAGAAATGCACAATGTTATTCCATATACCTGTTCAACATCTGAAGATATGCGTTGAATTTCTTTCAGCATGTACTAATTGTGTTTCAAGTTTTCTTTACTGCAGCACGAAAAAATGAGCTATTAGGAAATTTTTACGAAAGGTATTACGAAATGATTTCTTAAGCATTTAGATTTTTTCGCTCAACAATCAGCTTATGGAGAAGATGATTAATTTTATTGGAGTTTGTAGACAATTTTTTTCCTATCACCCTAAGCATTTATTCACTTACAGAATCTCAAATACTCTGGCTGTTGAATTAAAGGCCATATCATCCATTTCTGTTTATTAACTGAATTTTTGTCCGAGGTTGAATTGTAAGCAGTGGTCAGAAATGGGGTTCAAATTATATTAGAGTGCCTGATTCTAACTTAAAATAAAAACCTGTTTAATTTCGAAATTTTTATTTATAACATTTTTAATTAATTTAAAACACTAACAATATTGTTTTGAACTCTGTAAAGTTGCTTATCTAGTGATATAACTACTTTAAGGATATAACACATTTCACCCTGGAACTCTTACCGCTTCAAGAAAGAAGCAAATGGTTATTTTTATATTTTGCAATTACCATCAACGTAATGGGTAGAAATGGTGAAAGAATATAGTACTGGGTCCTTTTTTACATTCCCAGTGTAATTTTATAAAAAAAATAACAATATTTATTTTTTTCTTCGAGTTTTGTAATGTATTGTTTTCGATTTCTGCTTCAAATGTGAATTTGCTTTTCACAAAAATTCCAGACTGCGATATATTGGAAATTGAAAGAAAGTCTCAACTTTAGTATTTAACTTCGCAACTAAAGAAATTTTTTTAACCATTTTACCCATTATTCAATTTGATTTTTGCTAATCAGTACATGAGATTTTATTTTATCATGAGGCAAAGCTTCGTTTTGAGACTTGTGTGAATTATTTTATAATGTGTGCACTTTATTTGGTGAATTATAGTTTGTCCTCGCCGACCAACTTGACTAGTGGTCAGCGTGCCTGACTACGGATAAGGAAGTCCTGTGTTCGAATCCCGGTTCGATGTACTTTCTCTATCTATCCTGTCTTTGTCCTTTCTTTGTATGAATGGTTGCCTACCCTATAAATGGGTTCCTATGGCATGTGTGTACTGAGGAAGTCGGACTCCACACCAAAATATGGTTCAGTTGGAAAAGTCGAGCAGCGCACCCTTTGTTGCCAGCCTAGCTGGCACACGACAATGATGAATGAATAGTTTTTGCTCAGATATCATTTGCTAAATTGAATAATCTTTTTTCTCTATTTAAAATAAAATTTCAATCAAAAGTATTTTTTTTAAATTTAGTTCCTTTTGCTTTTTTTAATATGTCACACACACGTATAAAAAGATCTAGTGCAAGTTCTGCTTCTGTTTTTAGCACATTTATTTAATACTTATTTTCAATCCATAATTAAGTTAGAACTCTGTTTTGTATTGTTTATACTTTTATGTGTTAAACTGTTGAACACGCCCTTTCCTATTTTAACCAATACTTCCATCATAAGTGGATTTTAATTTAAGTTTTTCTTTATTTCGGTATGCATTATACGAAAAAAATTCTTATATTTTTTAAGATAAAAAAGAAACTCCTCCGAAAGGATCCATATCCCGAAATTCTTGGGCCGAGCTTGTAGCCAAATGGTTACAACTCTTACCTTTGATTCAACAGTTCGTGCGTTTGAATCCCACATTGGGTTTGGATGTTTGTAGTTTCAGAATCCACTTTAAACCGTAGATATCGGTCTAATTAGCCCTCTTTGTTTTTCCTTTGCAAAATCTAAGTTAAGTCAACTGGAAATAAATTTTAACTTTAAATAATTAAATGAAATTCTGAGAAGCGACTATATGTAGCTAGTTTATTAGATATCATGACACTTATTGCGCGAATAAACATTTTTAATCCCTGCATTTAATGTTTACTGTGTGCAAATGAGGTTTGAGATTTCGTGTTCTCCAAATTGTATATTATTCATGGATTAGTAATTTTCCTCAATTATTTTTATTTACTAAATAGGACTTGTGTAATTAAAAATTTCTTCTCATAATTAAATATTGTTGCTGACCGATGGTTGAGTGTTAGCACTCCTGACTCCTGAGTTGTGGGTCCTGGGTTCGAATCCCGGTTCGGGCAGGGATGTTCCTTTCTCTGCTCTGTGTTTCTCTATCCTTTCTTCCATGATGATGTACGAATGTGGCCCACCCTATAAACTGGTTGGTGGTATATCGCCGGCAACGCTACTCGCCTCCGTGACTTGGTTCACAGGTGCCCGCTGGGTAACGACAAATGAGTAGCAGTTTCTGGCCTTGTTGTGGCATAGGGTTCAACCCTCAAGTGCCCGCCGTTGGAAAAAAAAATCTTGTTCTTCTTATTACGAACGCACTTTGTCTCATAGGGATTTCTATAACGAAAAACGCTTATATTCAGCTCAATTTTCTGATAATATTTAAATAGTTTTTTTAGTCTATAATTTAAGTTTTGATTCATATAAATTTTAACAATCAACAGGAAGTTAAAGTATAGTTAAAAAAGGGACTTTTTAATTATTAGGGTATAGATAAACGTTTTAAGAGGAACTACGATACTTTTTCAATATAATCATATAAGTAATATTACTAATTATAAAAATTTATTTATAAATTGTTTGAAATCTTTTGACAGCTCTTCAAGATATAACTTTTTAAATCCATTAGTTCTCAAAATTTCAATTCTTTAAATTTTTGATTACCGACAGTAAAATTCCCTTTTTTGTCACTCCAAGAAGGCAGTCAAAACATTAGAATTGTGGTCCTTGATTCTAATAATCGCGAGTTTGATTCCAGCCTAGAGCATGGATATTTGCAGTGGTTTGAATACCCATTTCAAACTGTAGGTTCCAGTAAGCTCTTGTGTGCTATGTAAAAATCTTTGTAAAAATTTTTTGTCGGAATAAAGAGAATAATCTACTAAAATCTATTTCCTACAAAAATAAAACTCTCATTCTATTTTTGAGAATACTATATAATTTATAATTAATTGGCAAATAAATACATATAATTCTTCAGATTTTGTTAATTTTTTAAATAAAAATCATTAAGATAAATCCAAGTTTTTCACGAAACTTGGAATCTAAAATAACTCATACTTCCATAATCAGTAAATAGAACCATATTAATATTCATATAAAAATATACCAACGAGATAATAGTACTGAGATTAGAGTTTTATAAATCTATATAAAAAGTATTCGCAAAACTATAAATCGATGATACTCTAATTCACACTACATACTGCTTTAAAAAAAACAAATTTACAAAAGTTCTCAAATATATTTTCATTAATTGCGTGTGTATTTACTGTCAAATATTCTACTACAATTTTTAGGTTTTTTGTCTAGAATTGCGAAGACAACAAAGTAATTTTAATACTGACAAAATATTTAGCGTAAATTCTAAAAATTTAATTTATAAATCTGGAACTAAAAGTTTATCAAAGTAGTAGTATTTCTTTTCACGAGACAAAATCTAAATAAAAACTAAAACATTTTAATTCATGGAAATAAACTTTTTGATTCGAATTTAATTTTTTAAGTAAATTTTAGTATGAGTTTAAGATTCAAAAGGAATTTTAATGAATTAGTTCTAAATGTTTAACATTTATTAGAATCAAGAGACAAATATCATGAATAAATCTCATGCTGAAAAATTTAACTAACAATTTATTTACAACTACAGAATATTTCGCAAGTTGAAATAAGCAATTTGTTTTATAGAGTAGTCAAACAATCATTGAAATATATAACATTTATTAGATTAAATATATATATAAATATAAAATAATATACATAGCAATTATTTTTTACAAGAACTTGCAGTATCATAATTTACCACTCATTATAAATAGTAATTTAAAGTAGTCTTTATAAGCAGAATGTCTAGCTGCAAATTATTTTACGAAAGAGTAATTAAATTGATAAAACTAAATCTGTCTCGACAATTAAATAAATTATTTGTTAGTGTGATAAAAGTACTTAATCTTTAGAAACATATTTACTAAAATAATTTACAAGGAATATGTTCTATTAAAAACAACCATTTGTAATTTCTTGTAAGGTTTGAAAAGAATTTTATATCATTTACTAGTAGATGGATAATTTGAATTTTTATTATTTATAGTTAATATATTCCAGACATAACTCGTTGAAAAATCTTGCCAAACAAGAATTCTTGAAAATAAAAGTTACTTTTGATAGGCAAACTCTCTTACATATACAAGATCTTATTCAAGTTACGAAGAAAATACTTTTTTATCGAAAGTTTTAAATCACCTTCCGAAATTATTTTGTTGATACGACTTGACGTATCTTTTATGTTGAATATGCACTTGTTTTGTTTGACTAAGTGTTTATTCCTTATGGATTCTAGAATGACGATTTAGGTAGCTTTTGTCTCGGAATCTTCTTCCACAGAGGGTACATTCAAATGGCATATCACCAGTATGAATTCGTCTATGTCTATTTAGAGCGCCTCTTTTTCGAAACCTCTTATCGCAAATGAGACAACTAACTGGTTTCTCATCAGTATGTACGAGATTATGATCAGCCAAGTTTCTTCTGTCTTTGAAGGATTTGCCGCAAATACCACAAACAAACGGTCGCTCTCCGGTATGGCTGAGACGGTGTAAACCTAAGTTTCGATGATCACTATAACTTTTTCCACAAATCTCGCAGCTGTAAGGCTTTTCTCCAGTATGGACTCTGAAATGAACAACCAGGTTCCTTTTGTCCTTGAACTTCCTTTCGCAGACATCACAGATAAAGGGTCTTTCTCCGGTGTGAACTCTGGAATGACTATCCAGACCGTCTTTGCGATTGAATCCTGTACCACAGAACTCACAAACATACGGCTTTTGCTCAAAATGAATGCGAGAATGCCTTTTAAGGCTATGACTTGATTTTACGCTTTGATTGCAGATTTCGCATACATAGGATTTACCACCAAAGTGAACATCATAATGACGCTTGAGAACACTTTTGCTGCTGAAGTCCTTGTGACAAATGTCGCATGGATATCTGATTTTAGCCTTGTAGATTTCAAGTGCATTGTGGGGTATTTCCACCATTTCTTCTTCCTCAAAAAATTCAAACATGGTTTTAATATAAAGAGCTGAAACTAATATATTTTGAGATGAAAATTCTATGAATTCTGTTTTTCAGTCTATATTAAAACTGACAAAATTTAGCGAAGATTTTCTTTTATTAGCTTAAAACTAGTATGGTACGATTACTTCTAACTATGTGTGTAGTACAGGATTTTAACATACGCTAATGGAACGATTTTCTTTTAGATTTATAAAGCAGACTATTGACAATACTTTTAACTAAAATGTGTGCAATGCCGATTGGGCAGTCTATTTTGAGCAATTTTGACGATTTGCTTAACGCATTAAACACATATTCCGATCTCGTATTCCAGTTAAGTTCCTACTACAATGATATATAATTTATCGTAATCGTAAAGCAACGAGGATGACATATGGGTCGGTTTTAAATTAATGCTTAAAATGTCAATATTTGTGGTTGGATTGAAGAATCAATAAAATCGAGACTTCCAGTTATAAAAATGATACTTAATAAATCGTTTTTTCTGTTCCTTGATTTAAATTTGTATTTTTTTCAGAATCAGTTCAAAAATTTATTAATTCGGAAGAAGTCAAGGAGTTTTTGAAACATTTTTAACGTTTTTGGAGATTAATCTAAATCATAGCTACTGTAATCTTAGATTGGATCAAACAAGATTAGCAACATTTGATAACATTATGCTTTTGGAAACGCAAACACGCAATGCTTTTGTTAAAAGAAACCATCTAGTTTCCATCTTTTTGATTTAGAAAAGGCTTACGACCATACTTGGCGGAATGGTGCTTTTCAAACAAAGTTTAACTTTTGTTTAAGGGGTAACTTCCTGATCTTCATTCAAAACTTCTTACAGTTGCGCACTTTTGGAGTACGTATAGTATCAGTTTTACCTGATCTTTTTGTTCAATCAGAGGGAGTTCCTTAGGTAAGCATCTTGAGTGTTATACTTTTCAACTTGTACATTGACAACATTCTCCATTAACTTTGTTGATGATTTGCAAATATAATGTCAAGGATTAAATAGAACAAATAGAACATCTTATAGAAAGTCAGTTGCAGACAACAGATGACAGTCTTAATACCTTATCGTCAAGTAAGAGTAGATATGTACATTTTTGCAGAAAGACAAGCTTACATTCAGACCCTGATATTAAGATTGCGAATGTATCAATTATCATGATTAATCAGGTACTATTTCTTAGAGTAATTTTCTATAAGAAATTAACAATCCTTCCTCATATTCTATATCTTCGGAAGGATTGCGAGCTATCACTTAACATTTAAGGTTCTGTCCAACACTTTGGGGAGCTGATCTCACATCATTACTAAGAGTTCATCAAGCTATAATACTCTCAAGAACTAGTTATGGTTCTAATGAATATGGATATGCTAAATCATCTGCCTTATTTAGACTAGACACAACTTTCTACTTTACTGGTATGTACAGATGCATTTCGTTCTTCACCTGTGAGGGTGAAAGAATATCTGTGGACGAAACTGTACAGACGCCATGGCCACCAGCAGAATCCCTACAAATATTTACAGATGGCTCAAAGCTGGAGGAAGGGGTCAGCTCAGTTTTTGTAACTTATCAAAATTCAGAAACGACACATATCTGGAGAACAAAGCTGAGGAAAGACAATTCAGTCTTCCAAAACGAGGTTTTGGCCATAGGCGAAACAGTTAAATATGTAACTCAGAAGAACACCAATGCCACTTTTTGATCAGGTAGACAGGTAGCTCTCAAATCGAGTTACAATCCTCTCTTCATCAAGCCCGCTCGGCAGATAACTTCAAAGTTTTACCTGCTTTCCTTCTCTTCATCTTTGATGGGTCAAAGCTCATGTAGGAATAAAGGGTAATGAGACAACTGACATGGAGACAAAAGTGGCGGCCAATTTTTCTCTTCATCCTATCAATATCCCCCTTCTACGCTGCTCAGTAAAGTACACCCTACACAACTGCATAAAAAAGAAATGGCAGGACGACTGGTCCAATTCATCTACTAGTCATCTAGTCCATATTATCTCTACAATTTCTAGAAAAACTCTAAACTGGACCAGGAATGAAATCCTATTCATGTCCGGCCACGGCCCATTCTGTACTTACTTTTATAGGATAGGTTTAACGGACACCCCAAATTATACCTGTGGGAGACCCAATACATTATCTCACTGTCTGCCCACTCACTTCCACGTGGCATTTATCAACCTCTGCAAAGTGGGTCATTAACTGGAAACGAGCCACCCTAACAAGACCTCTAGATAAAAACTAAACCAATTTATGAACTTCCTTATTAGTCAAGAGTGCCTATTCACGTGGTTCAATAAGAAGGATCACCAAGAGCACTAATCACGACCCTCCTCTGCTTACATCCAAAACCTAAGTACTTAGACTTAATTATCACGTAACTATGCAAATGGCAGCTTCAAATTGTTTTAATGGACTCCTTTTCAACAGACTGTTCATGATATATGAGCCCCTCATAAAATTCTTTTTTCAGTGTGCTGTTCTTCTTAAAGTCGTAAATTGTAACCCTACGTATTTTTATACTTTTGTAATCCTACGTATTTTTGTAATTTCGGAATCCCATGTATTTTTGTACCTTTTGTAATTCTATATATTTCTGTATCCTAGCCCAAAATGGAGGCCACGGGGCCTAGTTAGTGAGGGCCTAGCTAGTTCGTCTCATTTAAGGAAGTAAGTAAGATTGAATCCCAGCTTAACCGAGAATCCGTCGTGTTCGCTAAAGGTGGCTGGGACACATTAAAACTGGTCGCAATGTCCTGCAGTTGAGGTGACGTATTTGGGGCTGGCAGGTCAAATCTTGGGAGTCTTCTGCTAAATCCCTGCTTTAAAACCACGGAGACTATCCGGCTGCTTCTATTCAACAGGTAAAGTCCAACTCAAAGCTATGTACAGGGAAGTATGCTGGTGCAACAACTTCACCTGTGTAAAGTTTGTCACTTGTCACCAATTGCAACTAAATTTAAGACAACAACTGGGTATAAATTATTATTTTAAAATCATATCCATGTGGCACATCATTCTTTGAGGTCTGAGCACACTTCTCCTGCTCAAATGAAACTTTACCATTCTGGAAATTTTAACATTCTTCCCTTTCCTATTTCGAGTCAAATAATTTCATGTTCCCTCTAAGTTACATGATGTACAGGTTCATACCATTGATTTTTGTAAAAAGCTTAGCTATAAAAATCAGGTACAAACCAAGTTGTTTTTCAAAAACTTTTTTTCTCTCTTCGCAATCAGTTTCTTTCCTGCTTTTACGGGTGGTTCTAAAAGAGTTGATTGTGTTAGATATGGAGGGTATTTTAAAAGCACCTCATGCAGTTTTGCCCTTAACACGGTTTGTTCAAAATACGCTGCTGAAGCTACAGCAATTTATCATGCACTAAAACTTCTGTTACCATAAACACAACAACAAAAATTTTGCTATACTGATAATATGAGCATTTTGAAAGCATATTAAAAATATTGACATACATTATCATCCTGTAATATCTCAAATTTTTATTATTTGAGATCATAAAATAATACCGATGGATATATGTGAATGAAAAAGCAGATGAAGCAGCAAAAATATCTGGCAGAGAGTACTTATAACAAGTTGTACTCCTGTGTCATTTAAAAAAATTATCCAATTCCAATGGCAGGAGTTATAGAATTTACAAACTATGAAGAAATTACATTCAAACATTCCAAATATAAGTCATATGATTAGTTTTACCACAAAACAGATCTGATGTAAAACTCATTCGTTTGCTTATCGGGCATACTCGTTTCACTCATAAACACTTGCTTTTAAATGATCCCAAGCCCTATTATACTACATGCAATGCATCATCACTTTGCATGTAGTACATTAGGGCCTATATTTTAATTGACTGCCTAACTTTAATTACTATCATATTACGTATTTTAATTCTAACTTTTTAACGTTACAAGATCTTAGTAAAGAAACTCCTCACCGTAATCATTTTGCCTTTTTATGTTGCATTAAATTCCTACATTGTATAGGGTGATTTTGCTTTTTACATTTTTTTTATAAAATGTTAAACAGAATTTATAAAATTATTATGTAATTTAACATATGTTTGGCGAATTTTGCCCTAGACAGGATCTTTTACGATTAAACTTTACACAATCAATCAATCAAAAAATAAATGGGCAGGGGGAATATTTAATTTTTATTGTTGGTAATTTTTATGAAATATGGCTTTTAGCATTTGGCTTATAACACTTGTAATTAAAATAAATAAATATATATTCTGATGGGAATGGTTGAACATTTCGCCATTCAATGATTTACGATTGAATTTTTCCAGAAACTAGTTAGTTTTCTTAAAAATTTTTTTATATATGTTTTATTTGATATTATGCTTTAATTAAATCTCAATTCCAATTGTGTACCTCCTCGGTAACAAACTGAAGGCAATTCTTCGATGACTTCAAAGATCATTCTAAAACTTTGTAGTCGATTAAAAAAATATAATATTTATTAGTATTATAATATAATATATAACATTTATTATATATATACACACACACAGCATGTAATATTTATTTTGCAGCCGATTCGCAAGGTATTTCTTCTATCAATATGAATTTCCTAAACCAATTACCATCAAAGAGACTAGAATCATCTGATGACTTAGTAGAAAAAGCCCTTACCGTTTGGAGCCATGGACCAGGCGACATATATGATGCAAAAAATGTACCACATCTAATCGTATTTAAAATCATTCAGATTATACTTTATCCGGATTTACTATAGTTCTTGGACAACCATTTATAGTAGAAAAGTTAGTATGTTAGTAATAGTATTTAAGTTCGAATAACATAGCACGATTTTTACCAAGACAGAATGCTTGACTTTCAGTCAATTATAAACTCAGCAATTAAAAATAGCAGAAATTTTTACTTTAGATATAATATCTATCATAAATACTTGTCCTAACTTGTATAATTTCATTAAAAAGATTCTTTTTGTAAATTACTTTACCAAATTTTTTATATTACTACATACGCCACTCGGTGTGCGGTTTCCCATTCACACCGACCGAGAAACGTTCACACACATCTAAAAGTGAGAAGCCATTGTACCTTGTTTGAGAAGGTATTTTCGAATCTAAAAATAAGTTTTGATAAAAAAAATGCAGAACACCGTTTTGCTGGCAGGATCAGTGCATGATAATATTTTGTAGAAATGAATGTCCTGTTTGATTAAACAAATAAAATTACAAGCCAGCAACACCAAAATAACTAGGCAACTGACTAGGTTTACTTCGATTCCCTTCTCAGCGAGTGATGCCTCATTGTGGGTAGAGGGATACCCCTGTGCGTTATCGGTGATGTACGTCGGGAATATATGGTAGGTATTCAAGGTGTGAAACAGGTAGGATTACCCAAGTGAGAAAGCTACTCCACTACGCTCAGCTAAGGTACACTCAGCTAAAACAGACGAAGTGGCCATGTCAGTGTTATCCATTCAGGTGCACCAATCTTTTGGACTACAAGAAGCTGCTGCTTTCTTTCTCTACGGCTTTTTAAGTATGAGGACTTAATATCTTGTGTCCACTTCTAGTGATTGCCTTTGCTAGAATACATGAACTCATGGATCATATCTAGCTGTAGAGAGATCGTGAAGGATTAGTAACAACTATTTCGATGGGTGGAAACAAGCAGCTGAGAACGAATGCTTTAATGATACTTTGTTTTGAAGCCACCACAGCTCACAATAAATCTTGTTTGTGTATAGTTATGTGTCAAGCCATGTGTTTTCAAACTTTTTTCTAATAAATGAAGAGGCTAATTGTTATTTTATTTGTGGAAAATAGCGAAATGAAGTCTAACTTAAAATATTAAGCTTTATTTAAAAAAATTAAAAATATAAATTTATTTTGACTACAAAACTGAATGCTTAAATAAAAGAGA
Organism: Latrodectus hesperus; assembly: GCA_037975125.1. Classification (NCBI taxonomy): domain Eukaryota; kingdom Metazoa; phylum Arthropoda; class Arachnida; order Araneae; family Theridiidae; genus Latrodectus; species Latrodectus hesperus. The sequence goes on from CM075852.1 coordinate 124,674,878, forward strand.
AGATCCTTCCTTCTTTTATATAAGGACAATCAAATGATTGTTAATGGTTGCATCAAAAATACTTAAAATCCTTGAAACTGAAAAATACACCGATTCACACAGATTTGTTTTATGATTCCGTGAACTTTTGTTCTAAATCTGTGGTTGGTAATTTTTCGATCCTTAAAACCTCACATACAAATTCTTTTTTCTACAAATTTAGGGCTTGGTCAGCTTGAAGTGTTGCTCTCATGTTTGGAAAATAGCAGTTTGGATACCTAACCCCACAAAGAACCCTTGTACTCAGAGCCTTCGCATTAAATTTTTGTTGTCTCTAATGTCCGTCTGCTGATAATAGGACAGACATTTAGGAAGGAGAACGCTTGTTCAGTTTTGTCATTGGATTGCGGGTCAGGAAATTATTTAGTATTTGACTAAGTTTGGGTCTGCAGAAACAGGCAGAGAGCCAGAAACAATCTTAATCAAGAAAGAAAATTGATAATGTTTGTAAAATTATAATCAAAATTTCCATTTATGAGAAGTAAATTAATGCACATAATAAATGAATGTAACATAACCAAAAATGCTAACTTGTATAAAACTTTTATTGTTTTTTTAAGAAAAAAATTTTATTATAAAAAGTTTAATACTAAGAATATTTTATATACCTGCTTGGACACAACACCATCGTTAACACACTATCACATCAAATTATATTAACCTTTGCTTTTTATATGTTACATGCAGGGATATATTCATTCGCTTCTAAAACTAAACAAAAATGATAATTATTAAAAAAAATATGATAATTATATTAAAATAAAATAATGATGTACCACATCATTATAAATATTGGAATTAAATAAAATGCTTAAATACATTACAATGTTTGATAGAGCTCCAGCGGCTCAGTAGCTTCACGCCGCTGAATAATAGAGGTTAATAATTACGGTAAATACTTAACTAACAATCTTACTTATTAAATATGCCTTTACAAAATATATTGTATCTTCTATTTATATAAATATGCATGGATGTTTTACAATAATGTGTGATGATATCAGTTCATGACAAGCCCTTGAGAGTGACAAAATCGCATGTTTGTGCTAGTTGTACCAAATACATTAAACATCTGAATCTATTTTAAACCGAGCTGGCAGCCGAATGGTTAGCGCTCTTGCCTTCGGTTCTACAGTTCGTGGGTTCGAATCCCACCTTGGGCATGGATGCTTGTAGTGGTTCGAAATCTACTTTAAACCGTATGTCCCGGTCTAACTAGCCCTCGTGTGCAAAAAATGACCGTTGAGTGACAAACAATTTATTTTAACCAAAAGAGAATTAAAAGAAATAAATTCCAGAAAATATAATTTTTAGGTATAAGTTAATGAACGGTTCAACAGTTCTAGAGCGTTCAACAGTTCTGGGCTGGAATCCAACCTTGGGCATGGATATTACTGGTTCAGAATTCTTTTAAAACAATAGGTCATGCTCTAATTAGCCCTCGTGTGCAGAAAAAATACCCCTAGAGCAACAAAAGCACCAAATTATATTTTAATTACTTTCATAATGCTTAATTCCGAAGTGAAATATACTTATCTAGCAACCATTTAGAATGTGGTAAGATTGTGATGAAGAGATAGAGCTCACATGAACAAAATTTTTGTAGTTATTATAAATAATTAGAAAATAGAAACTAGTTTCAGAATAAGTTATAAAATACACAAAACATAAAACTTTCGACTTAATTTTGTTACATTTAACTTTTAAACATAAAAACTTGAAAAATAGATTTGGAATATTTTTCAAATATAAAAAAGGAAATAGAAATTAGTTTATTCCTCGTATTTTTACTTGGCAAAATTTCATATAGTTGAATTATTTAAACTTAGTTATACATAAAACTTTTAATGGCTATTTTGAATAAACTAAATTTTTTAATAGTAAGCAACGCATTTTATCTCGGCATTCTATATTAAAAATTTAAATATTAATAGGAATATTAAAGGGACTTGAGAGTAATAAAGAGCTAACAACTAAGTTTTCGTAAGAACATTTTTTATTCCATGCTTCATTTACAGAAATGTTTCCTACAATTTATTTTTAGATACTTCATTATTTTTTTACAATAGTGGCCATCTAGGCTTCAAATGTTTTTATACAAGCATGGTAGAAAAGCACAATTAAAACAACAATATAATTTTGCATTATGGAAAAATAATCAAGCTTATAGTTTCATATAAATGAATCTCAATTTGAAAGTTCTTGTAACTAATTTTCAGAATAAGTAAATTCTTGTTAACTTTTTTAGGATTTTATCTTGTATAATGAATTTCTATCATTTGTGAGTAGTGTGTTAATTGTTTAATATTAAGTAATTTTCCTTTCTCTCGAACTTGAAGACATAGAATCTGAAATTCTTAGTTTTCTTTGCAATCCGAATGGGGGAAAAATTTATTTTTATCTTAAGCATTGAGATACTGGGTTCGAGATGGTCATTACCATAGCAACCATTTAAATAAATTCTCCTTGATGGTCCTATTTCAAGAAATAGAAAATAGTGCGTTGACATCAATGCCCAATATTCCATGGTTTTCTCTCATATTGTACCATTTAAGTAAAATCAAGGAAAATATTTGAAAATAAATTTTTTTGAAGAGCTCTTAAAGCTTCAGAGGTATTTTCTACAATAAAATTATCGTTGTTTTGAAATTGGACAAACACTTATAAAATGCACGTGATCAAACATTTAGGGCACATTTGAAATAGTTTTGTAATTATTCAAATTGCAGATTGGATTTTTTCTTACTTAAATCTAAAATTTGTTTTTGTATCACGCGATTTATATCAAGTTCAGTAAAATTGAAAACTTTTACATTCTTCAAAAGCAATTAATAATTTTAACTTAAAACTATGTAGTGTGATTTGTGGATTCCAAAATTCCAGTTTTTAAATCATAGATGTTTATTTCAAAATATTCTTAAATTTATTCTAAGAATGTGTACAGTGTGTGACAATATAAAGTGACAGTGTTTGAAGCGCCCTGTAGCGCGATCTAATAGCCGAAATGGCACCAAACTTGGTATTCAAACTAATCAAGACACGGGAAAAATGATTCCGTGAAAAAACATTTTAGCTCCAAAAATCGCCACTAGGTCATTTTGTGGCGCTTAACAATATATAAAATGTGAGAAAAGAGAAATACTGACACATACAATCGCAGAATTAAATTATTAATGTTTATTTATTGCATTAACTTCCCTGGTGAGGAATTAGACCACATTCCATGTGAGCTCCGTTCTCAGAAATAACACCGTGCATTCTGCGTACAGCGTTCCCCACAGCCGAACGTAACATGTCACGAGAAATATTCCGCACTGTCTTTGTTATGTTGTCCTTTAGAGTAGACAAGTTTGATACTCCACCAACTTAAGCGCACGCTCCGTTAACGTGAGAGGTATAGCCACTGGAGCTCATTTACTTCAGCTGAGATTATTTGTCGGAGCTGTCTACTATTTGCTTTTATGGCCCCTATTGCTGGCACTGTCATTGCACAACATTTGCAATTTTCTTTAAAACCCGTTTTTTATGATAGTTCCCGTTATTGTAAACTACAGCAGCGCTACAAAATGCCTTAACAGTGACTTTGGAACTAAAACTTTTTTTTTTACGGAATTTTTTCCCATGTTTTGATTAGTCTGAATAACAAGTTTGGTGTCATTTCGGCTGTGTGTGTGTGTGTTAGATCGCGCTACAAAACGTTCCAAACGCTGTCACTTTAAAAAAGATCACCCTGTATATTGAAAATAAGTGCCAATTCTTATTTTGTAAAATCCATTATTCTCTAAAGGATTTTAATTAGTTAAAATGTAATATAATTAAAATATATTTTAGAGCTTCAAATTATTTATATGATAAAGGAATAATTGTCTCTTAACCATACTTCATGGTTTCTGTGTTTATTTCATTATTTTCAAACTCTATCATATGGTTCATATTTAGCATAGCTGGGAACTGAATTGTTAGTGTTTTGGCCTTCAATTCGGCAACATTTGGTGGTTCAATTAGCTCTTGTGCAAAATACAGATATGATATCGGATTGGCACTATTGTCTTCGGTTCTATAATTCAAGGGCTTGAATGTTTGTAGTGATCGTTGAGCGACAAACAAACCAAACCTCGTGCAAAAAATAAATGACCGTTGAATGACAAAAGAGCATCAGCATCTTTTGGAATTGATGTTTGTAGTGGTTCTAAATTCTTTGAATGGCAGGTCTTGATACTGTTGTATTCTCTAGCTTGATATTTTTGCAAATTAGCTAAATTACCTTTTTTTTTTAACATGGAAGTCCCTTTTCATTCTCCCCATCCTCGAAATAGACTGCCCTAGCGCAGGACTTGTGGTACTAGATCGAGCGAGAGCACGAGATAGAAGTTATATGGGAGTTGAAGAAGCAGTTACAGAAAATGCCGAGGTGAAAGCTCGAATCCCACGCCACTAGAAAAGACTTTGTTCGTTATTCAAGCCTGACGTCCTATTGGATCCTAGAGACAGCAAAATCACAAAGTTGAAGCAATGAAATCCTATGAGCTCTCAGACTGGACGAGATGATATATACTCCTATAACGAGCCCGCCGAACGATGACTGAGTGGTTAACGCTCCTGACTCCTGAGCTGTGGGTCCTGAGTTCGAATCCCAGTTCGGGTATGGATGTTACTTTCTCTGTTCTCCCTGTGTTTCTATATCCTTTCTTCGATGATGATGTATGAATGTGGCCCACCCTATAAACGGGTTTGTGGTAGTATGACACGGGTAATGCTACTCGCCTCCGTGACTTGGTTCACAGGTGCCCGCTGGGTAACGACAAATGAGTTGCAGTTTCTGGCATTGTTGTGGCATAGGGTTCAACCCTCAAGTACCCGCCGTTGGAAAAAAAATAACGAGCTCAGTTCATGATAATCAAGCTGAAGAAATGAAATAACAGGTTTTCGAAGTTATCAAAATTGGCTGCTTAGTAACAACCTTCCTCCGTAAGTCGATTCTACTTTTTATAAACTATTTTTCCAGCCAGTACTTTTTTTCGGTACCACTTATTTTTTATTACTTTAATTACTTAGTTTAAATTATGAATACCGCGTAAGTACTTAACCAATGCTTAAATGTTTGGAATATTATGTGTGAAACAAATTTGTAAGTATGTATGTAAATGGAAGAGTAATTTTATGATTAAATTAAAAACAATTTTTAATTACAAAAATAAAGCCAGTTTTTGCATCTACTTTCAGGTTTGAATCGGGGAAGAAAAAATAATAGTTATGCAACGCAATGTTAAAAATATAATACATTATTTAAATTCATAAGATTATTTGTAAGCACTGTATGACAACGGCAATAATCTACACAACAGTACAGGTTATCTAAAGATGAATACACAGAAAATCAAACAATAATGTTTCATCAAGTCCAATTGCTAGTAATGAACTTAATAGCTAAACATATAGCACTCTAATTTATCTATTAAATTAATAAGAATGCTATTAAAATTACTAAGATGTAATCAAAACCTAATAGCAATCGAGACTCGTATCTTGTCCTTAAATCTAATTTTTGATCATGAGAATAAAACATCTTAATTACAAAATCTTTGGTCAATTAAACGTAAAATCATAAGATTAGACAACATGGGAAGTTTAATTTATTCATGTAAACTTAAATGATAATTTTTTACTTATTTAAAAAGGAATAATCGAAGTTTGATATATAATGAGCTTTTAAAGCTCCCCAACTTTAATTTTTAAAAGTGTAGGAATTTAAATAGTGCTTTTAGACGAAATATTAAGAAAAAATTATACTGCACAAGCAAGCAAAATCTGCCAGTTTGCATGCTTTTTACTTCCTCTGGAAAATTAATACTTTTTGAAAAACAGCGATTTTGAAAAAGTGATTTTTACTAAGCTTATTTAAAATGCTGTTTTTGGCGCCCAACTTGTCTAGTGGTCAGCGTGCCTGACTGCGGATAAGGAGGTCCTGGGTTTGAATCCCGGTTCGGGTATGGATGTACTTTCTCTATCTATCCTGTCTTTGTTCTTTCTTTGTATGAATCAAGTGTGAATGATTGCCTACCCTATAAACGGGTACCTATAGCATGTGTGTAGAGCAAAGTCGTACATTCACCTTCATGATGCTCTGATTAAAAAAAAAAACGATAGACGCTCCCAATTGACTTAAATTCGCATAGCCAAGGCATAGCGAGCTTGGCTTGTCCAAGTGTCATTAGTAACAACAATAACAAAACGCTGTTTTACACCGCAAAGTGATGTCCCCGATAATTAGCTAAAAACAAATCTAATGAGATGTTAAATGTTTGGAAATTTTTTCTTTAGTTATGAAATTATTAAATATTCAAGCCAGGATTCATTTCACTTGCATCTCAAGGGTTTCCTATCGGCAGCGTATTGAGAAAAGCGTACACATTTTTGTTTATAAAGATCAAAATTAATTATTTTTCATAAATAGAGAAAATATAATTTTCCTTAAAAATATACTCCATGGGAGTTTAGTAGGAAAAGAGGAGCCAATATTTAATTTATTTTTCTATTTTCAGTATATAGATAGTTTTAAAAAAGGGAAAAGAATAAAATTTGCGCTTGCGCGCGTTCCTCAAGCTAGGTTTTCAGAGGAATTTTAAATCGTTTAAATCATATAGGTTCCCAAACATTTTTTCTCGTGAACCACTTTCAAATTTTTACCATTTTCGGTAGATCCCCTGCTGCTAACAAAAAGTACCTAGGTACTAACAAAATCTACTTAAACAAAAAAGTTCCTAGGTATGTAAAGTTTAATCTTCCCTGACTTTTTGTTCTTTTATAGAAGTTTAGAATAATATCTAGAATTTATATAAGTTTTTATTACATAACTACCTACTACACTCAAGTAGTAAAACATATGATTGATAAATTGCAATATACAATAAAAAAACATGTGTATAAAAAATAGGCAGATACTTACTTTTTCCGGCACTGCAAACACTGATATCGATTCACTCAGTCACACTTTTATGTTTAAAATTCCGAAAACAAATGAATAACGTTTTGTTCTTGGCATTTGTATTTATACTTGGCATACGTAATATATGTGGATTGCAAGAACAGCGCAAGTCGCATTTCATCCCTTTGCTGGTCTGAACAAGCATCACGGACGAGCGGGCACATGGGCGGCACTTTGCAAGTCTCGACATGTGTGGTATACACTTGTACTATTATCTATTGTTCTATTCAATTCTGTATTTGAACTGAGTCTCGAATATTTTTGAATACCTACCTAGTGAATGATGCTACCTTCCTACGTTGATAGGTAAATCCAAGCCAAAATTTTTGTTCTTTATTATGAAAACCAGAAAATTTTTCGTGGACTCCCACTCACAACTTGTGAACCCCTGTTTTCATTTCACGTCTGCGTGGACCCCCGTATAGTCTCCTATGGACCCCTGGGGGTCCATCTGGACCACTTTGGGAACCTATGGTTTAAATGAACTGTATTGTTCATAAGCAACTTTACAGAAAGTTCAAATCAGCTTTTAAAAAGATTTAAATTAATTGAAATCATTAAGTTTTTAATGAAACGTAAATACTACTTAAGAGGTTAGCCAAAAATAGGCTTATCTCTTTAAGTTTCATTTCACTCCATGAAGCTATTCTTAAACCCCATAAAAATTTCGGCAGACAAAAGGAGGATATTATATATTTATATAGAACATTCTTTTTACTTTTTATGAAATGAATACGATTAAATTGGATGTAATTAAATGGATCCTGTTAAGAGAGTTGTAAAAATTAAATTAACTTAAAGCCATTTTAAGACATTGAAAGGAAGTGTAAATTAAGATTAGTTGAAGGTCTGCGTTAACAGTGAGATAATGTTGAAATATTAAGAATCATGATAAAGAATCATGATTAAGAATCATATAAATAATCATGATTTGGAAAACCTTTTCTTACTTGAAGCAAATGCCATCTCTTTTTGAGAGATTTTTGATGTTCGTTTCGTTAAAATGTAGTTTTATTCATATCCACCATGGTATGATCCACAGATAACAATAACCAATCCATTTGCTCAGTATAGGAAATTGAACACTAATCCTGTTATTTTCCAACAGCCCTACTAATCACATATATAGCTGTCAGTATCATCTAATATGCCAATATTAACAGAGGGATCGAAAAATGCAGGACATGCTGGCTGTGTGGTGTATTTATTAACAGTGATACCCTTAAGTATAACTTCCATACCTCCTGTTCCACCTTCACAGTTAAAGCTACAGCAATATACAATGCATTTCTAAAAGCTACAGAAATGTTTAACTGAGGAATTAAAGAAATGATGCTTCCGATTATGTCAGTCATTTTAACATAAGGTGTGACCCTAATATTCCTATTTGAAAATAAATTATAATAAATTTAGAATATAAATGTAAGCTAAAGAATGAATGACTAAACTTTTAACATTACCAATGCTTTATTCATATCTCAAAAAGTATGAGCCATTATATGTTGTTGTTGTCGTGTGCCAGCTAGGCTGGCAATATGGGGTGCGCTGCCCCACTTTTTCAACTGAACCATATTTTGGTGTGGAGTCCGACTTCTTCAGTACACACATGTCATAAGAACCCGTTTATAGGGTAGGCAACCATTCACACCTCATTCATACAAGGAAAGGACAAAGACAGGATAGATAGAGAAAGTATATCCATGCCCGAACCGGGATTCGAACCCAGGACCTCCCTATTCGTAGTCAGGTACTCTGACCACTAGACAGGGTGGGCGGCGAGCAGTTATATAACTCTAAAAAATAAAGATCCTTATGAAACGTAAAACACTTTTAAAATATTAATGATTAAATTTGTGGAACGTGTATTCTGAATTGAAAAATAATGAATCGGGAATGTGTGTACTTCTAAGAAAGAATTTTGATTAATGAAATTAAAACATACATTCTATAAGAAATATCAACCATTCAAAGTAAGGATCTTATTAAACGTAAAATACCTTTTCAAATATTAATACTTAAATTTGGAACGTATATGCTGAATTTAAAAATTAAAGCATTTTCCCAATTTAGTATTTATTTCATTAATCAAAATTCCTTGTAATGATTCAAAGAAAGAAACAAGCAGATCAAAAGAGGGAGCGACAGACACTGAAAAGAAGCAAGCACAGATAAATACACACGGAGAAATATAAGGATGATCCCATTTCATATTAATGAATATTTCTACCATTTATACAACATGAATTTCGATTTCTATTAAAATATGATTCTTTTAAATAAATGATTATAAATTTTTTTTCATTGCTAAAATATTTTAATAATGAATGATTAATGAATTTGCTTATTATTGCATGAAATTCATTTAAAACTTCTCTTTAAATCGTGTTTACCATTGAGTGCTCAAATCTTGGAAAACAGTAATTTGAAAAGCTTTATATTTTAATGCACCCGTTGATATTTAATTTTTATATTTCAAACATCCTTTATCCTTAAGTTTTTAATCAAAAATATAAATGAAATGGGGCATATCAATCTAAAAAATAGGATGTATCAGTTAGAAAATCTACTTAGATGTCGATCAGAAAATGTTCTTATCGTCTATATGTCTACTTGGATAAACTCCATTACAATTCATAAATCGATATATTTATAAGGAAAACAAATTTTAATTAATTTTATTCAGAATGTTTTGAACATTGTTTATAAAACCTTCAATAGAATTTATGAATGAAAGAAATTGAATCCCGATAAAAATTTAATGCAAATAATGAATTAAAAAGATTTTCTAATAAATGCTTTCAAAGGAATTTTGCAGTAGCTAGGAAATAGTTTCGACAATATATAATAATAATAATATTAATATTCAAAGAAAATATATAATATATATATGACAATATATAATATTCAAAGGAATTCGTAGAAATGTAAGCCCAATGTAAATTTATTAATTAGATCTTTTGAATTTAATTATTTAATCAACGAAATAATAAAAGGACAAATCATTTAAGCACTTTTTAATTCGGTATATTAACAATCTTAATTGAATTTTATGTTATGTGCTGAAATGCGAAATAGCACAAATTAATATGTTGTTGTTACTAATGACACTTGGACAAGCCAAGCTCGCTATGTTTTTGGCTATGCGAATTTAAGTCATTTGGGAGCGTCTTTCGTTTTAATCAGATTACCATGAAGGTGAAAGTACGACTTTGCTCTACACACATGCTATAGATACCCGTTTATAAGGTAGGCAACTATTCACACCTCATTCATACAAGGAAAGGACAAAGACAGGATAGATAAAGTACATCCATGCCCGAACCGGGATTCGAACCCAGGACCTCCTTATCCGCAGTTAGTCACTCTGACCACTAGACGAGTTGGGCGGCACACAAATTAATATTGTTCTTTATATTCATTTTAAATAAATATTATATCAAAGTCCCACATTTAATTTCGAAGAGTAAACAGGAATTAATTTAACATTTAGAAAAATTTAGACACAAAATGTTTAAATCTTAATGAATCTTTTTTCAAATATTTTATAAATACTTATATATAATCTGTTTGAAATAAATGTGTAAGAAATGGTATGTTTTATACTTTGGCGATATCCACAAAAATATCGCCTAAGTATATTCTGCAGCCAATACTTGCATAAATCTATACGGACACATTCACTGCTTGATTCCGTTACCTAACAGAAAACAACATTGGGTGATAGTTAAAAGAATTGAGACAACTAAATTTGCTGGATTGTATGATCTTATTTTAATCAAGCATAGCATTATTAAAAATTCTTAATTCAGTCAACAATATTAAGACAAAGGACAATTTATGAATTTCATTGTCCAAAAAGTTCATGGGTCATGGTAATTTAGTAGAATGACCAAACAGATGATCCTAAACTTAGTTTGTCAATCCCAAAAATATTATTTCCCTTAGAAAACATTGTCTACTTTATCATTGGAAAACAGAACCAACTTCAGCTAGTAAAAGTTTCAAGCTTGCAGCTCTTAACACATGAGCATGAAGCTTTTTACCAACCATCGGTTCTAAGAAATACATTATAATCAGTTATCAACTAATTACAAAACAGTACATATGTAAATTCCCATTCACCAAGAAAATTACCGTAAATTTAGTAAAATTGAAAAAAAAAAATTCCTTGCCGATTTAAACTAACTATAACGTGTATGTTTAGTCTTGTCTTTTTCATTTTGCTTCTGTTTTGTTTTAAACGTGTTCAATTTGGAAGCAATATCGCTAAATATTTAAAATTTGAAAACAAATTATTTAAAACAGGTAATTTTCATGTTTTTAAAAAATTTCTTTATTACTTGTAAAATCATGAATGGATTTTTTCTCATCGCCGACGACACAGATATTGGGTGGTGAACTTCGCCTTGTTTGCTAAGGCTCGACGAATGCGATTTAAAGGCAAGCAGCAAATTCCCTGGCAAGTCAGATTTACGTCACCATCTTAATACGATGCGATGTAAATGAAACGTTATCTGACGTCAAGGATATTTTAAACCAATGAGAATTGTAATAAAGTGGCGTAATCATGATCTCTACTAGAAGGAAAAAACACTATACTTTATGGTTAAAAATCGCTTAAGATTTTTCTTTTAATTAAAGTCTAGTATTATATTACTACAGCCTGAGTAAAAACTTTAAGGCCAGATAAAATTTTTGACAAAATGTTAATGAAATAAAAGGGATTCAAATAATATTAATTATTAAAGTTCATTGATAAGAAATAAATGCTATAAGCGTAATCTGTAAATACATAATTACGAGAAACATGTGGTTATTTACAAAGTTAGTATTTCTGACTGAGTAAACACTTTAAGGTCACCAGTCATTTTTTTATAAATAAACATAATATAATCGTATGATTACCATTGCAACTACTAGATTTTGACAACGCTGCAGTTTTCGTGTTTGTCATACGTTTATTCGAAGTGTTGGTGATCTTTGTGAAGATGGCGAAGGGTAAAAAGTTAACTGATCGTGAAAGAGGACAGATGGAAGCTTTGTCTTCACAGCAGGAATGAGTAGTCGTGCTATATGCGATAAAGATAGGAAGATCAAAGACTGTAGTCAACAACTTTTTTAAAATTGAAGGACAATTATGGCAAAAAGAATACTGGGGGAAGACCTAAAGCTTTGTCCTCGCGTGATGAAAGAAGAGTTTGCAAACTTTGCATCTTACTGGAAAGTACTCTACCAGGAAACTGATTCCGACGACAGTTTTAAAAGTTTGTAAAAAAAAAAAAAATAAATAAAATAAAAATATTAAAAAAAAACGATTTATAACATAATTAGAAGGCCTGGAAGGTACACTTATACTGCAAAATTGCCTAAGCATCAGTTACTGCAGAGACACAAAATAGAGCGTTTGAACTTTGGCCAGAAAGTCATGACCTGGGACAACCAATGATAAAAATTATTTTTTCTGACGAAAAAAATGGAATTTGGATGAACTGGAATGAGATGGCTGGAATTTCTACTGGTATGATATAAGAAATGAAAAAGAAATATTCTCCAAACGTCAATTAGGTGGAGGGTCTGTCATGTCTTGAGGCTGTTTTGCTTACAATGGTGTGGGCTCAACTGCATTCGCTTCGGATAGAATGAATTCACAAGGATACCAAAATATACTAACAAGTCATCTTTTGCAAAATGCTAAATGTCTTGCTGGAGAAAATACGAAATATCAGCAAGACAATGCATCGACACATTCGAGTAACACCATAAAAATTGGTTCCAAGTCAACAATGTTGAAACTATGAAGTGGCCAGCTAGATCACGTGACCTCAAACCAATCGAGAACCTTTGGAGTGACTTAGCAAGAAGAGTTTATGCAAATGGGAGACATTTTAGATTAATAACAGAGCTGAAATCTACTATCGAAGATGAATGGTATAAAACCGACCCCACCCTTTGTCAGAAACTCGTCTTCATCCATGAAAATAAGAATATTTAACAAGAAAGCAAGAAGTAATTCGAAGAAATGGCTCCTACACAACATTCTACGAATTTGTAATTTCTTTCTTATATTTTATTTTCTATGTTGGCCTTAAAGATTTTACTCAGGCTCAAATATTCATCTGTGTGTCTTGTAATATTTTTTAATAAAATATTTACAAATTGATTTTTCTACTTTTTTTACTTTTATTTAAGCTTAATAATTATCAATCAAATGGTATTTTAATTCCTCAGTTTAAATGTTTCCATTTTCTCAAAAATGTCTACTGGCCTTAAAGTTTTTACTCAGACAACACTGTACCAATATTTTACATTAATTTAAATCTTTCCTAAATTCAAGATCTAAATGGTTTGAGCATTCATTTTTATATACTGTTCTTGTTTTACTATTGAATAAAAATTTTTATGACTATGCTGTTTTATTTTATTTGCGTAACAGCTATTATTTAGTTGAATTACTGTATTTTAAATTGCTAGAAAAAGTGTTTTTTTTAATTGAATTCATTTAAATTTAGAGGTTATATATTTCTCATATGGAGTTAATATGTCTTATATAAACTTTAAGATTAATTAATCTGTATATATATATCTATATATATATATATATATATATAAGATGGAAATTTTAATTACAAGTCATTATGTTAAATGACGCCGCCTACTCTGTGTAGTGGTCAGAGTGCTTGACTGCGGATAGGTAGGTCCGAGGTTCGAATCCCAGTTCGGGCATGGATGTATTTCCTCTCTCTATCCTGTCTTTGTCCTTTCTTTGTATGAATGGTTGCCTACCCTATAAACGGGTTCCTATGGCATGTGTGTACTAAGGAAGTCGGACTCCACACCAAAATATGGTTCAGTTGGAAAAGTGGAGCAGCGCACCCCATATTGTCAGCCTGGCTGGCACAAGACAACAACAACATGTTAAATGACGCATAACGCCTTCCTTTTTTATTGCTGATCTTCACAATACGATAAATTTTAAAATTATTTAATTTTTAGTGTGAGATAAATTATTCATTTAAAAGTTTATTAACTAAAATTAATTTCAATCGAGGTTTGGTTAGATTCGCTTTAATACCCTAAAATTAACTTAGCTGAGTTTTAAAAAATGGTTTTTATTGCGGGGTAAGATTACATACTAGTAATTTAAATAAATTCGTATATTTTGAAAAGCTCATTATAGGAAAAACTAATCGCAAACTTTAAGTATAAGAGGGGTTTTTCTATTTTAAATATTATATAATCAATTTTGAAATCGTAAATATAAATTACTTACAAAAATCTCTGTTGAAGAAATATAATAATCATCCCCAAGAGAAATATATAAAAGTTAGTTTCTAAAATACGATAAATTAATTATACTGAAAATGAAAGAAACTAGTGATATTTTGAAAAGTTTAGTTATAAAAAGTTAGTTATAATTGTAGTTTAAGTTGAGCTATTTATTATTATATTCAGAGAGTTAAAGAGTTTAAACACATATAAATATTTATAACTGTAAACTTTTACAAATTAGTAAGATTACTAAATAAAATTGGCGTGCACCTCCTATTTTAATTAATACTAGGCACTTTAACTTCATTTTAAGAAAAGCTCTGGGATTAATTTATAGATATTAAGTTTACCTCAAAATAGTTTTTTTTATTAAATGAAACTATTTTTTTTTAATTTGAAAAAGGCTATAATAATTACCAACTCATATTTTAAGATTAGAATGGAAGAAGACTGAGAAAATTGTAGAATTATGTTACTTAGTAAGTAGTAATATTTAAAAAAATTTACCTAAAGTATTCGTTTGGTAGAGAAATAATTTTAATTTTTATCAAACTGTTAAATTTAATTATTTTATGGTGGTCTTTAATTTTATACAAATATCAAAACTCTTATTAAATTTACCTAATTAAATACTCTGAAGAATCATCTTTGTTCGAGCAACAACAATGAAAGACTGGTATTCACAGAAGTTTTAGAGTAAAAATTTAACAAAAGTACGTTATTGTTATAAAATTTATTGCAAGGATTTTTAAAAATCGTAAATTTCTTTTATATTACATTGAGATGAATATTAATGTAATATTTAAGAAACTGTATACTTAATTTCTGAACTTGTTTCACAACCCAGGAATGCAGAGTTAAATGGTTTGTGACATGGCTTACAGTTCAGCGGTTGGCGGGTTTGATTACAATATCGATATTGAACATTTACTATGGCTTAGAATCCATTTTATGCTGTAAATCCCGTTCAAATTAACCATGGTATACAAAAAGCAATCGTGGAGTGACAAAACGAGGATTAATCGCGAATATTGTTAATTAAGGAAAAATACTGAATTTCCATATTCAGTAAGCATATCGCCGCCTAAGTTGTCAAGTGGTCAGCGAGCCTGACTGCGATAAGGAGGTCCTGGGTTCGAATCCCGGTTCGGGCATGGATACTCTCTCTCTCTCTATCCTGTCTTTGTCCTTTCCTTGTATGAATGAGGTGTGAATGGTTGCCTACCCTATAAAACGGGTCCCTACGGCATGTATGTACTGAGGAAGTTGGACTCCACACCTAATATGTTTCAGTTGGAAAAGTAGAGCAGCACACCCCTCCATAATGCCAGCCTAGCTGGCACACGACAACAGCAATAGTAAGCCTATTTGTCACAATAATGGTTAAATATTTTACGAGTTTTTGCCTAATCACTCTGTGTCCATTATCGGTCGAGCCCCAACTCGCGAGGAAGAAGGACGTCTTTTTCCCGCGCTCCTGAACTTTCCCTCTAAAAACATAAAAAATTACTAGAAACAGTAGAATTTCTATACCTTTGTGAGTGTCAACAAACTGTGCACGTCCTGTAAAAATTTGACGTAATTCGAATCATTTTTGTGAGTTTTATAAGCATTTTAGTGCAAATATAACAGCTTTTCTCAATACAGCGGGACGTTCCTTCTAACAAAGACCGCCCAGCAACCGGCCGAACACCCCCAGCAACGGAGCTACGTGTGAAAGATACAACGGTTAATTTGAAGGTCACCCCTCATTGGGAATTGTAACGGATTTGTGCTAATTTATTCAGTTTTCAATCTGCTCAAATTTTGTAATAGTGCGTCAAGAAAAAGTGTGCTTATCAACCATATTAATTGAACACTTTAAAAAAAACTTTTTTTTTTCATTTTTGTGATATGGATACAATATTAATCAATATGAGAGGCTAAATTAAAAGGTAAGTGCCCAGGTGTTATTTTGTTTCATGCCGCACACTTATTCTGAGCATTTTAATGTGCAAATTAGGTTGGTAGGATGACTGGGTGTGAAGTTGTAAATATTTTAATAAAATAAAAAATCCATGTTTTTTTGGCAGTTTTTCAAAAAAATATTCTTCCTCTTTATTAATTAGGCATTGATAACTTCGTCCCTAATTGTCCTATCAACTCAGAATAAATTCTATTTAGAGTGGATATTCTAACGATTTTAAAAATGTATATATTATAATTCTATGTTAAATGTTAAATTTTTTATAATTTTTCAAACTTTTATTTGCAAGACATTATTTTGTGTTTTTCTATGAGTTTTAGCAGTAATTTTCATTTTAAAATCCCAATAACATTTTAAATATTTATCAATCCACTCCATTCTTTTCATATTTATTCGGAGCAGATTCCTGTAATTAAACATTTTTTTTTTTTTTTTTACTTTTCAAAAAATAATCATTAGTAAATTAGATGTTGTCTGTTTAGTGTTGTTAAAATCTGTATTTTTCTCCCTATGGTTTTCATTCCTTCCTCGATGAACGTGATGTCCGATTTTACGTACCCTCCATGTCCCTTTGTTCAACTGCACCTTAACCCTTTAGGCACCAAAACACCCGCTCTTAATTAATTAGACTAAATACTAACCACAGCGCTTTTCTTCACTTTATTTATTTATTTTTATTATTATTTTCAGTTTTATGCGCTCCTAATGAATTTACTCAGTAAATCTTAGTTGGTTTCTTTTTATTTTATTTATTTATTTTTTTAATTTTTATTATTACTATTTTTATTTATTTTTTTTATATACTATTTCTATTTTTTTTTATTTATTTTAATTTTTTTTTTTATATTTTCAATTTATTTTTTTTTATTTTATTTTATTATTTTTTTCCTTTACTTGTATTTTTTTTAAGTATTTATTTTTTTATTATTTTTATTTTTTTTCATTTATTTATTTATTTATTTTTTCATTTATTTATTTATATTTATTTTATTTTATTATTATTTTTTTTTTAATATTTTTCATTATTACTATTATTTTTTTTATTTATTTATTTACTTATTTTATTTCTATTTTATATATATATATATATTTATATATATATATATATATATATATATATATATATATATATATATATATATATATATATATATATATATATATATATATTTATCACTTTTAGTCCATTTCTTGGTTTACTTCCTCCAGCTTTTCATAATTTTTTGCTTAATTAGCACACAATTTCATTTTATTTATTTATTTTACTATTATTATTTTTGCTTTTGTCATTTTGCTTGGTGTTAACTCTTAGCAAAAGTAGAAACATCTTCACATAGGGATCTCAATCAATGATGGCTTCCCAGAGTATTCCTTGCTATCGATATATGTTTTTTTTTTTCACAGGAGTTTGCTCTTATGGTTTGTACATTGGGTGCGTGAGTGGTGTGCGGCGGGAATGACTTGGTATCTGGGCCGCTTCCGATGTATCATTGCAATCCTTCCTTCAATACTTAGCTTTTTATTATTTCGCAACAGCTCAATTTAACACTTCTTCAACTCTCTATCATGGCATTGTCTACAAATATCACTTCCACTCTAAAATTGTCTAAATCATCTTCGAACCCCTCGACCACGGATATTGTGGGTCTTAATCCATTAATGAACGAATTAAATCGTAGATCCATTGTTGAAGAACAAAAATTAATTTCCCCCTTCGAACATACAGCTAATGACGACACAAATAAAGATGTTTTTCCCACCAACATTTTGGAAAACCTTGAGCGCATAATCACTTCAAAAACAAGGGACAAATTTAATCTTCCGGGCTACAAAAGAAATCAGGCTTTAAACCTATTGGGACAACTCAAGGGGCATTTGCGCCCCTCTCCAAGCTCAGACAAGCATGCAGAGATTGTACAAATCAACCATCAGCTCGCCCAAATAAATGTTAAAATTGAAGAAATAAGACAACTACAACAGACAACGAAATCCCTCGTTAGCAACAATAACAGTTTGCAACTCACAAAACCATCCTACAGTGAGATTCTTAAGCGAAGAAGCGAAAAAGATTTAAAGACATCCATCATCATAAAACCTGCAAAAAAGGAATCACTAACCTCCCTCAAAACAAATCTTCAAAATGTCAAGAGCAACATCTGTCCTAGGAAGGTCATCTGGGGTAAAAATGTGGCTAAAGTACAATGTAACTCAGCAGAGTCCAAAGAAAAACTTAAAAGTCAACTTAAGGAAAGTAAATTCAACATACTAGATCCATCACCACCAAACAAAAAATTAATACTTCTAAACACCCCAAACTCAATTAACGAAGATAATATTTCTTCTATAATCCTCGCAAATTATCCGAATCTGGACAAAAATACAACAATCAAAATAATAGAAATAAAATCACATCGTTCTAATGAGAAACTACAGCACTTAGTTATAGAAACCGACAAAATTCTAGCACGGATTCTAACTACACAGAAACATATTCATTTTGGCTTTCAGACAACCTACGTCCGCCAGTATCGGCCAATTATACGTTGTTATAACTGCCAGGACTTCGGCCACCTTAGTAAGTCTTGCAACTCAAAAAGAGTTTGCGGTCGATGCGGATATGGCCATTCCGAAAGCGAATGCTCTGCAGACTATGCAGATTGTATTAACTGTTACATAGCCAACAAACATGGAGCAAACTTTGATTCAAATCACGAAGCTTATTCTCCACATTGCCCTATCTACAGATCACTACTCTACCCAGTATACCACTGAAATAACTATTTTTAGTAAGGTCCTACTCCGTCTCTAATAAATAACACTAGCTTTTACACCTCCAAGATATTCACCACTAATAATTAATGGATTCAAAATCAATTAAACATTTTAAACTAGTTCAAATAAATCTCCAAAGAAGCCGCTCAGCAACAGCCCAATTAATTCACTTCATCTCCGAAAATAATATTGATATAGCTTTTATTCAAGAGCCCTATGCAAAATCGGGAGAACTACGAGGAAGTCCATTGAGTTGGAAACTTTACTACGAAACAAACCCTGATCAAGCTCCAAGAGCAGCAATTATCTTCAAATCACCACTTAATCCTTTGATCATTCTAAAACACAGAGATGTCGTAATAATACGCTTAGACACTGAACCAGAACCAACTATATTTTGTAGTGTATATTCTTCCCCAGCGGAGGATATAAATAGAACTCTGGACTTACTAAAACATCATTTACACCCTTACAAGAATCTTCCAATATTAATTTCTGGAGATTTTAATGGACAAAATGTGCTTTGGGGCTATCCCAATAACAATAATAGAGGTCTAATAATAGAAGACTTTCTAGCGGAGCAGCAACTTTTTCTTAACAATGTTCAACCTTCAAACCCAACCTTCACTGGACCTAATGGCCAAGGTTGGCCAGACTTAACTCTTACCAATCACCGAGCGTTTCACTCTATCCAAAATTGGGCAGTAAGCGATGAAGAGTCCTGCTCCGATCACGCTTACATCACATTTGAAATTAACAAAGCGCAAACCATATTCTTCAACAAAAGATATAAATCAATTAATAATACCCAAAAATTTAAAAAATGCCTACACTCCAATATTCAACCAATAGAGTCACTTCTAAATTCTTGCAAAACTGTAATACATCTAGATAAAGTAACAAACGAACTAATATCGGTGCTTCAGAATTCAGCTGAACAAAGCTTCAAAATTCGACAACCAAAACAAATAAATAAACTGAATTGGTGGAATAAAAATCTAAGAAGTCTCAAAAGTAAGACCAAAGCACTTAGGAGACTCCTAAAATCAAGTAAAATTGAAGAGGAAAGAAAGAAATTAAGTACTTTATATAAACAAAGCTTGGCCATTTACAAAAAGGAAATTTTAAAAGCAAAACTCAATAGCTGGAAAAAATTCTGCACAGAACACACAGAACCATACGGGATTCTACAGAAACTCGCCACTAATAAACGTTTTCATCCGACAAAATTCCAAGCACTGAACTCATTGCAACCCCAAAACCAAGACACTCCATCTGTTTTACAAAACCTCCTGCAATCTGCATTTCCATCCGATGATCCAGCCACAGACACCCCAACGCATTCAAATATCAGGAACTCCAATTTCTCATTTTCTGGACCAGAAGACCCTCCTTTCACCCGTTTCGAACTGGAACATACAATCAAGCACT
This sequence comes from Latrodectus hesperus, assembly GCA_037975125.1. Classification (NCBI taxonomy): domain Eukaryota; kingdom Metazoa; phylum Arthropoda; class Arachnida; order Araneae; family Theridiidae; genus Latrodectus; species Latrodectus hesperus. The sequence goes on from CM075852.1 coordinate 124,695,340, forward strand.
TAAATATTTCTAAAGCGCCGGGATTGGACGGCTTGGACAATCAAATAATGAAATTACTTTACCTTACGGCGCCAAATCTCCTCCTGCAATATCTAAATATATGTCTAAAACTTACATACTTTCCCAAACACTTCAAAAAAAGTAACGTAATATTCTTTCTGAAAAAGAATAAAAACCCAGGAGATGCAACATCTTATAGACCAATCTGCTTACTTCCTGCCTTGGGAAAAATCTTAGAGCGATTAATATTAAACAGACTAAAGCATTATGTATTCAAAAATAATGTCATTCATCCAAACCAGTTTGGTTTTATAACGAATAAGTCTACAGAACATGCCCTACAATCAACACTAATTACAATCAATCGTAACAAGGACCAAAACCTCTACTCAGCATTATTAAGCTTAGACATCTCTCAGGCCTTCGATTCCCTGTGGTGGCCGGGATTAAAGAAAACACTTACAACCCTTCAAGCCCCAGCCAATATTGTCAAAATACTTATCAGCTTCTTAAGCGACCGTGAATTTTACACGTCTTATGACGGAGGCCAAGTGTTCTGTAAACAGTCAAGAGGATGTCCCCAAGGCTCTGTAAGTGGACCTCTGCTGTGGAATTTATACTTTAACGCTATTCTCAATTATAATTGGCCGAATCACACTACAGTTATAGCCTTCGCAGACGACACGCTACTTATTGTTAATGGCTCAACAAAAGAAAATCTCAAACAAAACTGCAATCAGTCTCTAGATATCTTTTCCAAACTGTGTGAAAGTTTAAAATTAGAGATTTCCATCCCAAAAAGCAAAGCTATGATAATTGGAAAACATGATAAATCCTTAAGATCCAACCCAAAATTAACCCTACTAGGTAAAAGCCTAAAGCATACAAAAGTATTGCCTTATCTAGGAGTCCAAATAGATAAGAATCTAAATTTCCTCGCTCATATCAGATCACTTAAGCCAAAAGTTCTCCCCATCGCACAAAACTTACGCTCAATGATTGGTTATAATTGGGGACTAAAGAGTAAATTTCTAAAAATAATATATAGCACCGTAGTAGAAAAAATAATTTCATATGGTTCTTCAGCTTGGGCTTTGCCCTTAACCTCAAGGAAAAAAGCCCAACTGTCATCACTGCAAAGGCACTTTACCATACTAATAACTAAGACATTCAAAACAACATCAACAGCTGCCGCAAATGTCTTGGCCGGTCTTCCACCCTTGCACCTAACATTAAAAGCAACTACAGTTAAGACAAAAGTCCTACAATTGTGCCAAGATGCAACTCTTGAAGACAACACTGCCCTGCTCTTCTCTAACTATGAATATCCGTACAATAAAGATGAATTACATCCGATTATCAGAAGCCATCAAACTAAAATTTTCAATCTGCCAAAAGCATCATCTAATCCAGTTATGATAACAACACGATTTAATATTTATACTGACGGGTCTCATTTAGATAATCAAACAGGAGCAGCATTTGTAGTTTTTGAAAACTCCAATCTACTGCATCAACATCTCATAAAACTACACAAGTATAATTCAGTCTTCCAGGCAGAAGCCCTAGCAATAAAAGAATCACTGCTTTATTCGATCCAGCATAAACTACAAAGTGTCACAATTTGGACAGACAGTTTATCTTCCCTAATGGCTTTAAATAACCCGTTACACAAATCCCCAATAATAAGATCCGTTCAAAATTTACTTTTTCACAACCAGAATACGAACATCCAACTAAGTTGGTTAAGAGCACATACTGGAATCACGGGGAATGAGGCAGCTGATCAAGCGGCAAAACAAGCAGCAACCCATCCAACTCTTCCGTTGACACCTTTAAAGTGGTCCAGAGCCAGTCTGAAATCAAAAATTAAAACTTATATACAGCAAAGCTGGCAATCTCTATGGAACAACTCGCCGAATGGTCACCATACAAGAAGACTAATACCAAAAGTTTCATCAGATGTGCTATATTCCAATCCTTATTTAAATTGTATCTTAACAAACCATGCGCCCTGCCCCAGCTACTTCCACAGAATTAACAAATCCAGATCTCCATCTTGCATCTGTGGCCAAATTGGTACACTACTGCATTATATCACAGAATGTCCTCAAACCAAAGATCTACATATCAAAAAATCATCTATTCAAACCAACTACCAGTTCCTAAAATTCTGCACAACGAACAAGTTCAGAACAAAAAAATTAATACAAATAATTACTTTCCTTCATGAAAAAGGACTCCAAATGTGTAAAGACCTGGCTGCTCACCAACAGGAACCTTATAACTCAGAAGCAGAGTCAACAGATCTCGAAAATTAACTAAATTTTTCAATTCAAGTAACAAACAAACTAATCACCAGTTTTTCAATTTCCAAAATTACTAGTACTTTGTACTTATCTAAATTTCAAGACATGTAAAGAACTAATTACATTTTATTCCTATAAACTTCTAAATTTCATTAACTATAATCAATTTCTGTTCGTAAATTATGTAAATATTTCAGCCATCCTTACTTAAATTTATTTAGATCCTGTTAACATTTATTTTTCTGTTTCACTTGATCCTATGTTATTAATTCTGTTATTTCAAATTTGTATTCCGAACTGTGATACAGTGGTCTACTGCGTAGATCACTGTAGGCTTGAAAGCCCCACCGTTGTAAAGCATTCGTCTCTCAAACAATGTGTCGAGCGTTCTGGAGAACCTCTTAAGGCTCAAGCTCCCAGATTACGGTTCCCAGCGGGCACCTGGCACTCCGTGCAGGGTGTCCGACATTCTAGACTGAAGTAGAGGCACAACCTGATAGCCAATAGGAATAGAACAGGGCCTCTTCTTCTCGTTGTCTGTCTGTCTGTGTCCATTATCATAAATAATTTCTCTGAGAAAGTGGATGATCAAAAGCATCTTATAACTTTTAGCTATTAGTCTATATTTTAAGCTCAGAGTTCGCAAATGTGTGTTTCGTTTAATTTTAATGAACTTGGTTTAAAATTACAATACGAGAAGTATTGTAAAGAAAGAAGACCTTAATTCATAACTGAATTAATAGATTGACTTTCTTTTTTTCATACAAAAACAAGGCTTAAACTAAACTACTAAAATGTGCAAACTGCTTGAATTGAGGTATGATGAACCACGATCCAATCTTAAATAATTAGTTTCTCTTTTCATATATTGAATAATACCTTACGTACAACATAAAATTTACTCCCTTGATTTTATGTTGATAAATGTAACCGACATTTTGCCTATTTTAGTGAAATAAGTTGTAGAAAAAATATCAATCTTTTTTGTAGAATTTTCTCTTTTGAAATAAAATCGTTGGATTGGAGTCTCCCACCAATATTTAAAAGATTGAAATCTTTTACAGTTTTATTAATTCATATATTATTTAACTTTAAAATAAAACGTGTAAAAATGGAAATAGTTTAAAATTTGTTAAAACTCATTATGGTAAAGTTTAATTTTTTGATGCTTAAATAAAAGAATAGGTATGTAGGTATAATGGCCACGAGGTTCAAACAAATGTGCCAATGACTTTGCAGTGAACAGTGCACAGTATATATAATGCTTAGAAATACTACTTATCTAGCAATAACTGAAGGAAATCTGCAGTGCACTAATTGTAACTGAGTTTTAATAACATACGGGTATTTTATTGTGTGCTGAAGTACTTGTTCTAACTCACATGAAAATTTGCTTTCAGTAGGTTGCATATCTGTAGAATAGGATTCCCAGAGTAATATGCAAACATCATCCATATCGGAAAAAAAAAAACATCATAGTTTGTACATTTTTGTTTTAATATAGCGTCAAGCTAAAATCCTAGTATACATAACACGTTTGGCGTGATTTTCAAAACTGTCGCCAATAGTAAAATTACAATATTTTTTCAAATGTAAAATGCCTAAAAAAGAATAACCTACCGAATATCGCTGAATTAACCGTAGGTTGTGGTAAAATCAGTTTTCAATATCCCGATCGCACTCAATCTCAGCTGTAATCTAGTTTCAGCCACAGTAATCTACAGGTTTGGCGTATTTGGTATCTTTATCGACTCGTTGGATGAAGCCCAGGGTGCAAACTTTATCCCCTTCCCAAATATCGCCAATCTCGCCAGATTCACCACGATATATATATATATATATATATATATATATATATATATATATATATATATATATATATATATATATATATACCTGGATTAAACCTAGAGTCAATAAAATAGGAATAATCATGCATATCTATGTATTTAATACGTCAGAAATATGAAAAACGGAATGTGATTTCTCGTTACTAGCATTGGAAACTATCGGTAATAAAAATGTGTAAACTGTGGTACCCACATCATTACGTTAGATACTGGGCATTTGCGACCGTAACAAAAACAAGGTGGGTGTGGTCTGTCCTCTACATTAGACATATTCATAGTACTCTATATAGTTGTGATATCTCTTTAACCCTTTGGATGCACATTTATTCGAATAATTTTTTGCATTTGGAGCACATTTAATTTTTTGGGGTAGAGTAATTTTTAAGAACAGTATATTTTATATGCAATTATTAGAATTTATTGGCTCCCACCTTTTGTTTCTTTTTTCCCAAAACCTTTTTCTATCACTTGTCTGTCATATCTATTTGTCTCTTCCACTATGCTATTCCAAAAATCTTCATTTAGGACTTCATTCAAAACATCTAAAGGTTTAGGATTAGCATCTAGCCTTCGCAGACACAAAGGTTTTATTCCAGGGACTTCACGAAACCGTTTTACATTGGATACATTGTCTTTTTCTTCCCAAATCCATTGATCTAATTTCTCTGGAGAAGATTCACTATAATGGCTTGATAAGTATCTTGTATGTCTTTTGCATCTTGGTTTTATCTCACTATCATCACCATTATCATTGTTACTTTGAAATAAACAAGAATGAACATGTTAAATATTATCTCATTTTCAACGACGCATCAGAACGTCATGTGCGACTTTGGTCAAATTAATGTATGACGTTCTGATACGTCGAATACGGTCAAAGGGTTAACTATCGTTTTCTGCACTATTATTGGTTAATAGTCTCTGTTACAATGTACAGGAAGAGAGAAACAGCTTCTTCAGACATCCCAGTATTGTCGATTTATCCATGAATAATAAGGCACTCGAGATTGTAATACGATTCCACAAAATATGAATGAAATATTCATTAATCTTCTACAACCTCTGATGTTCTGATTAATTACGTATTTTAATCTTATGTATTGAAAGAAATATTTCTTTTCAATATATTTTTAATCTCCTTTACCAAATACCGGTTTTATGATGACTGGTTCCTAATTGATTTACGTTTTGAATATAAATCTTGGTAATTTAATCGTAAATCCTCCTAAATATTGAGAAGATGGTATAAGTGATATTAATTTTGCATTTTTAATTAGAAGTAAATCAATTAATGCTTTATCAAGATGCCTTAAAGCATCTCAAATTTATTCATATTAAATTTTATTCAAAATTTATTTAAAAATAAACGAAAGAAATTCTACAAAGTATCTTTCACATACTTGATTCTCTTCATGCCCTTGAACTTTAAGCCGTAAAAAATATCAAATGGCGCTAATTATTTTTCATCTTCTTGTCAACCTCCAAATAAAAGTTGTTACATTTATCCTGACACTTTATGCGAGGAAATTAAAAGTTTTTTTTCATGAGCGTTATAAAAATGCCTTTTATTTTCATGTTTATTTTGATAAAGGTCATCTTTTCAGTGCTAAAGCAAGTTACCTTGGATAAAGAATTTGCAAAGTTATAAAATAATTAAAATTGAAATAAAAAAATCTTGATTAACAGAAAATTGATTTCTCCTCTTATGAAGCTTGTTTTATTTTCCAAAAGTTTTAGTTATTAAGTAATTATGAAGCCATTAAATTATATTTTATTCTTATTCTTCTGTATGAAGCATATATATATATATATATATATATATATATATATATATATATATATATATATATATATATTTACGAATTTTTTTTTTAGATTTCATTTTTCAATGAGGACAATTTTATTTTAAAACAGATTTCTTTGGAACCGGAATGTTTGAGGAGGAAAAAAAGGCTTGTTTCTTTTATATGTATCAATTCCAAAATAAATTCAAAGCGTAAGTTTTGATTTGTAATTTGCAAGTCTTAAAATTGTTGCAATAATGTTAATTTTTCTTTTATGTCGGTTAAATGTTTTCAGAAATTACTCAAATTATTTGAGTGATGTACAAGGAAAAATTAACTAAATTCGTTTAAAGCGTTGTTGTTTTCTTTCAGTTTCAACAAAATTTTCCCTTCTTTAATAAAATTCTTAGGAAGATTATATTTTTTCTGATAGAAAACTATAAATCTTATATAAAACAACTTTAAGTTGGTAAAAATATGTCCTGAAAAATTTTAATATAAAATTCAACTATTATTTCCCATATTTTAAAATTAATTTATAGTTATTAAATTAAATAATTATAGAAATAATCTATAAATTAAATTGATTATTTGTTAGAAAACTTAACTCTGAAATTTGAATAATTATTTTTCAAGATTTTTACTTCAAATTATTTAATTTATTGTTTTAAAATTTCACTTGAATGGCTAATTCAATGTAAAGTTGATAAGGATTTTAACGATTGTCATGTTGATTATACTTATTCGCAAATTCTTATATTCACCTACGATATTGAATAATACTTCTGTAAAGAAATCAAAATAGCAAATAGACAAACTGCACATTTCCACCAAGCCGAATGGTTTGTCATCTTGCCTTCGGTTCAACTATTTGTGGGTTTGAATCCCGAATGTATTCGAATTGTACATGGATATTTGTAGTTGTTCGGAATCCACTAAGCAGTAGGTCCTAATCTAATTAGCCCTCGTTTGTAAAAAAATGACCGGTGAGCGAAAATAAACCAAATCTCATTTTCACTGATTTATTGGTTAATTTTATTTGATTATAAATTTATATTCTAAATATCTCACAAAAGTTATATTTGAACAGATTAACATTAGTTAGTATACTTCAGTACATAAAAGTCATATTTATCAATGGAGTTTTAGTTGTGTAAACACAAATTATTGCATAGAAACATTTTGTTCTTTTATATTTATGATTTTGAAAAAAGTTTCTACCATGAATTTGCGGTTTAGATATTTGAATTAAAACTTTTCTGGTGATTTGCTTACGGATTGCTAGGTTATCTACTGGAAGGATGGGTATCTTTAATTATCATTATCTAAATTATTATATTTATTAGAACAGCTTGGATGTAATATCCTAGCTGTTCTCCGAATTTTTATATGAAATGCACGTGTGTGTGACCTTTGTTTTGAACCAGAAAAAAGTGTCGATTATTTTGGCGACTTAAAAGATGATCACACTTGTAAATATCTAATATTTTTTCTTTATTAGATATTTTAAAACCATTACAATTTATCTGTTTTAAGATAAGAAAATTAAGAGGAGTATGAATCTTACCTACTTGTTATTTTTGGTCCTCTTTAACGTTTCAATTACTCTTTTAGAAGCTCTTATTTATTTTTTAAATGTTTAATTTGATTTGAATTTTCAAGTGGCATTTGATAACTGGCCATTTTTTATGACCGTCAGTTTGTTTTGTTCTCTCATTTTAATAATTTTTTTTTCAATACACCTATTTTTATCGCATTGTTATTTTTTGAAAATTTTTTAAATGAAGATATATTTTAAAAATAAGTTCCTAGCTGGGTTGCTTTTCGTAGCAACTTTTTTTGTGGTTGCCGTATTCTATTTTCAAATATAGCAATATTAAAATATTCTTGAAAGTTTCCAATCTCAACTTGAGCAATGTTGCCCTGCTTGTATGGTAGTTATGATCCTCAGCTCTCACCGAACGGGCTCGGGTTCGAATCCCGAATCGATGTAAACTGTGAAAAAAGTAGGACTTTTTTGCTTGTGATGGACCCCTGTGTCCAAAAAGAAAGCATACCACCCTTTAGTTCCTGTGTAAGTCCTCATCAATAAATGTTCTCTACTTCTGTTTGTCTATTTTCATGCACACCAAACGGAGACACACGACAAAAATATGTTAATTAGATTTATGTAAAATAGATTATATAAGAATAATGTAAATTAGATTTAAACTTTCATTTTTCTCAGGTCAATAAAATCCTTTTTTAAATTTATTTTCAACTATGTTTATTAATTGTTTTATTCTGTAATCAATTATTAAATAATTCACACAATATGTTTTCGATTTTAAAATTATTGGTTTTTTGTTCAATCGAAGTATCGAAGCATTTTGAAGATTTTTGTGCTGTGATGCCTAAAAAAATTTAATGAGGGATAAAACTATTCTTTTTAATTTGTAAGCATTTGGATATAAATTATGAAGTTAATCACTTTAATCTGGATTAAAAATGCTGAATAAACAGAAAAAAAAATCAAAATTTATTGAAAAAGTGACCCTTATGTTGAATTTTCTTGTAGTGTGTTAACAAAAGCACGTGTAAACTCTTTCCTTAAAATTCTATTTGGCTAATATGCGTTCATAAATATAGTTTTATTAAATACTTTGAGAGAGTGAATGTATTTTCTAACTAGGTTTTCATAGTCTTGAACTACTTTTAGTCTTGAAAGATTTCAATTAGTACAATATTAATTATTTCAAATTTTGCAATTTGTTTTTTTCATTGATAATAATTAAAGAATTAAAACAATAATAATTTGAAAACTATACATAGTCCGCCTATAGGAAAATTTAATTGGATAAAAATTTAACTAATTTATTTTCTTAAAGAAATTTTTTATTGCAATTTATTAAGAAAAATAATTTATAAAATTCTATTTGTAGAGAAAAATACATTTAACTTCCCCTTCAATATTATCTCGCATACATTCAAAGATAAAATATTTTTTGGAGACCAATACAACTGGCACTGGAGTATGTATTGAACTCCCCAACCATTACATCAAGCTTGGAAAAAGAACTGCAGACCACACGTCTGTCTTCAGAACGGAACTCATCGCCATCATGAGTGGACTTTCTTTGTTAGCTAACAATACACAAAATGATTTCTCGGAGATATGGATCCTTACAGACAGTAGATCCTCGATCCAGCACCTTTTCAATTGGCAATCCATCGGCGACAGTACTAGTAGAAGTATTCTACTCTTGTTGAAAAGCCTTTCAGTTCAACACCCAATCCACCTCCAGTGGGTCCCCTCGCATGTTGGTCTGCCTGGGAATAAAGTAGCCGACGACCTGGCAAGGCTGAGGCCAGTAATCCTTTGAACCCGGAAGATCGCGTGGCACTAACACCATCAGAGAACTCTTCCATTGCTAGTTCAGTCTTAGGAAACAAAATACTGTGATTTGAAAAATGAAGCAGTATGGCTTACAATAATGCATGCTACAGATTCATGACCCAACATGACAGTTATAAAACTTACAAATTATGACCAATACCAGTTCTGTGTGAAAGATCTAGCAACTTTGTAAAGAGTAATATTTTTTTAACTTTACAGTTCCTTAACTAAAACATATTGTACGAAGCTTCAGTGTTTTTATTGATTGAAAGTAGATAAAACAACCTTTTAAAAATCACAAGACTTTTATTCGTTGTAAATTCAACAAGAGTCATGCCTGGAATGACTGGGAATGAAGTAGCCGACGATCTGGCAAGGCTGCAGCCAGTAATCCTTCGAAGCGGGAAGATCGCATGGCACTAACACCATCAGAGATCTCTTCCATTCCTAAACAACTTACTTCTAAAACCTGGACTCACCTACCTGCTCACCCTTGGTACTTTCAAAGAAATCTTGGAGCCGACACAACATTTAAGGGCTTCAAAGTACATCAGACAACACTATCTCGACTTTCTACTGGCCACTTGAAGTGTATGATTTTTGAAGACGGTGAAAGAAAATACCCATCATGCCTCAAGTGCGACAATGCTCCGTTTTGCCCGCAACACATCTTGAAGTGCTTGTGGTTTTCTCGTAAAGAGGCTGTGAAAAGTACACATCTGCTTTTGGAATTTTTGGCTATCTATGATCTCATGGATCTGGTCTAGTTCCATTAGACCAGATGGGGATTAGTCCCACCACATACCACCATAAAATATTTTTTAGTTTATAAATCAAACTTTAGAAGTATTTTGCGTTTGCAAAATAATATATTTCTGAATTATCGAGCATGAACATCAAAAATATAAAAAAATTGTTCTCAAAGTCCCCTCTACCCACAAAAATAACTTAGTAAGCTATTTTAAGAACATTTTATCAAATTACATTCTAAAATATACTGTATATTCGAAACTACTGGCTTTTGAAGCATAATTTGCTGATTTAATATAAGCTACTCTGTAATATAATGGCTAAAATATTATTTTATTGGTATTTTCATAAGGATGAATAACACACATATACATTTAATAAAAATAATTTTAATGCCCAAAATACTTACATTCAAAAGAGATGAAATTTTAAAACTTCTTTACATTTAAAAATAACTGAATGAGAAATAACATTTTTTACACATTTTCCTACATGTTTTGTAAATGATTTAATTAAAATAAATATTTGAATCATATTTCCTTCCATGATTGTTAAACCTCATTTTAATAAATGATTTTTCTTTTTATAGGAAAATATTTTTACACTTACTGGAATGAAAAATGAAGCAAATACGTTCACTAAACTATTCATAGAATAATTTTCTTTTAATTATCCAAACAGAATGAAGCAATATTTTGTGAGATGTAAAAATAAATATAATTTTTTTTTAAAATCAATATTCCATTTTTACTTTAAATTCCCAATTCCAGCTTAAATAGACTCTAATGAACTAGGTAAAAGTTCATAACAATCAGAAAGGATTTCTCCCGAAGACTATATAAAGAAGGACCTACGTAATTTTCCTCATTCACTTTTACTAATAGTTAAAAAAGTGGTCTGTCTTTAGATTGATTAGAAAAAACATGCTTGCGTTTTTTTCTTTCTAATTCTTATGAAATGGAAGCTTTAGTTTCTAAAGTCTGATATTAACCTTGATTGGAAGGATTAAGGAAAACTAAAATCTAAGAAGTATTCAGAATAAAATAAAATTCCATTTTAAAAGATTTTATGACACGAGTGTTTTGGAAAAGTTTTAAACTTAGAAAACTTTTTTTTGGGGGGGGGAGGAAGACTTACTAAGGGAATAAAATTTAAGTAAAAATAAAAATACTTTTGTCTGGGTTTGTGTGTCCTTTTAGCATTATTATCTAAATACAGTTTAATGATTCATAGTCTACGTGTACTTATCTGAAAAATAATCAAGTTAAAAGCAGTTGTATGAAAAAGAATAAGTAGTAATAATAAAAGTAAAACATTTTACAAGTAATAGTTGTGTTACTTTATCTGTTTTATGAGGCAAAATACGCTGTCTAATATTAAAAAAATTTAATGAAGAAATTACAATATGTGTTTTTATTTAATTTATATATATATATATATATATATATATATATATATATATATATATATATATATATATATATATATATATATATATATATATATATATATATATATACATATATATATATATACTTAAAGATTTGCAGTTTGAATCATTTAGAGCTGATACCACTCATATATTTTGTAGTTTATTTTTCTTTCAAAATTTTTGTGCAAGTACAATGTAGTGTATTGAGATTTTATAATTTTCCTATGATTGCAGCTCTTATACCTGTGAGACAAGATTTGTAAAATTGACGCAATTCGTTTAACTACTAATAAATTAATCATTATTAAGTGAAGTGTACACATACTTGTATAACAGAGTTTTTTCTATTTTTAATATTGAATTAACTCTTGCAAACTCGATACCTTCAATTTTATCGGATGACAATTATTTGCTTTTTAAGCAGTCAAGAAATAATATTTGGATAAATATTTTAAAATTGCATAAAATTTTTTCGAACTTATTCCATAAAGCAATTAGACTTTTCTTCAAATAATTATGAATGTTTTGTTGGTGATTTGTGAAATTTATATTAAAGTTTCTTTTCGAATATATAATTAAATAATATTTAAAAATTTAGCTTAGAAAATAATAGTTATACTTTTAGAAATTTTTGGCACATTCTTTTATTTTTTTTTAGGTTTCATAAGAAATCAGCCACTCAGAAATTTGACAACTATTTAATTTCATGATTTTGATAGTTGTTTTGGAAAAAATATTCCATAAAAACTGAGAATAATTTTTTATTTTGTGATAACACCGTGAAAATAAAGATCAAAAATTCAGATGATTTTTTTACCAAGTTGTTAACTGAGTATTTAAAAATATTTCAAACAAATCAGAATATTTCATCTCCTTAGTTTCGAGCTTGCTTAAAGAAATGGAGACAAGAAGGTGAGTGATTCAGAGTTAAAGGATAAGATGTGTTGTGCAATGAAATTTTGCTATCATTTATACACTAGCCAAAACACTTGTTCTTGTAAGCCTCTTTCATAAACATAACTGAATTTTTTTGAGCTGTTTCACTCAAATAATTGCAAAATTTTTGGCACAACACATTTCGTTTCTTAACTCTGTATAACACATCTCTATTGGACACACAAAACAAATTTTTTAAAGAAACTACAAAAACAGTCTGCTTTATTTATAGTATTTATAATTTTTCAGGATTTCGTCAAAATTCTGTTTATGGCGACTGCTTTATTTATAGTATTTATAATCTCTCAGTCAAACTTCTTTCTATTAAGACTGCTACATTTACAATATTTATTGGGTTGTTAGGAAAGTCATTTCGTTTTTCATGAAAATGAAAAACGTGAAGCAAATAAATATTGTATTGCATTGCACATTGTCTTCTAGTCCAATAGCTTTTACCATTTCTCTTGTAGTAGCACGATCCCACAGTCATAAAGTGGTTGGTTTTTACCAGCAAAAAGCTGATCCATGTAGGAAAAACGAAATTACTTTCCAAACAACCCAATATAATTTCTCAGTCAAACTTCTGTTTATGGAGACTGCTTCATTTACAATATTTATAATTTCTCAGGACTTCGTCAAAATTCTGTTTATGGGGACTGCTTCATTTATAATATTTATAATTTCTCAGTCAAACTTCTGTCTATGGAGATTATCCATAATATTCCTCAGTATTCCGTAAAGATGTAGAATGATGGTTGCAGAGGTCAAGGGGAATTTCCGGTTGTGGAGTGTAAGCATTTACTCCTAGCAGCGCTGTGGAGTTCAAGCTCAAAAAATCTTAATTTTTGTTTAGTTTTTAGACCAAAGCTTACAGCTATCAGAAAGAACTTGCAGTACGTGGATCAAAAGGATCATTTTCAAGACAATTGGAGCTTGACTGACGTTCTCGCATCTATTCAGAACCTCTTTAACTGGGGTGCTGTTGGAGATGAGACTAGTCTGGATATTTTAAATATATATATACTTGACAGATTTTCATCCAATCATACCATACATTTTCAGTGGATTCCTTCAAATGTTGGGGTTGAGAGGAATGAAAAAGCCGACTCTTTGACCAGATCCACTGCAGAGTCTTTGTGGTAAACTCACCTACTGCGAGATTTCCTTCACTGGCAAAAACAAAATTGAATAAGCTTTCGAAAACCCTTCCCAATCACTCTTGGTATTTTGCAAAACCCTTCAAAAAACACTTTTGGCATTAAAAAAAATTGGTGCTATATTTCCAATTTAAAGCGAGATCTCACGAAACTACTTTTTTGCTTTTGAGTGGCCACACAAGAGTACTCATTTTTGAACAGGTTCAAAAAATACACCCAGAGTGCCTTTTGTTTTACGGTTGACATGGTCATTTGTGGCCCTGCTCACATTTTGGCGTGTTTAAATTTTAGTAAGTGCAAGATCCTGTGGGACCCTATTTTTTTGGACATTTTGGATATTTTTGGATTTATGGGGATTATTTAGCTTTGCTAGGTTAATTCCGGGACTCTGTAGATCCTGTGGGACCCTCTTTTGGACATTTTGGATATTTTTGGATTTATGGGGATTATTTAGCTTTGCTAGTTAATTCCGGGATTCTGTGGATCCTGTGGAAGATCTTGTGGGACCCTCTTTTTTTGGACATTTTGGATATTTTTGGATTTATGGGGATTATTTAGCTTTGCAAGTTGATTCCGGGACTCTGTAGATCCTGTGGAAGATACTGTGGGACCCTCTTTTTTTGGTTATTTTGGATATTTTTGGATTTATGGGGATTATTTAGCTTTGCTAGTAAATTCCGGGACTCTGTAGATCCTGTGGAAGATTCTGTGGGACCCTCTTTTTTTGGACATTTTGGATATTTTTGGATTTATGGGGATTATTTATCTTTGCTAGATAGTCCCGGGATTGGCAACAACAGCATAATTTCGCAGTTAACATTTTGAAAAAATAACTTATACACTTTTTTTAAAATTTTACTGTATTGTCATTATGTAAAAAGGAATTCTCATTATATTAATAGAATATCCTTTATATATTTAAAGTAATTATAAATTCGTTGAAAGCTAAAAATTATCATGAGCAGCTCTTAGAAATGTTTTACAGAAATCATATAACAGTTCAAAAAACAGTTTTATCACTATTTATGTAAATGAATTCCTTCATTAATAAAGAGTAATTCTATTTCAAATATATTTATATTAATTAATTAATGTGTAATTCAAGTGCATTGATAATGGGCATGGTTAATAAATTTGATTTCTTTTTACTTCAAAATATGAAATGAGTATGAAAAAAGTATAAAATTAATATATATATTTACAAATATAAACTAATTTGACTTTCTAAATTGTTTCTCAACAGTTTTTTTTACATAGTCAAACAATGGAATGTTTTGTGGATAATTTATCATACACAACCTTAACAGTTATGTACACTGAATGATAGTCTCGTATTAGTTTTCGTCAACAATTTTCACCAAAAGATGTATCATCAAAGATTGTAAAATTTAATAAATTTTCTTTTCAAAATGTGAAAAGGAAGATAATCACTTATGCCTTATCATTGGAACGATAAGGCATAAGATTAGAGTCTAGTAGAATCTAGTATTAAAAATAAGAATAGAGTCTTATTTTTAACTCGTATTATAATTTAGATATCAAACTTTGCATGCATTAAAGATAAATATGAAGGCTTGAATTTAGATAAAATAAAAAATATATTTGGTGATGAATCGTAACATTTGGAGACATGTTTATCGAAAATGATAGGACTAATTCCTAAGTAATTATTGTATAAATTTAGGTAACAAATATTTTCTAATATATAATTATAATTTGTATGTGTGAATAAGATGTTTTTGTTATCCATTATTTTTTAATGATTTATTTTAATAAAAATAAAAAGTTATTTTTAAAAATATAGCATGAGTTAATCTTACAGGATTTTGTAAAGAAATACTTTAAAAAATATTGAGAATTATTGAAAAATAAATCAAGGTACTCCAAGTTCATATTTTAATGAAATTTTGAATCTTCATATATTTTTTCGATTTAGATTAGAAATTTTACATAAATTAATATGCTTAGATTTATATAAAATTAATATTCACTAAAACTAATTACTGATCACTATATTTTAATCACTTTAGTGAATTAAATTGATTTCAAGCCATAAAATTTATTTGTAGCACAGAATAGCTAATTTTTTGTTTTTGTTAGATCACGCTCATTAAATTTTATATTAATAAAATGAGTGCCTAATAAAATGTGTGCTACTTTAGGTTATTTTAAATCTTGTGAATTTGTTTCAAAATAATTAATGCTTCAAATATAAAATAAGGCCGAAAATTCATGAGTGTCCACGAGGAAAAATTTTAGATAAAATATTTTTTCTTATATAGAATGATATTATTAAAAGCTTTAATATGAAGTTATATATTTACTAAAAGTATTTTATAAATTGTCGAATAATTTAATCAGTAGTAAAATAACTTGAATTCTACTATTGATTATAATGGTGTGATTGTTTTTAATAATTAAATTAAATTAATTATTCTGAGAATTCAAAAAAATGGAGGTCCTACAAAATTTTAACTCTCTCTGTGTTTTATTTTAAATTAATAATTTAAATACTTTAAAAATATATATTTAATGCTTTTATAAAGATTGTTTTTCATATATTTACATACTTGCAGATTGAGCGCACCAGCGTTTGCTGGATTGGGTTCCAATGGAAATGTGCGCCAGGTTTTGGGTAAAAATTGCTATTTAGAAGTTGTTGCTGTTGCTTATGACACTTGGACAAGCCAAGCTCGCTATGCCGTTGCCAGTACGAATTAAGTCAATAGGAAGGTTTTTTTCGTTTGGATCAGAGCACCACGAAGGTGGAAGTACGACTTTTGCCCTTTTTAAGGTGCCTCATAATTTTGAACTACGGTCAGGTGACGAGGCCACACCTGAGCTGGCAACCTACTCTTCACATCCACGCCACACCAGCGGAAGGACTTTGGACGTCACTGATTAACGCGGCCACGTCCCCAACCCACGGAGCTCCAACAACCCAGTGAAGGAGAGTACACCGTGGTCACCCTCCCAACCACTGCCCGCGGCAATGATGTTTCACTTTGCTGAGCTTACGGGAAGCGGCGTGAAGCTACTGAGCCACTGTAGCTCTCTATTTAGAAGTAAAGTTATTTAAATGTACAATTTTTAACGATATACACTTTTTCTTTACATTATTTTGCACCATAAACAAGGTTTTTGTAAAAAATCGCTTAAAAAATCAATCAATTGAGGTGTCGAATATTAAATTTCCTTCGAAGTTATTAGTTAAAGCTGTTAAAAAAAGCCGAGCTGGCAGCCGAATGGTTAGCGCTCTTGCCTTCGGTTCAACTGTTCGTGTGTTCGAATCCCAACTTGGGCATGGATGTTTGTAGTGGTTCGGAATCCACTTTAAATCGTAGGTCCCGGTCTAATTAGCCCTCGTTTTCCGAAAATGACTGTTGAGCGACAAACAAACCAAACCAAAGCTATTAAAAATTGGAATATTTTTATTTGTATTCCAGTGAATTTTTTATCAGGAACTTCAGAAAAGCATAAATCCATACGATTTAATGATACTTCTCCAAAATTAAAAAAAATGACATTAATTCTTATAAAAAAAACTTCGTTAAGTAGAAAGGGAAATACCTTCTCTTTTTACATTTTCTCAGCTTTATTCCCAGCAATTACGAATGGTTGACAATTTAAAATAATAATAATAATAAAAACCATACGCTTCTTTCTTGAAGCTGGAAGAGCTCCGGAGTAGAATGATACATTATTGGAATTAATTACATTGCTGAATAAGCAGTTTTACAGTGTGTCCAAATCTACATTAAATACAATTTTAGAAAATATTACAAACGCTGTAATCAAAATTTCATAATGAAATATAGCTTCCATTTTATGTTAATCAGAAATGAATAACCTGATATAAATTTCACTCCATTTTGTACAACTGTTCTCAATTCAATCACAGGCAAAATTTATCAGTGGACAAACAGAATAAGAGTTCTATTTGCTCAGACAAAGCTCCAGTGGCTCAGAGTTGCTTCACGCGCTTCCCATCTAGCTCAGCAAATCATTTGCCGAGGACAATGTTGGGAGGGTGGCCACATTATCCCTCACTGGGCTGTCCTAGCTCACGTGGATTGGAGACGTGTCCACATTAATTTGCGACGTCCTTCCACTCGGGAAAGACTTCCAGATTAATGTGGGTGGATTGGGGACGTCCTTCCACTGGTGTGGTGTGGATGTGGAGAAGGTGCCAGCTTAGGTGTGACCTCGTCACTTAACCATGGTTCAAAATTACGAAGCGCATGATGATGGGCTGGCATTCCAAACCAGTTAACCTTAAGGTACAGTTCTGGAACTCACTTGCACCACTATGTATTTATTTGTATAAACATTAGGCTATATATAGACAATTTTGAATATTGTAGTAAAGAGTGATAATTCAAAATCAAATTAACCTTATTAAAAATGTTTTTTTTTTTGAAAATTAAGAATATTAGTATATATTCTCGCAGGGTAAGTATGACTATTAATAATGTTTCAGACTAATTATTTTTCGTTTAAAATTATTTAAATAATTTTCTGCAACAACGCGCGTAAAAAGGCACAAAGAATAATTCATTAGATTTAACTCAGACTTGTCTAGTTTTAAGACCTTGGCATTTATTTTGAATACTGAAATTCTTAAAATGACACTAATTACCTTAATTTTCTTGTCTAGTCTTCAAATATGTGAAGTTTAATATTCGAAGACATAGAACTATAATGAAACTTTGTATATTTTTTCTAATATGATTGGACTCCATTGTGTTATAGCGTTTAACTATTTGAGGCAATTTACAGGTAATTTCTTTAGCTGAAATACACAAAAATAAAGTTTATACTATAATCGTTAATTATCTTTAAATGTTAAATCTTTTCATCAGTAAGAAAAAAGTTTTATTGTGTGAAAACAGTTATAACATTTTTCATTTCATTAAAGTATATAAATGAGTTACATTGCACTTGTCTAGCATAATAATCTAGATTAATAATTAACAAAATTTAACATCTTTATAATTAGTTATAAGTTATTAAAGAGCTGATTATACATTTTTATTCTCTAATTTTAAAAGAAATTGGAATTTTGTATCATAATAAATTAAGTAAATACAATTTAAGATGCCGACCGGTGGCTGAGTGGTTAGCGCTCCTAACTCCTGAGCTGTGGGTCCTGGGTTCGAATCCCGGTTCGGGAATGGATGTTACTTTCTTTCTCTGTTCTCTGTGTTTCTCTATCCTATCTTCCATGATGATGTATGAATGTGGCCCACCCTATAAACGGGTTTGTGGTGGTATGGCGCAGGTAACGCTACTCGCCTCCGTGACTTGGTTCACAGATGCCCGCTGGGTAACGACAAATGAGTAGCAGTCTCTGATCTTGTTGTGTGATGCATAAGGTTCAACCCTCTTGTGCCCACCATTGAAAAAAAAACAATTTAAGATAATTTCTCAAATTAAACAATGCAGTCTATATATTATTTTTTCAATGTAAATTTATATGTGAAAATCAAATGGATGAATAATTAAATTCTTTATGTCTGGGGTTAAAATAAGGATTTCTCAAAGTATAAACAAACATTTGTACCTCATTGTATGTATTAAAAATATTGTTTAAGGTGAAAACAATTGAATTCGATTGGAAAATTTACCGTATTAAAAAACGAAATATGGAATAAATTGAAATAATGTTACAGTACGCTGGTCCAGATGAAATTGCATTTAATTGTCAACGAGGAAAATGTTCAACAGCATTTCTCTGAAAATGCTTAAAATGATGGGCATTTTTGGTAGACACTAGAGCTGCTGTTGCTTAATATTAATAGTAATAAAGCATTAAGAAATTATCGAGTTAAGTTTCTTTGATAATTCTCAAAAAGTTCAGCATGAACATATAGATTCATCGAGAAGAAATAAGTCTAGAGTTTTCTGAGTCGTAAAGAATATAATCACTGCAATAAAAGAAACAAGATGTTATTAATAAGGTTAACATCGAAAAAAATTCATTCACGCAAAAAAGATAACGATTGCGATTACACCGAAAATTGAATGCGCCTATTTAGGAAATATTAGTTTTGAAATGTATTCATAATATTTTTAAATACTATTAGAAATAAAAGTACATCTATGCAATAAAGTAACCCTCCCTTCCATATAGAGAATTCGCTTAGATTCTATTTTGACTTCATGTTTTCATTGCGAAAAATGTTGTATCTTTGCTTTATCAGATTATATTCCGAGTCACTTTTAAATTTGGAAATATTTTGTGCTAATTTTTTTAAGCTAATGGTAAGAGCTCTTGCCTTCGGTTGAACAGTTCTTGAGTTTGAAATCCACCTTGGGTTTGGATGTGTGAGTGATAATTCGAAATCCACTTTTAACTGTAGGCCCTGACCTAATTTGCCCTTGAATGCAAAAAATGACCGTTGAGCGACAAAGAAACTTAATTTCTTATAACTTTACGTTTTTGACATAATTCGAATCGTGTTAAACGTTTTTGAATTGGTTAAAATCATATTTTTTGAATGAATAGCCAACGAATAAACCAAATACTGAAATTTTATAGTAATAAATATTTAGATACATCAGGAAATAGATATAAGACTATGAAAAAAATTTTCATCAAGAAAGGAAATAATTTATGATGAAAAATCAAATTAAAATAAATGTAAAATATTTATTTTTGTAAATTTTTTTAGGTAACCTGTAATATTTTTAAAGGGGAATATTCAATACAACTTAATTATACTATAAGGAATAATATAAATAAAAATTTCTTGATTAGATAAATTGTAATACTGATAAAGCTGATATTTTTAATGAGTAGATAATCATTAATATACTGATAAATCTGATATTTAATGAATTTTTTGTAAAAAAATGTGATAATTTTTATATTAATGACACATATAATTTTTATTCCGTATTTTCTTAGTAACGATTTTATTCAAAACTGAAATGATTATTTTATTTATTTGTTATTCAGTATCATGATAATCAATCTTATTTTTCTTATAATTTAAATTATAGATAAATTGATCTTAATGAATACAAATGTTAAATCATTCACATTGAAATACATGTATAAAAAAACTACGTGTATACATTTGAAATACTTGAATAAAATGTTTGGGTATATATCAACCCCAAATGAAGTTAAACTTATATAGTTGTGTTTGACATTAATACATTCTTTGAGAAAATGCAATTCAAATTATAAATAAAAAAGTGCATTGTTTTCAAGCCCATTTTGAACTATCCAAAATATATTTTAACAATATTTGCATCATATTATTTTATCACACACACAACAAAAAACATCTAAATATGTATTTTAAAAAGTTTTGTTTACAAAATAATAGTATAAAATGCGTGTTATTTGTGTAATTAGTTATTTCTAGATAACTTATGCTTCCAATATTTAAAATTAATGTATTTACCTATCATTATTAAATTTGATATTGATTAGTAATGAGTGATATAAAAATTAAAAAAAAAAGAATCATTTTTTGAAAAATAAACGATAAAAAAATTTACACACGATTCAACGATATAATTACAAAACTAAAAGCAAGAATTAGTTGACGCCCATTTGTTTCCCGTCAGTTTTTGTAATGAAGAAGGCACACACGTTGAATCATTCACACAGCTTGCATGCTGTAAAGTTATTTAGCCAGTTATTAGCATTCTTAATAACCAGAATATGATAACGTGGTTAGCTCCAAAGGGAAAAAGGAAGTATTGAGGGTAAATTTGTACTGCTCTGAAGGTGAATGTTAAAATTTTAAGCAAAAAAGAAGCTACATGCCTAGCCTTTTAAAGTAACAAGAACCTAAAAATAATCGCCCAGTGGTACAATAACTCATTCCCAAACGACAAAAATAGCAACATTTTATTTCCAAAGTTGGCTACTCCCGTGAAAACGTGGCTGTAATAGTAATTTAATAAAAAATTCATGGCCCGTTGAGAGTGATTATTTTGTTACTTTCAGTGGCAACATCATTAATTAAATTCGAAGAGATTCTTCGATAATATTTTGCACAGGAACGAAACAAATGACTTCGAAAAAGTCGGCCACAAGAATAATTGTTGCACATGAGCTCTTTTTCTTCTTTATAAATGATTGTTTAACACGAAAGAAACCGCTATTAGCCAGGAATTTAAGAGTCAAGCTTTTCTGTTAGAAAAACATTCTTTGAATATCATTAATTTCAAAAGTGAAATTAAGAAAGTCTTATTGTTTTATTAAAACACAACAAAATGTGTTTTTTTTTCAAATGAGTTGTAAAATTTATTTTCAAGAAACGATTTTTTTGTTAATAATATAAGAGTTTATTATTTTTGTAAACAAAACATAAATGATATGTATGTTAATAATATTTTAAAATTATAAAAGCGCATATGTACATTTGTAACTTAGCTTTAACACAAAGTTTTTTTTTATTTCAGACTAACTTAGTTGTGACTAAGAGTATTTTACTATAATGTAACAAAAAATGTACATAATAGAATCTTAATTTTGCATTTTATAAGTATTCTCGAGAGAACTTGAAAAAAATAACCACAACTAATTTTAAAAATTTATACCAAAAATGAAATAGAAAAAATAACTGTATGAAATGAATTAATATTAACAATCCATTTGTTATATATTTATTAATATAGTGGATTTTTTTAAAGAAATTTTAAAAATTGTTTTGGTTAAAATTGAAATATGAAATGTACATAAATTAAATATTGTGAAAGAAAAATTTAAATTAATAAAATATTTTATTATTAGTCCATTTAAAAACTATCTGATGATAGGGAACTCCGAAAAATATAACGTATCTAATAAAAATACTATATTACGGTAAGGAAATGAAAAGTTTTTTTCTATTTTTTACCAGATGAGAATAATATTGAAGAAATTTTGAATAAAAAAAGCAAAAACAGGAATATTAATTCAATATGAATTACAACATTATTGGAAGAAATGCTACAATTTTCTTTATCAATATTTTAAATTGAAGTACTTAAAATCTTTGCCTTCATATATTGCTTTAATATCTTCTCAAAGCAAAGATATTGAAGTAACTGATCCATAAACATTGTTAAAACAAGTAAACACCAGCAGAGGTCCCTGTATCTAACCCTGAGAGGGTTTTACCAGATTTGATAGACCCGCTGGAAAGAAAAGAAAACGGAACACATTACATACAAGACAATACAATTATGCTTGCAATCATATGGAGACACTGGAAATTATTACTTTTACACAATAAAGAGGGTTTGTAAAGTACACTAGTTAACACAAATTGGGTTGCAATTGAGAGTTAACACGTGAACACGTAAGAAGCATTGAAAATAGGTATCAGACAAAATACATGGCAGGGAGTGGTAAGACAGGCATATGAAATACAAGTCAAATTGCATTCATATAAGAAATAAAAAAATAAATGTAAAACAAAAGCAAATTAAAAATTATAAAACAGAATGGTATACATATACCTGCACTTACTGCAAATTAATGAGGTAATAATTATTAATGAATAATTAATGCATTTAGTATGGATTTGATAGTTGGGTGTATCGGCTCAAAGTAAGTTAGTTCATATGAAAATCTCAGCTATACATACAAAAAGTTTGGATAGATTATACATAATGCATTAAAATAGGTCAATACAACATGATGACAATAATTGGGACTGAGTAATTAAAAGAGAGCGCTGGAATGATGGTGAGAAAATGGCAAACAAATAATAATGAACTGTATACAAGGAGAAGAAAACAGGCGAAATGTTACAGGTAGAGAGGGAAATGTCTAAATGTAGAACATGAGAGAGATGGAGTATGTAGATTTTATGGCTCATCTTCTTCCAGGTGAAGTCTATCACCATCACGGGCATCATTATCCTCCTATTCCTCTGGAATTATTAAGTCCCTATATTCAAGGAGAAAGTTTATAAGGTTAATAATTTTTAACTTTGCAGCCTTGTTGATGGTGATGTTTTTGAGCCAGACACTTTTCAGATTGCCACTGGGCTTAGTAAAGTGCCAGGAACTCGTGATGGGGCATGTTGTAGCGTAATGAATTGGAGTACCTTCTTCTCCACATGCACAGCTCGCAGTGGGTTGTACTCCTATTCTATGCAGATAACTTGGAAATGGGCCATGTCCCGTTACAAAAATCGTAATTTGTCTTGGCCAGCACTGTTGGTTCAAATTCACTTTTGGCAGGATGGAGTATACTGGGCGTCCGGTGGTATTCTGATCCCACAGAGTTTGCCAATCCTGAATTAATGCAATTTTCCTGATCCTTTTGAAGTGAGACCGAGGAAGAGGGAGATAGATTTCCGATTCATCTGAAGAAGCAGCAGTTTTTGCTAGGTGGTCTGCCAATTCGTTCCCTTCAAATCCTACATGAGCCTTTATCCAACAGAGGGAGATGTTTTGTTGGTTGTTAAGTTCCTCTTGAATTTGCCTGGCTAAAGGACTGGTGGCTTTCGGATTGCAAAGTGCATAAAGACTTGCTTTACTATCTGACCAGACGAGGAAATTCTGTTCTTGGTTTCTGGCCCACTCAATAGCCTGCTTAATTGCGAAGAACTCAGCCTGGAAGACTGAGCAATTGGCATTCAGTTTGTAACTTTCATTGTGGATTATGATATCATTCAGTGTTGTGACAAACGCGGCTCCTACACCTCCATCCATCTTGGACCCGTCAGTGAAAATATGGCAGACCTGCTTATTCAGGGTAGGGTCGTACTCCGTGTTAGGGTTGACAATCGTATCAACTCTGAATATTCCTGGATGTATTGAAAGTGTAGGTACTCTTGCCTCCATAATGTTACTGCTTGTGGTCCTAATTTCTTGTTTCATTTGTGCCTCAGTATTGATGGTGAGATGAAGGGGGGTATGCCAGTAATGACTTGTAAAGCTGCCGTCGATGTTGTTTTGTAGGCCCCAGTTACATTAAGCAGAAGCTTTATCTGCACTTTGTCTAGTAGTAGGTGATTTTTGACCCGAAGATTAGCTCCCCAGAGTGTTGCACCATGGGCTAGAATTTGTTCTGCCACTGTTTTGTACAGTATAATGCGCTGTTTTTGGGATAATCCCCAGGTTGAGCCAACTATTCTAAGTAGTTTCTGGTGAATGCGAAAGGCTTTGACACCTTGCTTGTTTGATATGTGCTGACCAATTCAACTTTTTATCCAGGAGTACACCCAGAAGTGTAATACTCTTGTTTCTCCTTATTCTTAAGTTATTTAAAAATATCATTGGTCCACATAGCAGTCTCGTGAATAGAAGGTAATTTGATTTTTCAATTGAAATTCCAAGGTTATACTTATGGGTCTAGTTGCTAAAAATCTTAAGGGCTTCTGTAGTGACACGTCCAAGCTTCCTTTCACTATCAGCTGACACTACGAAGGTGAAGTCGTCAGCAAAGGCCTGGAGAGCAACTGTTGCTTTAGGATCAATATCTTTACCAACTGTGGTCCAGTCAAATTGTAGCGGCTCATCGGCAAGCAGATTCCATAGGATGGATCTACTGCAAGAGCCTTGTTGACATCCAATAGTTTGCGTTTTCTTCACAATGCCCATATTAGTATTGAGGGCAACCTCTCGATCTTCCAGGTTGCTGATGAGAATGTTTTTGATGGTTTCTGGGCATTCTTTACTTTCGAGTGCTTGTTTGATAGCTGGATGTGGTGCAGAGTCGAAAGCTCCTTTAATATCCAGAGAAATTATTGCGCAATGTTTTGCTGAGGCTTTTGCAATCTCGATTTGTCTTTTCAGGTGTAGGAGAGCATCGTCCACTGACCTTCCTTGACGAAAACCAAATTGATTTTGGTGAAGAAGACCATAGCTCTCTAAGAAGAAAGTCAACCTTGTAGTCACAGTTTTCTCCAATAATTTTCCCATCGTTGGTAAGAGGGTGATTGGCCTGTATGATTTAACTTGCAGTTTGTCTTTACCTTCCTCATGGAAGAGAATGATTGAGCCAATTTTAAAGCACTTTGGGAAATAACACAGATTCTAGCATTTTTTTACTAGGGTTCTGAGAAGTTCTGGATAGTGACGGTCCACTGTTTTAAGTATAATATTGTCAATTCCATCAAGTCCTGGTGCTTTTCCATTGGGAAGTGAGGCAATAGCTCTGTCTATCTCTCCCTTGCTGGGTTCTGGATCATAACTGTCATTGTTGAGAGATCGCTGAAACAGAGTGGTAGGTTGTGTAGGAAACAGCTCTTCTAAGATTCTGCTGACGATGTCAATAGCGTTACCTTCTTGTAAATTCGTGCAGAATAGGGCTGATGGTGGAGAGGATTTCCTAAAGATGGCTTTATAAATTTTCCCATAAGGATTTGTTGCTGAAGTACACAATTCTCGCCAGCATGTGCACTTTGCTCTTCGTATATCTTTAATATATGCCGCCTTTAGTTTTTTGAAATCAATTCTGAGTTTAGTTTTCTCTGGATTACTTAAATTTCGCATTTTTCGCCTTTTGGCATTTAATTCTTTTTTTCCTGAGGTTAAAAGACTGCGTCCACCAGTTTGGCATTTAATTATTGCGCGGATTCGTTTTCTTATAGGAAATTCGACAATATTTAATCAGTTGTCTTTGCATTGTTAAAACAAGTATCTGACTTAAAATCTAGGATAGCTTAGCCCAAAGATCCTATTATTGGTATAAATTTTAACATTAAGCATGATGTGCCACGCGTTTGCTTCAAGTGTGAAGCTCATCTATGGAATTTTAAAATGGAGCATACGCGTCAGCAAATTTTTGAATTATCTTCTAAAATTCAAGAAAATTTTCACAAAATTGTGTCTGAAGTTCAAAAAGAAAACTATAAATAACAGGAAATATATCTCACTCTAATAATAAAATTAGCGATTATAATAACTTCTATCCTATGAATACCAATTAATTAAAAATATCAGAGTAATTAACAGCAACTACTCCTATATAATTGTTTATCACAAACCACTCACCCATGTGCAAGAATAATATTCTTATCAGTTAGGTAAATGAACAATTAATAATTATAGGCTACAATTCCTCTATTGAAAGTACCATCATTAGTTATAATAACAGATTTATTGCGATTAGTAATAAAGCTATTATTATAGCTGTGATGTTATAATATTATTAAAACTTCTCATAAGATTTCTCTTATCATTTGCGTTGTGAATAGTATGTTTCACTGGAGAATTATTCCTGTTATTCATTCAAGTACTTGTGCCAAGCTGGCAGTCGAATGTTTAGCGCTCTTGCCTTCGGTTCAACAGTTCGTGGGTTCGAATCCCACCTTGGGTATGGATGTTTGTAGTGGTTCGGAATCCATTTTAAATCGTAGGTCCCGGTCTAATTAGCACTCGTGTGCAAAAAATGACCGTTGAGTGACAAACAAACAATCAAGCACTTGAATATAAGACACCCCCTTAAAATAGCATTATTTTATCTATTAGGAGCATTAAAGATTTTTTAACATAGAAAATTACATTTTTATAAACTAGTTCTCAATGATCTATTTTCTTATTTGTATGGAATCTTATCTCTATCAGACATATTTTTTCTATAATAAAGCAGTATTTAAAATTGAAATAGTAACACAAATTTAATCTCTTCATACTATTTATATTAACAAAAGTTTAAATTTGAAATCGCATACTGTCACAAAATTGCGACCTATTTAAAACCAATTTCTCTCCACGTTAGAGTGATTAAATGCTGTAATCGGAATCTTATTGTTATAAAAACAAACGAAATCTTGTAGAATTAAGTCTAGAAGGAATTGAATAAAATCTCTAAGACTGTGAAAGCATTATTTCAGAACATTATCGATTTCTTCGTGACATCGGATAAAAATAAAATTAGGAATTACTGGCAGCTGATAAGATGTCAAATTGTAAGAAAGAAGTCTAATAATTTAAGAGAAATTACATATTTTAACTAAAGTACAAAAACAAAAATGATCCGATTTCTTATAAATTGTTCCATTCAAAATTTTTTCTATTTAAAAATTGTCAGATAAACTTGGAAAATACCAAATGAATCATTCTTTATCGAATAAATTCATCAGGTTTGTGTATGTAAAAATAGAAAAGAGCGAACGCTTTGTTAATATTTTAGAAGGCACTAGCTTAACTGATAATTATGATAACAGAAAAAATTATGCTTGTCGATAGAAACCCTAATGATTTCCTTCCTAACGGATATCAGTTATCTCTGCCTACTTTTACCTTTCCAGTCAAAATTTTGGACATAAAAAAGCAAGCTTAAAACAATTACACACATACGATATTATAAATATTATTTTCTAAAAATTCTCTTAAAAGAATCTCCCTTATTTATACTTTTAAAGTACTGTAGGGACGTAAGAAAATGGAAGTTAGAACAAAAAACATTTATTACGACATTACACCTGATTAAAATTGTTACAAAAGTAAATACTTAACAATTATAAACAAGGTTTTATATAAGGTTAGAAGATACATTACAAATAAATAAACAAAGGTATTTATCAACCGGATGGTTGTTCGTCTTCCACTTCTCTATTCTATCTCTTTCTTATAGGATATTGTAAGCTCACTCGATTGGGCAGTAACGCCATCTTTTGTCAGTAGAGTTAATATAGATCTGTTACACTACTAAATAGATGCTTTTTGCTCTGCTGTTTTTCTAAAAGATGGAAAACCGTTCTCATAATTAGAATTCAAAGAGTAAATGGCAATAGAAACTATATAATAGTATACTCCAAAGCTCTTTAAAATGTTTGGAAAAAGTATATGTATAATGGGTTGATTAATAATATCAAGTATAATCTTATCTTAAGCGAACAATTTGAATTTTGGATGAAGCTTATCATCACGAATGAAATCTAGGAACAAATAAATACAAATGCTTGATTCGGCCTATTCTCACATATTCATCTGAAACGTGGACATTGACTGAGAAGGACAAAGAAACCATCTCCATTTTCGAAAGAAAAACTTTAAGAAGCATATTTGGTGGAATAAAATGTGAGAATACATGGCGAATAAGAACTATTTTTGAACTCTATAAACTATATAAAGAACCAGATATTGTTAAATTTATCTCAATACAGAGATTAAAATGGGCAGGACATTTGAGCCGGATGAATGACAATCGGATGACAAAAATAAATTTTTTTGGCTCGCCCCATTGGCACCAGAAGAAGAGGATGACCGAAACTCCAATGGCGTGACTGCCTTGAAAACGACCTAAAAACACTAAAAATGACAAACTGGATGACCTTGTCCAAAAATAGGGGGTCCTGGTATGCACTTCTGAGGAAGGCAAAGGCCCACCCTGGGCTGTCAGTCCAATGAAGAACAAATAAATGCTTAGGTTTAAATAATAATTGTCGATTAGTACGAATTTCATTAGACGTACGATTACAGTTAAAAAGTACCAAGAATGATGGCATAAGACAAAATGGAATAAATATATTAAGCCAAGTTTATTCATGGCCTTTGAAAAGCAGATAAACTTAGAGCATATTTTAGAGTTCTTAAAACATTCTTCAATCGAATTAATTAGCTAAAAAATATCAGAGTCATAGCGTCTCATAAACATGACAATTAAAAGATTGTTGGGCCATATTTTTGTATGTAATGTTAAACATTGGCGAAAAATTGCAGTGAGAAAAGACACATTATCATTTTGTAAAATCCATCAGTTTTTTCACGATGTTTCACGTTTTCGGAGCCTAGCTTCTTATTAAATAAGTAAAATATTCTGTATTGATTGCTGAGTAATTGATAAAAATTCATAATCGACAACATCTTGACAATGAAAAGTCAACTTTACCTTGATTTATGAGCACCGATCTTCAGTTCAGCATTTCAAGGTTTCAAATATCACTTTGGGTATGGATATTTGTAGTGGCTCAAAATCCACTCTCTAAACTGTAGTTCTTATTTAGTTTTTGAGAACAAAAAATAACCATGGAGTGATGATCCAATATTAACATTTTCACTTTTGAGAAATTTTGAATTGAACAAAACCTAAAAGTAAAGGGTCATTTACTTGTTTGTTGGTGTGATTTCTGTATGAAAAACATAAATGCAAGTTTTATTGCCTGTAATGCATTTTTTTAAAAAAAATTTCCTTTTAAAAGTATTTCTTGACTGTGAAGTTTTCTATTAAATGATAATTATCAAGCATAAAAATGTTTGGCTTGGATTATATATTGATCATTAATTGAACGAATATTCTACTTGATCATTGTTCATCTTTAGTAGATTCTGTACTCTTTGAGATTTTATACAAATTAATATTTCTGCTAACATATGAAATCATTTTAAAAGCGTTTTTAAAGTTTTAAATAATTTTATAATAAAAATTTTAACGTAAAACAGAGCGAGAAACATGTTCATCCAACATCTTAAAAAATGCAGTTCTGTAAATAAAAACTATTCTACTTTTAGACTATAAAATTAAATATATTCCTGATTGTTTTCAAATTATTATGAAACTTGTGAAACCTTTGACAAAAGTATACGAATAATATTCATTATTGATAAATTCTAAATTAAGCATTTTCCAGAAAACTTTTGATCAGTGGCACATAGAACTTTTGAGAGAATATGATATAAAGATTTGATACAGAAGAATCTTACACAGTTTGACTTTCCATATGTTAATAGAAAATAATTTCCATTTCCCAAGGAATTGTAAGTTTTTAGCTAAAAAAGTTTAATTTAAATCTTAAATCAATTTGGGAAAAAATCTACGGTATTCTTGCTTCATTATCTAATGTAAATGCATGATATTCCTGTCAATTGCATAGATTTGCAGTTGATAATGTAATTAATATAATTCTATATACTAAAATATTTCGAGAACATATGGTAAAACTATCATGCTTTAGAAATGTTTCATTAAATGGTATATTGTTTGGGAGTTTTAATTCACAATCGAAACTATTCTAAATTAATTGATGGATCAATATAATGGTTCAATTCGTAATTTTGAGAAATAATACTATAAATTGAATTGAACAAAATCTTACATTGTTAATAAATTTTACAATGCTTATTAATATTGAGTATTGTCTTTTATTAATATTTATGACTTCTAAAAATGTTACTTTCAATGAAAGGTTTTTCATTTTGTAAAAAAAAATTAGCAAAAAAATTTTATAAAAAAAAAAAAACACCAAAATTTTAATTATTTTGTAAAAAAAATAATTAAAATTTTGGTGTGCAGACTTGTTGCTGCATCAGCATATTTCCCTGTAACATGCCCTGAGTTTGACTTTACCAGTTAGTGGAAACAGCCGGCTGAGAATCTTCGTAATTTAGAAGCAGGGATCAAGCAGAGGACCTAATACATGACCTGCTACCACCGGAGGAGGTATCATTCCATTTGGAGGACATGGCAACCATGATCTATTTAGCATGCCCAATCCATCTTTAGCGAACATGGCGAATCTCTGGTTAAGCCGGGATTCGAACTCACTACTTTCCAATAATAGTGCTCCAGTGGCTCAGTAGTTTCACGCCGCTTTCCGGTATCAGCCTTCCATCCGGAAGGGCGGGGTTCGATTCCCAATGCCGCCTAATACCCACCGAGTACATGCGATAAACGTGCTCGCTAAATCTGTGGAATCGAAAGTCATGTGGTCGGTCGTTGAGCAGTTACCATGGGTGCAAAGGTCTGGAGAAAATTTCCTCCCCCTTCAGATCAA
Organism: Latrodectus hesperus; assembly: GCA_037975125.1. Classification (NCBI taxonomy): domain Eukaryota; kingdom Metazoa; phylum Arthropoda; class Arachnida; order Araneae; family Theridiidae; genus Latrodectus; species Latrodectus hesperus. The sequence continues at coordinate 124,726,612 of CM075852.1, forward strand.
TGTCAAAACTGAGGGAGTGGATCCTCTAGAGGTGCCATCTATCGGAGGATTTAAAAAGAGCAAAGACGTACTTTCAACTTTGTGGTGTTCTGATTGAAACGAAAGATGCTCCCTATTGACTTAAATTCGCATTGCCAAGGTATAGTGAGCTTGGCTTGTCCAAGTGTTATAAATAACAACAACAAGGCCGCTTTCCGTTAAGATCAGCAAAGGGAAGCATCATTTGCCGCGGCCGGTGAGTGGGAGGGTGACCATCTTGTACTCTCCCTCATTGAGTTGCTAGAGTTCTGTGGATTGAGAACGTGTTCACGTTAATATGTGATGACCAAAGTGTGGACGCTAATATGACCTGGATGTAGAGAGGAGGGTGCCAGCTCAGGTAGTACCTCGTCACCTGACTGTGGGTCAAAATTACGAGGCATTTGGTGATGGGCAAGCCTTCCAAAACCCTTTAACCTAAAGGTACAGTTCGCGACTCGCCTTCACCGCTATACATGTATGAATGCATGTATATTCCATTAATAAAAGCGACACCCTTACCAACAAAACCACCGCGGTCTACTGTTATACTGAATGACATACACAAGAAAATCGCTAGAATTTGCAAAATGTATGAACATAAAAAAGGATGTCATCTAGTGTAAGGATGCTTGCATTTTTTTTTTTTTTTACTCTATAAACTATAAATTTCAAGGAAATTTCTCTAGTGTCCAGAAAGTGATTACAAGCAACAGAAACCGAATTCAACACTATAAAAATGTAGATTAAAATAATTTTTGTACATAGCCTGTTATACAAGATCTAGTTTCTAGTAAATGTTTGCCTCAGTTTATTTAGCATACTGGGATTTACTTGTATACTGTGTCATCTATTAGTTGAAAACTTATTTTTTCTCGTGTAATTATTTTCGTGAGGATAATTTTATAGCACATTATAATTATGAATATACTTAAGCATTCTGAAAGCAAGTAATACATTCTGTTATGTAAATTTTGAAGAATTTTGATTTTTATAAGAGACTTTAAAAAGGCCCTTTTTCTAACACTTGTTATTTACCGCAAAAAAGTATTGAGAGAGATTTTCAAATAAAATTCTTTTTGAGAAATATGTGAAACATTAGAATATAAATTCAAGCGTTTCTTTTATTGACTATATTCTTCACAGAAAAATTTATTCGAAGCAACAAGTGTTTTCAAACGACTTTTATCTGATTCTGGAGATGTATATGTGCAGTCACTTCAAGTTATGGAGAAATAACTTTATCGTTTCTCTTTACTTTATATGTGAAGAAGGCTTTTCGAAGCCCACGAATGGTTTTTTGAAATTCTGAGAGATTTCAAAGAGTGACCTATATGATCATTGAAAGAAACATCTCAGCGTGGAGTAAGTGAAAAGGCTATTTTCTTCCAAAACATGAAATCTAATTTTCAAATTTTTAGTAAAGAAACGAGCATAGGCGATTTTTATTTTATATGTTTGAAAACGTGGCGAATAGTTTTAAATTTATAAAGTATCAGAGCTATCATCAGAGTAAAAAAAATTTAAAAAATGTTTATTTTAAAATGGGAAAATGATGCTTTAAAATATTATAAAGTTTTGTGAAATGCTTAGTTTGTTTTTGTTTTTGTTTATATCTCTCCCTACAAAACTATTTATCAGCATACTCAAGTTTTTGACATTGAGAATGTTTTAATGAACATTTTTCATTCTATTAGCAATTCATGGTAATTCACTCTCTAAAAAATAAACAGTAGCTGTTTCTCCAAAATGAAATTATTAATAGATTTTTGAAGCTTAAAAAACGTTCTCATTTGAATATGTGTTAGAGAAATATATTAAAATAAGGAATTAACAAATATTAACATTTATCTTAAATAATCAGCAATTATTAAAGATTTCTGGGTATATATATATTCAGATTATATTAATCCATAAAGAGAGAGATAATTTGTTAAGATATATTCTAGAAACAACATAATCAAACCGATTCCTTTAATAATTTTGGGAGGGGAGATATATATTGGGAATTGACAAAAATTGTTACTGACTGCAGACACTTAAAAATGTACACAACTCTAAGTACATTTCCGGAGAAAAATGATAATAAATTTTTATCCTTTATGTGATGCAACCCAAATTTTTAAGATTATTTATTATTAAAAAATGTGTGTAAAATGTAAATTAGTTTTATTAGATTTTCAGAATTAGTTATTGGAAAAAATATTTGAATTGAAATATTACAATGCAATCACGGCGTCAATTTTTCAACAATATTAGAAAGTTATCAATTACAATCAATACATTTTCACAAAGTTTGAATCTAAATTGAAGGGAATGGAAAATATAAAACATTTATGTCTGCACCATTTTGAAGAATGAAGTAGTACCTTCACAAATTCTAATAATTTTTCTTTCAACGAAATAATTATTTAATACAATTATATCTTAAATCGAATTAATTTCCTTAAAATTTAAAATTTTTAAATACAAATCAGAATTGAAGAAAAGCAAGAAGGATCCAGCGTTGGTATTTTTCCTGGAAAAAAGTTTATTTCTCTCTATCCATAGAATATTGCTGTACTTGTGTGAATATATAAAAATTCTCGTAGATGACTCATAAAAAATATTATGAATGGTCATAAAATATTTAATCACAATTTTGAACTTTAGTTAATAACTTGATGGAGATCAAATTAGTTTTTTTTATTTAAGGAAAAATATCTATATACAATCGGGTAGAAGTGAAAACGGGTTCACAGATTGTACTTAAACTTATATTAAAAAGTACTGGCTAACTTAAAACATCTAACTTAAAAACAATGCTTCATTTCAAAGTTTCGATTACATTGTTTGTAATTAACTAAAACATGATCGACACTGCTTTGAACTCTTTGTAAAGTTGCTTAAACTGCTATATGTAATTATTTTGCATAAACAAGATAATATTCCGTTTTATATAGAATTTCCCTCGCTTTAATTAAAAATCTAGGTAAAAGTTTACTCTCTTAATGAGCCATCAGTATACCGCATTAACGATTATTGTTCTATTTTCCAAGCGGAATTACTCTGCATTAATCTTGCTGTTAAAGATGCTATAATCAAGCCTCTTAAAAAGTATTAATTTTCAGTGACTCGATGTCGTCCCTACTGGCTCTGCAACATGTAACAAGCTTTTTTAACTTGTTGTAGAAGTCCAGACTTCAATTCACATGTGCATATCAAAATATTTCCTTCAGTTTCTCGAATGTCAAGGGTCACAGTGGTGTGTTTTGAAATGAAAGAGCAGATTTCCTTGCCAAATCTTCTCTTTCACTTATAAATAAAATCGATACCAGTCTACTGACAAATCTTTTTTTAAAATTATTACCAAAAAGAACATCACAGAATGGAAATCAAGTTTTGTTTCCTCTACCGATTGTAACGGATTAAATCTTTTTTCCCTTCAGTTCCCAACAGAACTAAGAACCACTGGTTCTACACTGACTTCAAAATTACTCAATTTCTCACTGGATATGGAAAATTCAACAGCTACCTACACCGTTTCCATATAAAAACAGTGACGTGTGCATGTGCAATTTTGGGATTGACTACCCTTCACACATTCTTCTTGAATGCCCATCTGTTTCACAAGAAAGGTACGAGCTTCGTAAAGACTTGAATAACAAATGGCCCCTGATTTTGGCGGACCTAGTGGAGAAAGAGACTTTTGAATTTTTTTTAAAAAAAATTATCCCTGTGCTGTGTTACCTAACTCTTTTTTTGCTTTTATCTTTTTTTCTCTCTCTGCCTTTTTTCTTTTATTATTGTTATTTTTTTCGTCTCATGATTTGTTACGTAGTACATTTGTTGTACCGGGCCCTGTGTGCTATTCCTAGGTGCACAGGGAGATATTTTTGTTTTCTCAAATAAAAAGCAAAAAATTGGTAACCCTTGATTTTTTGGCTATTTTTTAAACTCTAAGAACAATGTAAGTTAAAGCACTAAAAATACAAGATTACAAAAATTTAAAGTTTATTGCTAAATTTTTTTTGCCAATCCAAGGAGTGCCAGTGTCTACATTGAACCCAAAAATTAAATTTTTTTCTCTTTAAAATTGTTATTGATAAGTTACCACTGCGAGTAGAATAAAGACAGTTTCGGCACCGAATATCATTTTCTTTCAACACTCTTACAGTGTAATGTTTTTATTTATAAAAAAATAATGATATCTAAACATTTTTATTTTTTGAAGTATAATTTTTATTTTCTTCAGTGAAAATATTTTCCATTTTCGCCATTTATCAGTGTTTGGAAGTGTCTTAGAAAATGAATGAAGGAGTCCCGACTTCAATATACCTTAATTGCGTTTCAAATAATGCTAAAACAAAAGTTGCATCATATTTTATAACATTTTACCAAAGAATATATTTAAATTGAAAAAAAGTTGATTTTTCCTTGCCTTATATTTAATCTATAATACAAAGAAGAATGGGAAAATATTTGTTCCTAAAATCATTTTTCCTTGTAATTTTAAATGAAAGATTGCTGTCAGAGATTTCTAGGTTGCGGAATTTAATGATTATAAATCAGTGAGAAGGAAATATCCTTTTGCAGTAATACTCAAACCCTCAATATACTCGGCTTATTCGGAGGTGGTCAGTCTAATTACTTAGCTGCAGTTGTACGGTTTTGTAATGCACCCACCATAAGAGCATGGTTTCCAAGAGAGACGAGGGAATGAAGATGAGAGCTGTATTCAACTATTACAAAGACCCGGAAAGCAATCATTTCAACAAATAAACTTATAAGCGAATCCCAAATGGTGTAACTAACTCAATCCATTGACATTATTTAATTTACATGTTATTTATTTCAATGTTCTTTGACATGTGATCAATTAATACAATATTTTATTATATTATATATAGTGAAATAAATATTGAATATTATTGTATTATATATATATATATATATATATATATATATATATATATATATATATATATATATATATATATATATATATATAATATATATATATATATATTAATATATATATATATATATATATATATATATATATATATATATATATATATATTAATATATATATATATATATATATATATATATATATATATATATATATATATATATATATATATATAATATATATATATATATATATATATATATATATATATATATTAATATATATATATATATATATATGTATATATATTAATATATATATTATATATAATGTATATATATTATATAATATGTATATATACATACAGTAGCGCATATTTACATATATATACATGTAAATATGCGCTTAAAGAAATAAAGATAATAAATTATTACTTTATTATCTAAACCTTAAATATAGTTAATATTCTTATGAATTTTCAATGATTAATGATATTTTTTAAGAAATAAAATTTTGGTGTCTTAAAAATTGTGATACATTTTTTAGTGTTAAATCATCTTTTTATAAAAAAAAGATTTCTATTTTCGTTAGTTTAAATGAAAAAGAGATTATAAATTATTATAGAAAGCCATTTTTTTATAAAAATGATTTCTATATAATAATTTCTATAAATATTTATAAAAACAAGATTTTTGTAACAATTGATGAAGTAATTTCTCAGTAGTTAAAAAGTATAAAATTAAAAACAATCGTACTTGCTTATATTTTCTTTTGGATAAAGATTTTTATATGTATTGATTATTTTTAAATAGCAATTTCTCTAAGAGAATTTTTACTTTTGTATCCGTTAATAATTATGACAATGGAGTAGATTTTTCATATCATGTAACTGTGTCTTTCTGTTTATGTTATTATTTTTATGTTTTATAGTAAAATACTTCAAAATTTTCATGAAGGAAACTATTATTATAATTAACTATTTAATTTTAAATAGGAAAATATCATTGATTCAATTTTTTAAATTTGAATTATTGAGTATCTCAAACTCTAACTTAAATATTTTTTGACAAATTCTATATAAAATTATTGTTTTTAAAGTAATATATGCACACTGCTTAATTTATAGTCTTTAATAGTAAAATAGCAAACCTCCATGCTCTTATAGTCATTTATTTTTAAAAGCGGTTTAGACATTTCTATTCAGGATTAAAATATTTGATATTTAAACACCACTGTGTTTTATTAAATTTTAAATATTATTTTAATTATTATCATTAATTACTTATTAAATTACAAAATTAGTTGAATTATTTAGGTATAGCTATATACTTAATTCACTATTCTATAACTTGATTTATAAAAATATCCTGTTTTTCCCACAATTTAGAAATAGCCTGTAAGATTGCAGCAGGCATTTTTACATTCATAAATGAAAAATGTGAAACAAAACATTTAAAAATTATTAAATTAAACTGTATCAAAGATGATTTTTCCAGTATTGTATTTCTTCAAAGTAACAATTTAATTATAAATATGTAGGTCTGAAAACATTGCTGTTATGCTAAGTAATCAAAATAGGAGAGTTTTTTAATGAGCAGGTAAAAAATCTTCAATTTATTTATTTTTTTTTTATAATCATTCCTTTCATATTCTCTCTTTGCATTTCCATACATAACCAAATGAATCAAGAGATATTTAGATATCTGTATTGCACTCACACAGTTCAATAATTACAAAATTTTAAGATGCAGGTTGAAAGAGCTCGCATTCAAATAAACTTTATGAGGTCTAAAAATAGCTTTTTTGTAAACATAGAAAAATGCTGACATTTTATCATTTATTATTTCTTTTTTCACATACAATACATTTAATTAGAGTAAGAGTTCTGTTTGCTTAGGAATTCGAGGACAAAAAACCCACTATAACTAAAAATAGAAATAGGAACATATTACTTTGGAAATAAGTCTAATAAAATAAAGAATAATTGAAAACTGAATTATAAATATTTTTAAAGACATTTATTTTCCAAAATTAGTTGATAAATTAAAATTTCAATTTTTTTTCTAGTACATCATTTACGTAACTTGTTATTAAAATTTATTTGACATAAGGCAATAATATTAATTTACAAACTCATTATGATTAAAATGGAATTCAAAATATTCATTCTGATAAAAAAATCCTGATTATAAATCAGAATTGGGCTTTTAAATTGATTCGAAGGAATTTGATTATGTAATAAAAAAATTCTATCCAAACTGTAAATAATACGCATGTGATACAATTAAAAGATGTTTCTAGATGAAAGAATCCTGAACAGAGCTATCGGATGTTTGGTCGCGTTATTCAGACATTATGGATATCGAAGAAAATGCCAAGTTGTTTGATGAAAATAATTACCAAAGAATTGCACTAATTTTATGATATGTTTTACGTCAAATTTCTTTTTCAAACCTTAGCTATATAAAAGTAGTTCTAAGCAATGAAATATGCTTGCACGCGAAATCAGTTGTAAATAACATTCTTATAATTGTGAAAATTTTCAAATTAAATATTATGCTCTAAAAAATCTATACTTACAGATTTTGTAGAGCATAATTTAGATTATGTAGAGCGTAACTTAGATTTTGTATAGCGTTATTTAGATTTTGCATAGCATGATTTAGATTTTGTATAGCGTGATTTAGATTTTGTAGAGTGTACTATATAGATTTTGTGATTTTTAGTCAACTAATAATGTAACATCAAGTACTGTATATTTCAAAATTATCGAAAGTAAAATATAATATTTAATTATAAAAATTAATTCATACATCAGAATTAACTCTTGATATAAATAAGATTTCTTATTTAAAAAATTATGAGTGCCAATGCACTCTTTATTTATTGGAAAGAAATTAGAGCGTTAATTTTGCTGAAAATACACTTATTCTGTTAAATAAAATAAATTCAAAGTAATCTCTCAATTTTTCTGCTATTGGCCAGATAAGTGAAGGACAATATTTTTCTAAATCTTGATTTTCATTCTATTGTATTTAGGATTAAATTTATAGGTTAGAATATAGCAATGCAAAATAGCACTGTATGTAATAAATGATACATTTAGAGATATTAGAAAAATGTTCAATTACTCAAGTTGCTGAAATCCCATTTATGAATAAATTAGATATTTTATAAAAACTTTGATTTCTAGTTAATAAAAAATCGTTTATTTTTGCAATGGGCAATTTTATGGGCAATACTTGGAATCAAGTAATTTTATAATTCTTATTGGAAATTTTCAGAAATGCCGTAGAACTCCAAAATTATCACAGAATCAAATGATACCGGAACCCATTAAAATAATCAGACCATACAACGATATTGAGACACCTTTCTGAGATTGGCAAGGTTAAGAAGATGGACAAGTGGGTACCGCACGCACTGACAGAGCGAAATAAGCTGGATCGGTTAAACGTATGCTCATCATTGCAGCATCCACCATATTCACCGGATCTCTCGCCGACCGATTTTCATTTTTTCAAGCATTTAGAGCTGTTTTTAAGGGGCAAACACTATGAAAATGAAGACAGTCTAAAAAACTCGATATCAGAGTTTATTAATTCTAAAGACCAAAATGTTTTTAAGACAGGCATCTACGCTTTAAAATCTCGTTGGGAGAAGTGTATTGAAGCGAATGGAGCATACTTTGATTGAATAAACAGCTTTTGAAGAAAGATATGCAGTTTTATACAATCACTTAAGAATCCGACATTTCATACGCACCAACCTAATATTAGGATAATTGGATATTTTAGATAAATTATTTAATTAATTATATATTTTACGTTGAAAATGGGAGAAAAAATGCATATTTTTAAAGAAAAATAAGTTTTAATCAATTAAATTAAAAAGGAACTCGTTTACAAGTTAAGGTACTCACAAGTGCTATTCATTAATATAGTATCTATGTACACTGTTTTACGTTTTACCCCATCAGATATCCCTGTTCCTAGTTCGGAATGAGCTGTACTAGTTTAGGTAGAAATAGCTGGATAATTTAATATTTTATAATTATAATAAGGGGCTATTAAGCCCTTCCAAACAATAAATGGCATGGTGACATAACAACAACTAAAATAGAACATCATCTCACTAATTTGAAAGCCAGTACCATAGTCTTACAGTGGGTGCCATCTCATGTTAATGTGTATGGGAATGAAGTTGTGGATCAGTTGTCCAAGGATGGAAACCTACAGAATATCATCATTGGAGACTGCTTGTCGTCCTCAGAGCTGACCTCTAGAGTTAGGATGGCTATCAATGCTACTTTTAGGGATACCATTCCTACCCACGAATGGTACACATGCAGACATCCTGGTTCCGCACCAGTGGGTAAACACAAGAGATGCAGCCAAACGGCTTTGACAAGACTGCGAAGTGGCCACCTGCTTGCTCAGAGACACGTCTCTAACTCCAAGGTCTAACCTCTCTGTCCCAAATGTCGAGTGGTTCAGGCCTCCCCATCTCATATTTTTCAGTATATTGGGTGTGAGAGAGGGGACATGGAGTTGAGACTGGAGGTGGTGCTTGAGAGAATGACTACTTTAAGATTCATGGGGCTGGTGTGATGGTACGGTCACGCCAGTCGGGGATAAGCAACAACAACAACAACAAACAATAAATAAACAAAGTGAAACAAAAAATTAGATGAAACAAATAAATGAAAGTCATTGCTCGCTGAACATCTTGGTCAGAATAAGCATTTACACAGCTTTCAGTCATTTTTGGACAATCAAGTCAGACATCCATTTTACATTGAGAATTTGCAAGTGTTTCCATTCGATCTGCCGCTCCCTCCACGCCAATGCAGTTTCAAAACGAGAATTTATATCACATGTTGAGGACACGGTGGCCTGATTGGTTAGGGCATCTTTCTCAATATCGGAAGGTAGTGAGTTTGTATCCCGGCCCACCAAATATCTGTCGTGCTCACTAAAGGCTGCTGGGATATGTTAAAACTGGGCATGGTCGCAAAGTTCTCCAAGTGAAATGGTACCTCTGGGGGTGGCAGGTCAAGTATTGGGGGTCTTTGGCTTGGTCACTGCTTCAAAATCCTGAAAACTCCACCCGGCTGCTTCTATCAAACTGGTGGAACCCAACTCAGGGATTGGTACAGGAAAGCATGCTGGTGCAAAAACATCACATGTTGATAGTCTCGTGTACACTTCAACTAGGACACTTCCTGGACACTTTCAATTAGTTTACAATTATTTCTAATTTGGAATCCAGGGTCTAACGCATAATCCTATGTTTCCAGCATAAACTTCTAAACATTCAGAAATTTTCAAAATAATGTTTTTGAATTCTTCAAGTAACGCATCATTCTCTCTCCACACTTTTCTTTTTCTTGAACCACTTCCATTTCCTTATTTTTTTCCTTCTCCTTTTCTCTCTAATTTTTCTAGAATTCTGAAAATGATTCAGATGATCAGGGATTAGGCTAATTGGAGTTCTACAGTATATATATATATATATATATATATATATATATATATATATATATATATATATATATATATATATATATACTACTGGCCATTAAAATTGCTACACCAGGAAAGCGGCACACCAAACACGTGAAATTTGCATGACAGGTAGAACTTGCTGTGATATGCAAATGATTAGATTTTCAGCGCATTCATACAAAGCAGGCGACAGTAGCAACACCTAAAATGTGTATAAAACCAGAGATTTGACAGCAGTTTTATCATACTCAATTTCCGTTTCAACGTTGTTTCGGGCAAAGAAAGTTTTTGTAATGCCTCGTGTAAGAAGAAGAAATGCCTATCAGCACGTGTCTGACTTTGATCGAGGAAGGATTATAGCCTACCGGGATTGCGGTTTATCGTACCGCAATATTGCTGCTTGTGTCGGTCGAGACCCCATGACTGTTAGCAGAATATGGAATCGATGGGTTCAGGACAATCATACGGAACGTCATGCAGGATCTCAGCGACCCCCATCACTAACAGCAGAGAAGACAGACATCTTATCCGCATGATCACAAGGAATCATACAGCCACGCCAAGAACCCTGAGTCGAGAAATGGAGTCATTTGCAAGGCAACAAGTTTCTGCTGGAACAATTCGACGACATTTGCAGCAGCATGGATTGTCTGCACGGCGACCATGGCTTCGGCTACCATTGACACTTCGTCACAGACAGGAGCGCCTTCAATGGTGTGATCAGCGACGAACCTGGACGCGGGAATGGCATCACGTCATCTTTACAGATGAATCTCAGTTCTGTATACAGGGCCATGATGGCCGCATCCGTGTTTGGAGGCATAGTGGAGAACGCGCATTGCCAACTTGCATTGGACATCGCCATACTGGCCCATCTGCTGGAGTGATGGTATGGGGTGCCATTGGATACACGTCTCGATCACCTCTTATTTGCATTAACGGCACTTTGAACAGCAACCGTTACATTTCCGATGTGTTAAGGCCCGTGGCTCTGCCCAATCTTCAAGGCTTCCCTAATGCTTTGTTTCAACAGGATAATGCACGACCGCATGTTGCCCGTACTATTCTGAACTTCCTTTATACAGAACAGGTTCAACTGTTATCCTGGCCAGCACGTTCTCCTGATCTGTCACCAATTGAGAACATGTAGTCAATGGTTGCCAAGCGATTGGCACGCCATCACTCACCATCCATTACTGTCGATGAACTGTGGCATAGTGTTGAAGTTGCATGGACTGAGATCCCCGTACATGCCATACAATCTCTGTTTGACTCCATGCCTAGGCGGATAAATGCTGTTATTGCAGCCAGAGGTGGCTGCTCTGGGTACTGATTTCTCAAGATCTATACATCCTAATTTCCTGTAAATCTAATCACTTGTTCTTTCCACAATAATGTATGTGTCCAATAAATATCGTTCCGTTATTTGCATTCCTTCTTGGTGTAGCAATTTTAATGGCCAGTAGTGTATAATACCTGACATGCATCTCTGGGAATTCCTTTTTTTAATAAGTATTTTTAAATTTTTATTCGTTTGCTCCTGATATCTCACATTTTTAGTACATGAAAATATACAGAATTAAGAAGAACATCTGCTTTAGAGTAATGATGTGTTTCAAGATTTTCAAAGAAAATGTAAAGAAGGATAAAAAAATGTTTTATTATATAAAGCGCGAACGAGAATACTACATAACATTTTCTTTTTTGTTTATAATGTCTTCTAATTAATTCTTAGAAACTTAAAACCTAAAACCAATGAACAAAAATATAACTTTAAAAAATAAAGAAGAAATGTTATATTCCCAAAATATATTTTAAAAAATAAAGAAAGAAGAAGTTATATTTCCAAAATATATATTTTCTTATAAATCAAATGACACAAAATAAATAAACCGTCTATTGTATTCTTGGAACAACTTTTAATGATTGTTATATTGTATTTAACTATTTATATTATTTATCAAATATGATTTTTCATTTGGTAAGTTTTCGGATGGTTTCTGTTGTTTCGAAATAAGCCAGTTTATAATAAGTAAGTTTGTTTGTCGAATAAGTAAGTTTATTTATTCCCTCTATTAAGAGTTTTGGAATATGCAAGTCTCCAACAAATTACGTACCATTTTCCCATATGTCATTCTTTTATCAGTTTTATCGTTACGAAGTGCTGATGTCTGACTCGCCTTAGACACACGTTATTCAGAGACATCTATTTCTAAATGAATTAAACCCTTGGTGTGAAACGTATGATGAACCATATGCTAATTTTCATATTTTAATTACTATTGTCTACATTTTTTTAACATAGATATTTTAATTTTGTCAGATTTATATCAAGGGAACCACCACATAAAAATCTTTTTGCATTTTCAAAGGCAATTGGATATTTATTTCATATATTTAACTTTTAAAATTTAAAATACATAAATATACTTACATTTTTATTTCAATTTTATATATAATAGATTTTAGTTAAATTGTATACTCTTATTTTTGTGTTTTAAAATTTTAACGTTGTTAGGGTTTTAAGAAAAATTATCTTTACTAAAGTTAAATCTAACGCAGCTTGTCTTTTTTGGACATTACGCCATAAAAACCCAACCAGCCAAAACAACTAAACTTTTCCTAAAATTTTTTTCCATGGAGAAAGTTAAATTTTATTGATTTCTTATTTTCCCTAATTGAACAAATACAGAGTTGTAGTTAAATTTGAAGCCCTGTTTAGTAAAAATGTAAAAGATTCTTCGTTACTTTATCGTAAACTAATATATATATATATATATATATATATATATATATATATATATATATATATATATATATATATATATATATATATATATATATATATATATATATATATAAACTATATATATATATAAACTATATATATATATATATATATATATATACTAATATATATATATATATATATTCCGCTATAGTTTTTATAATTGAACTTGCACAGATTCTGAATTTAAATCCTAAAAAATGCCTGTCATCACTGCACATGACAGGTATTATGAACATGGCAGTGAGGGATGATTCTGATGCATCAAGAACCATAATTCAACAATCTGTTACGCATCATCAAGTTCCTATTCTTACCATCTGATGTCGCTAACTGTAATGTCGGAAAATCATCCTTTATTTTTATTCTTGACTCAAACCAACTGAGGGTTATTACTACCATAGGTGCGATGAAAGACAAGCATGTGAAACGGAATAGGATGACATTTTCCACATTGACGAATTCCACTTCTGTCTATAAAACTATTGCGGTGATGTTAAAATCTGGAATCATTGAGGAAAAAGACTATTGATCTGCTGTGTTATGTGCCACATTACTGGACGTGCAACCAGTTTAATAAAAATCGCCATCAGACACCATCAGAGATCTCTTCCATTACTAAACAACTTACTTCTAAAACCTGGGCTGACCCTCCTGCTCATCCTTGGTATTTCCAAAGACATCCTGGAGCCGCCATAACATTTAAGGGCTTCAGAGTAATCAGACGACACTGTCTCGACTTTCTACTGGCCACTTGAAGTGTATGATCTTTGAGGACGGTGAAAGAAAATATCCAACATGCCCCAAGTGCGACAATGCTCCGTTTTGACCGCAACACATCTTGAAGTGCTTGGGGTTTTCTCGTGAGGAGGCTGTGAAAAGTCCACATCTGCTTTTGGACTTTTTGGCTGTCTTTGATCTCATGGATCTGGTCTAGTGGAACTAGACCAGATGGGGATTAGTTCCACCACCACCACCGCAACCGGTATCATGGTTAACAATCGAATTGGATTTCACTCCTGCATCTTGTATGCTACACTGCCTGTATGCACAACAACCAGCATTGCATCTCTGAAGTGTTGGAGTCCGTCATCCTCCCATACCTTCAGTGCTAGCCATCAGCAATAATACAACAGCATAATGCCACTACCACACATGACACGCATTTTCGAGAATTCTTTACCCATAAGATTTGGAGAAGCAGACCAAAGAAGAAATTCAATCTATCACCATCAAAAAGCATGTAATTCATGCTTGGCAAAATCTGGTTCCGGATACACTATTCGCAGTTATGCTAGATCAACTCTGATAATGTGTGGAAGTTACATGGGTTGCTAACCCCAAGGATACATAAAAATACCTCTTTGATTTTATATCGAGGCGTGTGGTAGCGGTTATCGCCAATAATGGTTGCTAATCTAGGTACTGATTTTGTCATCGTCCATACTTCCCAAGAAGCCGTTATTTCAATTATTTTATCTTCGTATAACCTATCATATACCAAATAAATTTTTTTGGGATATCTCCTGTCTTGTTGTTGCATTTTGGGTGGCCAACAGTGCTATTATTTTATTAATGCATAAAAAATATTAGAATATTTTTCATAAATGAACATGAAAATAAACGATTGCTTACACATTGCAAATATAAATCTAAGTTTAAAGAAAATATTCATAACTCAATACATCTATTCTTCTAAATACAATATACTCTCAATGATTATAGAAAATAAAAAAATTTTCTCTATACTCAGAGCATATAATTCTTCTAAATATTGTATACTCCAAACATATATAATTTTATATCTAAATATGTATTTTAACTGATTAACTGATAAAATAATTTAAATAAGTAATTTCATAAAACTTTCCGCAGTTTGTGAATCGATCTGCTTCTGAATAATTATTGCTTTGAACTTCAACATTTATTAAGTTGGGAGTGTAACAGTTACCCCATTTGTGGTGCAGATGTTCATTGTTTTTTGGTGTTTGAAATCGTAGGCCTTGGTCAAACTACACCTTAGGAACAAAAATGACAATAGAGAATCAATCAAAAATAAGTCATCACGATTCAATAAAATAATTCACATTTTACAGGTCCATTCTATCAATGTGGATTTAAATATCAGAAGAAAGTTACTGACTTTAATTCACACATGCTATATTTCTTAATAATCTTGTCCAGTAATTATTTCAAGTTATTTCCCTAAATTCCCTATAGACTGTTACCAATAAGCAAAATATTTGAATTTATTTCTTCCAGATGAAGTTCTAGTGCAATATAAATCTATAAATTAAAATTAATTATTTTTCTCATGGTCAATATGCTGATTCTGTAAACTATAACTGTAATCGCTTTTTCCTTAAATGAAGGTATAAATCAAAAGGAGTAACCGAATTATAACAAACAATCAAGTAATTCATCAAAAATTTTCTATCTATTTAAACAGTTCAACACAATACATATTTAACTTAATACTTTCCAATTAATTAAATTACATAGAATTTTTATGAAAGTTAGTTATTTTTTCATGTATAGAATGAAAGAATTTACTGTGGTTAAAAATAGGATCACGCACATAAGAGTGAAAAAATTCCAATATCGATCCAATATTAGTTATACAAAGAAAAATGGGTACAGAGTTTCTGCTTGCACATTTATTTGAATGTCTTAAGTGTTTTAATTTTTCCCCCTTTTCAACACTCAAATAGTATCAGCTTCCTAAAAGGCAAAGCCCCTTGGGGGTATAGTAAAAATTTAGAATAGAAAGAGTAAACTACTATGTGATATCGTTTAATATCATATAGAATATCGATTAATTTTTCAGATATTTTAGAGAATAATTTCTAAGGAAATAACTTAATTAGGTTGATCTAGACTACATTCAATATGACAAATTAAATCCACCCACGCATCAATGGTACTTTGGAACATCTCCTGGAACTCTTTTGAAAATCAAATGTGACCGAAAATCTCAGACCGGCTTGGCCAGATTCTCAAGTGGACATTTAAAATGTTTATCGTTTGAACATGGTACAAAAAATTATTCCACTTGTAAAAAAATGCTGTGACCGTCCAGTCTTACTAAAACATATTCTGGATTCTGTCGGACTTTCCCGGGAGGATTTATCTTCAGATCTTCTGCTAGTCATCGACTTTCTGACTGTCAACAATTTATTGGAGTTGATCTGACAAATGTCAGATCTTTAAAGAGGATAAGCCACAACACAACAACTTTTAGGAATTTAAATATGTGATGTTTTTGCAAGAAAAAGATTTGGGAAAATGATTTTTTCATTCCTGGTTTCGTTGTTGGTTTTCCTTAATCAGTAATATGAAATGAAAAAAATGTATTTACTTATAAGAAAAATTATGTATCCACACTTATTTAAAACTACAAGCATTCAATGATAACCTTTTTTAAGTCAGAACGAAAACTATAACTTTGTTTTATTCTTAATAAAAATATCTTAAGGACACTTACCTTATTTCAATGAAAAAGTGAGCAATCCCTGAAATGATTTTAAAAAAATAATAAATGAATTCAAAATAGAAATCTATAAAAAAAATTATATTGCTATATGAATTGTTTTTATTTTTTAAATTGTAATTTAATTTTCAATAGAGTCTAAAAATTTAAATACAAGTTGTTATAATAAAAATTTAAGTTTATAGTTTTTATTGAAACAACTTAATATCATGTAGTTAATATTTTAGAATAATAAAAAAAACACGATTTAAATAGATAAGAACTTTTCCTTATATATATAAAACTGAATAAAGAAATTTTTATAAAAGTTATTTTTGGTAAAAGGTATTTTTATGTTAAATATAAGATATGAAGAAAAATTCCAGGGCCATCTACTTAAAAGATATGAATGGTATTCGAATCGAGGCTTTTCCTGAAAACTTTTTGACGGTAGGTATTTTCATCAAACGTAGTAGCTTGCCAAACGATTTTTTATCACTTTGTAAATGCATCTGGCAGCTGGCAATTCTTTATCAATTTATCATTTCCTTCCGGTTCTTTATAGGGAATAAGAGCATTCTTACCTACGCCCACCAACTGGATTCGAAAAGCACTTCAAAGAGATTTGGAGCAACGACCTTTAGCATATGGAACTAAACATATTTTCGATGTTCTTTCTCAAGACAGCTATATTTTCTTTTTTTTTTTAAATAAACGAAAATAAAAATTTTCGACATAGTACTTATATCAAAGCCGATGAAAATTTCATCTATTGTGTGGTCAAATTTATGTATAATTTTCTTTTTCAAAAAAATAAATTTTTGTATTCAAACGAAAATATTTTTAGTGAATAGAATGAATTTCTTATATTTTAAAAGAAGTAGATAAAATTATTTTTACACAATAAATGTACTATTTCTCTATATACTGTAATTTGATCACCAAAAGACGTTTTGTACTTACCCTGCTATATCATTAAAACATTCATTTATCATATTAGTTGTATAAGCACAAAGAAAAAAAGGAGTATAATTTTTATGTAGTATTAATATTACAAAAAATATGCACGTAAAAATAGAAACAGATTTCAGGAAAGGGGTGGCTAGATTTTGATAAACCTTTGATAAAGGCTTGAATCCTGTCTGTGACAATTGATTTGCCATTCCATTACTTGAAGATCCATTTGTTTTGATTTTAAATATGATTTAAAAAACAACACTTATATTTGTACTCTATTGGTAAAAAATTATGTAGATGATTTCTTTGTAAATAAAACTTAATTTTTTAGTTACATAAGCAAGAGAGCATAAGATGGGTTTAAATAAGAAATTAAAATGAACTGGATCTGGGTTATCTGGGATCTCTTTGGCACTGGGTTATCAAAGTCACACTATAAATCAACTGATATGGGCATTATTTACTATAGTTAATGGGGTAAAATTATAAGAATAAGACATTTTCGAAGCACTGTGAACCAGTTTCAAAGCATATCATCTTGAGAGAATCGAATGAAGAATAGAAATTAAAATGGGGTAGGGGTCATTTTTTGAACTGTATTATTCTCTGGGTCAATAATATTAACATTGAAATTCAGAAATCATTTAGATTTAACTTCTATTGATATGACATGGCGTAATATAAAATATGAGAAAGAGTGGCTATAAGAAAGAATGACTATAAAATATGAGAAAGAATGAAAAAACATTTATATAAAATTAGGGAAAAGGTACAGGATCACAATACTTTAAAGAACTTGTGTAGTCATGTATAATACCATTATCAACATTGTTTTAATCAATGTTTTGGATTTCTTGACATGCATGTGAGCAAAATGAAGATAAAATTTCTAAAATGACTGAAGTAAGTTTAGATTTCGATCTGTAGTTTAGAGCTTAGATATTAAATTAATATTATAAACATGAAGAAAAAGTTCCTTTCATAATTTGTATATTTTACGTTTATTTTTAAAAACATGTTACTACTTATTACTTTTATTTTTAAAAGCATGTATAATTACTTTGAATATTTAAATTGCATATTTATTTTTCTTCTGCCTAAAAAAGACTAAAATTGAAAAAAAATGTCATGAAACTCCGAATAATTAATCTGATCAATAATGATATAAAAGCGAGTCATAATCATTAATGAATTTTGTTGGTGAATTTAAATTTGGTGAATCAATGAAATTTGGTGAATTTGTGGTGAATTTTTAAGGTTGAATAAACGCTTTAAAATTTGCACTAAGTGTTCTTCTGCCCATGCCATCGCTGGTTATAATTTATCTCGTTTGGGATTCGCCAGGCAGGACTTGGATTCAAGATCTCGTACTGGTGATGGACTTCTTCAGACTGAATGGGCTCATGAACCAGATTTAGCTCTGCTATTCCAAGGGGATGAGAAACAACAACGAGTTTTCCTCATGCTTTATTTTAGCCTTTTATTACTTGGTTAAAATATTTTCTATACCATATGCTTTATTTTAGCCTTTTATTACTTGGTTAAAATATTTTCTATACCATATGCTTTATTTTAGCCTTTTATTACTTGGTTAAAATATTTTCTTTTGAACTCTTTCAAATTTTCTACAGTCTCTGATGATTATTTGATTACAGATTTCAAAATTCATTGATATCTTTGAATACTTAGTTAAAAAACTGTTTTAAGCGTTTTGTGAGGAGAATTATTAATATAGTAAAAAAAATGACATCATTAGGAAATTTGCCTCATTTCTATCGTTGATTAGGAAGTTCAATAAGCATGTAGTTTTCAAGGCGTAAGCAAATTATTTGGTCATTTACAAAAGTAATCGGATGTATCTTTGTTATTATAAGTTTCTAATTCCCACACCTTTCATATATAAGGAAAGAATTGACAAAGATATTCACCAAAATTTTGAATTATCATTAAACTTAATAGTTAAAATAATCTTCACACAGAATATAGGGGTTAAAATACAGAAAATTAGCGAAAAAGGGTTTTTTACTTTTCTCAAATCTGCACTCTTATCAAGAATGATTGACAATTTGAAAACTTTTTTCTCAATCTATGATCAAAATAAATTTCATTATTAAACAACATTTGAGAAAGGTTTTCAGCATCAAAATGATGCAAAAAGGTTTGGATTCAGAAAGTTACTGGCATAGAAGATACAAGCTCAGTAAAGAAAACAAATTGTCAATAATTAATTATTTTTACTTACGAATAAAATTTGCTTTTAATATTTTAGAATAAATATCCATTGTTTTCTAGAAATACAAAATATCAAATACAAATTAATTGATATTAAAATCAAATTACAGTATTAAATTATTTAATTTATAAAATTCACAAAGCCGAGAACATGTTAATATGTTAAATGTTCTCATATGTTTTATATATAATTATATTTGTGTGCATCTATTTTACGGTTTTCTATAAATGAAAAACTTACAAGTAAATTTACTCTTATGAAGAATTATTTTCTATCGAGTTATACATGGCATTATTTAACTTTCTTCAAGAGGATCTAATCTGGAGAATATAATAAATTATTCCTACTCGGCATCTATCATGGTAGTAAAGTTCATAGTTCATAAATTTAGAACTAAAACAAGTTGGTTGGTTGGATTATCTGGTGCAAGGTCCAAAAAAGGACAAGCAGCGCCATAGAACTTAAACTAATGGAGAAGAACATGTATAAATAGATATTCCCCACTCAATATATGAAATTGGCTAGTCTCCCTAAAGATATATTTTTCTCTTATAATTTATTGATTTTATTTATACGATTGGATCTCCTATATTTTATTGCAATTGAAAGAGAACATATATATTTTGAAACTTTTTCGGTTTTTGAATAGTCAACGAATTATTTTCTATGTTAATCTAAGCAAATTAAATAAGTTATTTGAATTGAACCTTAGAAATGATTGATAAAAAATGAAAAAGTTAAATATTAGATAATAATATATTACTACACTACTTGATGAAAATAGAGGAAGTTAATAATGTACAAGAGAGACAGATTGTACATTGTTAACTTCCTCTATTTTAACAGTGTATAATAATAATATATAATATTATTTCAATACATGCAATATTGAAATATTGCATGTATTCTACTTAACCTTCAATTTCAAAAAATCTAAATGTTTAAGAATTTTCCAATTTATTGTTTATTGTTATAAAATTTATCTTATTACCCAATAACGAATATTGATAAATAAATAGAGAAATTTTATTTTCATAAATTTGTTATTTTTGTGCATTGTTTTTCTGCTTTAAATATTAAATTACGTATTTTCATTCAGTATCTATCTGTTAAATCATAAATTAACTGTCAATGAACAATTTTATAAATTTGTACAATTTTATTTTTGATTTTTAGATTAACCAAAAACGCATTAAATATTTCAAATATTGATATTCATGAATATTTTAATCATTTTTTGTTGTAAAGAAATATTGACAAATCTGAATTAAGAAAAAAAAATTCGGAGAGAACAGATTTCCTTTCTCATCCCAATAAAATTCACACGTCATTTAAAATTTACCTGAAAATGTTTTTGAAAATTTTTTATTACCATAAAAAATTACTTTTACATAAAATTATGTAAACTCTTTTGACGATGGAAAAAGATAGATTGAGTTCCGTTGGGAATTATAAGATTATTTTGGCAATGAAAGTAACTACATTCAAATCAAGCAGTGGCACAGATGCGGTATAATCCATGCACCAAATTCTGAGATTGGCGATTTTTTGGCAAATTTTCTCGTGTATCTGGCAAACTTGTTTTTGTTACGTCATACCTATGGAGACCTATAAGAATTCAGTAGAAAGTCGAGACAGTGTTGTCTGATGTACTCTGGAGCCATTAAATATTTGTTGAGGCTCCAGGATGTCTTTGGAAGTACCAAGGGTGAGCAGGAGGGTCAGCCCAGGTTTTAGAAGTAAGTTGTTTAGCAATGGAAGAGATCTATGATGGTGTTAGTGCCATGTGATCTTCCGGGTTCAAAGGATTACTGGCGGCAGCCTTTACCAGGTCGTTGGCTACTTCATTCCCAGTCATTCCAGGCATGACTCGTGTTGAATTTACTACGAATAAAAGTCTTGTGATTTTTAAAAGATTGTTTTATCTACTTTCAATCAATAAAAACACTGAAGCTTCGTACAATATGTTTTAGTTAAGGAACTGTAAAGTTAAGAAAATATTACTCTTTACAAAGTTGCTAGATCTTTCACACAGAAGAACTGTTATTGGTCATAATTTGCAAGTTTTATAACTGTTGGGTTATGCTCAGTAGCATGTATGATGGTAAAGCATACTGCTTCATTTTTCAAATCTCAGTATTTTGTTTCCTAAGACTGAACCTCAATATGCTTTTCATTTTTCTGTCATAACCGTAAGACAACATATATTTAATTTTATTGAACATCTGGAAACCTAAATCATTATCTATCGCTAAATCACGTTACTTGTTGCTCGCAATAACAAGTATTTGCGATAAATGTTATAAAAATATCACTTATTGCAGACAAAAACATTTGTTTTCCATTGTTTTATAAAATTTTTACAAGGCATTCATGATGCTGCATTTTTACTATCACATTATGAAAAAGTATATTGAGTCTGAATGAATTTGCTGATCTATAATGTCACAAAATAGCATTTTTTATTTACTTATTAACTGTCGATATAAAGGAAGGACATGAGACAGATACGACACAGAACTGAAACACAATAAGCGAAATAATAAATTCACTAATCAAAATAAACTTTTATACGCATAACTGCTATATGTATATACATTGAATGTTAATGTTTTAACTACTGCCAATAAAAACTTATCCACACATATCAGCATTAAAATAACTTAAAAACATAATGCATTTAGTTTTTAATTTTAGTTAATTTTTTTTAAATACTAAAACATTAAATGAACTATAAGAAAAACGGATTAAAATTATAAGAATAAAAAAATATTTAAGTATAATGATTGAGAAATTAAACAGTAATTATTTATTGTTATTAACAAGATAGATCCATTTTCTTAATTAATGATTTCATTAATATTTATTGAAAAAGTATTCATATTATTTACCATGTTCATAGAACTGAATCTATTTACAAATATATACTTTAATTATCAAAATCAATTATTTTATTTTCAATTATCTTAGCAATGGTGTTTTTAATGTTTAAAATAGTTAATAAAGCAAGCAAATTAAGAATATATTTGCTTTGAAGCTCAACATTTTGAACAGAGCCATAATATATTCTAAGAAAGCATAGAAACTTTTATGATAATATATGTCACTTACACGTGCGGAAAATTAAATAAAATTTCTGCTATTTCCTTTTGATCTAAACATATTAATACCGAAAAGATATTAAGCAGATTAGTTCAATACGTTTTCTTAGGACAATAGAATAAAATTAATTTTTTTCAAAGAATGCTTGTTAATAAGTTTTAGCTCTTTGGAGGGAATTTTACATTAAAACTTTTATTAGTGCTTTGTTGCGGACTAAATAACATATGTATTTCCTGTAGCTTCATTATTATAAGCCTAAACGTACATTTAATTATTTGTATAACTGGTTGGTGACAATTTCGAAATTCACATTTCTTTCGTGGAATCTGAGAAAGCGTAAATGTTTATTATTTCAAATTATCGATGATATTTTGACTCCAGCAAATGAGAAAAATAAATAGAATTATGAGAGTTAATTTATTTTTCCACATTTTAATCAAAGTAATGTATGAAAAAAACATAATGGTGAATAATTTGAGAATTTTTATATTTAAAAAATTAATTATAAAATAATTTATTTTTAATTATATTGGTCAAATATAAATAAGTAATAAAATAATTATTACTTTATAATATAAAGAAGCATAATTTTGAAAGATCAGGTCATTTGATGGCAGTGCTATTTAATTAAATAAAAATTACGCTTTATATATATATATATATATATATATATATATATATATATATATATATATATATATATATATATACAAAGCAAGATTAGAAGTATCATAATCGCATAATCGGAAATTAAAAGATACAAGAATAGATATAAAATTGAAAAGTACAAGAGTATAGATATAACACTTATGTTTATCAATACATTCAGAGCAAAAGCAGCTATAATAGAATTACTAAACTATAATTAATAGTACATTTTTATAAAATTAATAATCAAATATTAGATATAGAATAATAATCAAATACTATATGGAGAATAATAATTATATATATATATATATATATATATATATATATATATATATATATATATATATATATATATATATATATATATATATATATATATACATATTATAAACATGATGTGAATTAAATTATTTAAGTTAAATATATAATTATTATTACAAAATATGGATCGATAATATCAATACAGAAGTATCACTGATATGTAGTTTCGAAATTATATATCAATATATTCAAAACATTTCTATAAATAAATTGAATATACAAGATTACTTTCTTCTTATTGCATTTAACAACATTTGGCAATCATAAGATAAAGATATTTAATGAATTCTCGTGAAAGAAACTAAATGAAATATATATATATATATATATATATATATATATATATATATATATATATATATATATATATATATATATATATATATATATATATATATATTAAGTATCTGAAAATAAATTAACTGTATTGAAAGATAATGGAAATTCTTAGAAAATCCATTTGAAAAATATATGAAAAATACATTTTAATAATAGTCTGCGTCATATTTTTGATTGATTTTAATAATCAACAAATGGGTTCTCAAAATCTGTATCCTTTTGGTCTTGTTAAGGAGGATTTTACCAAATAAAAAACTTTTTTTTCTAAATTCTTATCAAAATTTGGCCTGCATTTTACTTTCTAAAAATATGCAAATATTTCCTTTTAAAAAAAAGAGGTTAACTTATAATCTGAAATTTTTTTATTCTACTTGTTGACTCAGTAGTGTTGCTGACTCATTCCACTTGATTAACAAATGTCGATCAAGTCCATAAAATATCGCGTGTCCTGATGAAAGGTGTGAGATGCAGCTTCAGAAGGTTCAAGTTCCACCAAAGTTTGAAGTGTGTCTCATGCCTTCAAAGCATTTAGCTAAGTAGGTGGGGTTTTGTAAATTAAAAACAGGTCCCAGAAGAAGAGCATTAATAATACTTTGTTGTAACAAAAAAAGCTACTTGGAAAATTGTAAACATTTTCTTGAATGATATAACGGATTCTTCAAAACATCCAAGTACCAGATTGTATTCGAACGTATTGATTTGTTGAATTTTTATGGTGATTTTGTGTTCAAAATTTTGTCACAGGTATACACACACTTTTCTTATTTACTGTTAGCATTGTATTTTCACGTATAAACTGCTTTTATGCTAATAAACAGACGTAAATTAAAAGTAGCTGTTATTGTCCAATAGCGTTGATTAGAATTCTTTAAATATGAAAAATTAAACCAAAGATTTTCATTAATATTAAATAATAGATGAATTTTGGTTGTATAGGATTATTTTGTATTTATTTTCTTTGAGATCATGGAATACAGCTAATTAATCACATTGGAATCAACACAATTATCTTGAAATTGTATATCAAGTTTGTGGCATCAATAAATTTTTCAGACATTTGCCTTCATCTTATTAGAATATTTTTAGCCTGATGGTGAAATGAATACATAAGGTGTTAGAATTTAATTAACTATATTTAGAAAAATATTGTAAAAATGATTAAATAAATAATGAACTCTCTTTTTCCAGGATTAAACTTAAATAAATTTTTTGTTGAAACTAATGAGTGTAAATTTTATTGTGTGTGACTCACTCTATTAAAAGTACATATGATTTTAATTTGTAAAATTTTATTATAATTAATAAAATCAAAAGGCAGGTATGGAAATTTGTTATCGTTATACATGCAACAGCTTGCATGTTTGTGTTCTTTTTACTTAAGAAATTTGAAATCAACCGATTTATATATTTTAAAGTTTGATACATTAAAAATGATAATTTTAACTTATAAATGTTACATTTGGTAATTATGAAATATTTTCACAATGGGGCAATTAATTTCTAAAGACGATTGGCACATGTGAAATATCCCTAGAGAACCAATTTGATTAATAGTTCACTTTTTAGAACGTTAAAAGTTCTTAATTTTTATAACATTGTCTAGACAAAGAAAAATCTCAGTAAAACCTATCTAAGGGAATCATTTGTTCATCTGTTTGATAAAACAATTATTAAGCGAATAATGTTGACTATAAAGAGTAATTTATGAGTCAGTTTGTCGAAAATGTAAATCAAAAGCTATTTATAGTCGCGTCAAATGCACCATTTGCATTACATTACATATTTTTTATAAGCATAAATATAAAAAGTATGTAATATTTTCGCGCGTGTTAATTATAATAAATTGGCATATTAAATGTTTCAACGGTACATAAAATAAGCATTGGCGATATAAAATTCAAAGTGGTCACCAACTCTAATTCGTAAATAACTTTAGACAAGCATTTTATTTCATTTTATTATGTTTGGGTTCTCCAAAATTACAACAATGTATTATTTCTTTCTGTGATTTTCATAACATATAAGTAATTATCACTGATTTGATATGAAACAGCAGAAAAGGAAAATTTATGTTGTGGAAATTTAAAAAAACCATATGCTATTATTTAATTTATTACATCATATATATAAACATGTATCAATCATGGATATGAGTTGATGCTAAAAGATACAATTTTCATTTATGGATTATTTTTTTACTTTAAATCTCGAATACTAATCAAGCCGTCACTGTTTTGTTTGAAAATAAAAAAATGTCTTTTTCCAACCGAAATACACGAGTGATATATTTTCTATAAGTTACGTACACACATTAAAATATCAGCTATTCTGAGACGTAATATGGAAATTTGAAGAAAGATTAAGCTTTGACATTGAACATATCTTATTTTTAATGTAATTTTAACCTTTGAATTTTTCAATTGGTATTTTGTTTAAAAAAATCATGAGTTATAATTCCTATGGATGCTTTTAAGATGCATTTCAAAAACTATTACCAAAAGCTAAATTTACAGCTCATGTATGATGCAAATTAATAAGTACAAATGATTTTCAAAACAAGAAATTATTCTCTTATTAAATATAAGTTTGGCGTTTATTCTTTTTTAGATCATGGGCCACAAAATCTAGCCAATCAACCAATTTCTTCTTTATATACAAAATTCTGAATACATTTTTATAATTAAATTTCAGGATATAATCTTTAAATAAGCTTAAAGCAGTTCTACAATAATATAAGACAAATAAATAAACTTACTATTGTCTGCGAAATCGAAAAACAGCTAAAATTATGAAAAAAAAATTTAGCTTTTTCATTATTCATTTAAATATATATATATATATATATATATATATATATATATATATATATATATATATATATATATATATATATATATATATATATAACAAAATGACATAAAAAAGCAAATATTTTAATTTTACTATGTTTAAAATAAAAGTGAAATATAGTTTCTTATGGTAACAAATATTATATAACACTGATTCTTTAATTTTATACTGTAAAAATTGTATCTCTGTTGGATGATATATATATATATACACTAATGAACGTGTATAGAAATGCATACTAAAAATAATTTTGCCTAAGTAACTTAAAAAATAATTAGAATTTAGAGTATGAATTCTAAAATTCATTAATATACCTTTTGGAAAGAATTTCCCAATAGAATATATTCAAAGAATTCAAATCAGGACTTTTGAAAGTAATTTGTCTTTTATTTAATTCACTATGGATACAATGATCTGAAAAAAAATCATTGCATTTTAATATACAATATAGAACTCTCTCTCTCTTTCATTACTGTTTTCCTATTTCAATTATTTTCCTTCCTGTTTTTTCTATGACATCCCAATTTAAGGTACATTTCATGATGAACTTTTTTTGAATTTTCAAAATAAATTTCTTTTTTCTAATGAAAAATTAAACTTCTAATCTTTATTTCTAGATATTATTTTTAAAATTTAATTTATATTTTTGGAAAAAAGATTTATTAAGGTCGTAAACTATTTATTTTTATTTATGCATAAGCAGCTTCTTTATTACAAAGTTTAACATTTGTTTCTCCTTGGTCTTATATTTTTTTCAGTTTTTCGATATAAAAAGATATATTGGATCCCTCAAAAAGAAGATAAAGTTGAATTTATTTACCAAAGATAATATCATTTTAAATAAATTGGTATCAATACATTTTTAATTTATGTATATTTTTAAAAAAAGACATTAAAATATAATTGTCTAATTTTAAAATTATTCATTAGGAATGTTATTCCAAATATGTTTGCAATTTTTTCAGTTAGAGTGAGAAGCTTAGTAAAAGACAAGGTAAAGTACTAATTTATATCATATAAATAAAAGTTTAATTCTCTCTCACTCTCCCCTCCTCTCTCACTCTCTCCTCTCTCTCTCTCTGATATAAAAATAATACGAATATTGCTAAAATTTATAGTCATAAATATGAAGAAAAATTTAAGATAATATTTAAGAATTTCTTGCTTGAAAGTAATCATTTCACCTATAGAATTTCAAGCATAAAATCCTTGCTATTAAGAGTGATAGTTATTCGGAAATAATAGTTTTATTGAAAAAAAAGTTTTGAAATATCTCAAAATAACATAAATATTAATGATTTAATTTTTGAGGAAATATGAATTTTTAAAGCGTATTTATCAATAAATAAAGAAAACTGTTGCAACTTGCATTAATTGTTACGATGTAAAATCAAGCCGTACTTTTTAGGCAGATTTTTTTAAAGAATATTAAAGTAATTTTTGTTAAGTATAAAATATCATGGCAAATAAAAAAAGGATCAGTAATCGATAAATATTCGCGATCTTATAGAATTTTAAGTGCAAGGCTTTAACTAAAATATTTTGGATACCTTTTACATCACTCTCTATCTTCTTTGCAGGAAACCACCTTGTTAATAAGTTGTAGCATTTTGTATCATAAATGTGTGTCATATACTTTGGATGAACATTTTCTCAAGTGAAAAATTTTTTTATTTTTTACCGGTTATCTTAACATGTATTTAGAATTCCTTTTTTAAAAAAATGTACAGTTTGGGTCTATTTGTCGCAGATAGTAGGGAATTTTTTCGAAAAAGAGCCGTAGGCAACAATATGTCAAATGATATCGATTATTAACTTGAGTTAGTAACCTACAAATGATTATTCTTCTTTATTTGACAACAACGTGCAGTAAATAATCTTATTTGCTCTTGAATTAGAAATATTTTTTGACAGTGGCTTTTTTATTATTTTCCTCTATTATGAAAAATTATCTTGGAATTTTGTATAATGATATAATAAATTAATAAATAGAAATTTTGGTATCGTTTTTATAATTGGAATATTTATATTTGATATCCATCCAATTGGAATATTTAAATTTGATATCCATCCAATTGGAATATTTATATTTGATATCCAATTTGATATCCATCCAATTGGAATATCTAAATTTGATATCCAGTTTGATATCCATCCAATTGGAATATTTATATTTGATATCCAATTTGATATCCATCCAATTGGAATATTTACATTTGATATCCAGTTTGACATCCATCCAATTGGAATATTTATATTTGATAAAGAAAAAATATTATATTTTGATATATTTGCAGAATATGATATATTTTGGTGTTAGCAGTTCATAAAATATAAACAAGTTTATGTCATTTATTGATTTAAATTATAAACTAACATACATGTATAAGTAAATTCATAACTTTTTTTACATTTAAATTGTGAAAATTTCATAGACAATTTACTTTATTTGCTTAATAAGCTTTTCTTTCGTATTCACCATATTCGTTTGTTATTGATTGTTTAAAATTTCCCTTTCATTTGAAAATTTTTTCTGGTCTTTGACCATCTGACCGAAAAATGGAATAGACCTAATTTTTTGAGAAGCCAAATAAACTGATATAACATTGCACTTTCCTTTGGAAATTTATGAAGGATTTTTCGCACAAAAATTGTGGATCACAGATGATCTAAAAACAAAGATGACAGTCGCAATAATCGTCATATTTGCGAATCTTTGTCTTAAAATTGAATTCTTAATATTCTTCATGAGAACGATGGATAAACGTTTCAAAATTTTTACTATGCGACACATTTCCGACTTCACCATGACTTCGTTTGTTAAAATTTTCAAGGATAAACAAAGGAAGAATAAACGTGTTTAGTTGAAAATAACGATAAGAGTTTTTTTTAAATCTATCGAATGTATACTTAGTTTACGTCTACTATTATTTTTATAAATTATAATTTGTATCGTTTCCAATGGCCAGGCAAAAACTTATGAAGAAGTAATCTATACAAATTTACAAATATTGAGTTAAGAACAATAAGACAGAAATTACACATTTGCTAAAGACATTCTCTTCTTCCAATACCATTGTACTTCTATAATTTTATGAATTATTAAATATCAAAATATCACAAAAATAAAAATGTGTTTTTATAGCCACCCTATGTAAATATAATATTTATAATGGGTGAGATATATATATTTTCTTCTTTCTCTCAAAATTTCATATAAATCACCTTCAACATTTCATATAAATTACCTTCAACACTTCCTATAAATAACCTTCAACATTTCATATAAACTCCTTTCGGCGCAGGTGCCGTATAATCCATGATGCCAAATTTTGAGATTGGCGATTTTTCGGCGGATTTTCTCATGTACTGGCAACCTCGTTTTTATTACGACATACACAGGGAGACCAATAAGATTATGCAGAAAAAAATCTATTTTGGTAACCCTAATAGTTATGTCATCGCGCACATCACGATACGTCATCTTGGCAACATTTCTTCTTCGCCAAAAAAATTCAGAATTTGGAATCATGGATTATACGGCACCTGTGTCCTCCTTTCAACATTTCATATAAATCATCTTCAATATTTCAAATAAATCATCTTCAATATTTCATATAAACAATAATTGTGATCCCGGTAATAAAAAATACCGATATTCAATTTGAAAATACTTCGAACATGCAAAATATTTATTTTCTGTAAAGTAAAATATTGTATCTTAATATTAACATGTTATTCTTTGTTGTTAAAATTTAAAATAAACATTTTTAGCTTATTAAGAAATTAATTTTAAACTTTATATATAGAAAATATGTAGTCTATTAGAATTTTTTTTATTTTAAATATCAATTACTTTATTTCATTTCAGCTGCTATACTGTAATGGAAGGAAGAACAATTTGAATTTATACGATGCTAAAATTAAATAAAATTAAGTGATAGTTTTACTTTAGTTTCTAAATTTTAATCAAACGATAAAGTAATTAGTAGTTGATGAAAGTTGGTATATATTCATCTAGTATCTAGTTTTATAATTGGATTAAAAATTTATAAATTTAACGAAATTATTAGACTTTATCATGATTCATTACTTATAAGATATAAGAGAGCTATTCTATTTTACACATTGAATAAAATAATACAGTTTTTCAACTATTAACATTTTTTTAAATAATTCCTTTTTATAGCATTGTTTTATGGATGATTAATAATTCTAAATAATTATTATCTAATTATAAACTAATAAAAACTGCAAATATTAATTCAAAAAACTAATAATTAAGTAATAGTTGACAATTATCTTTATGTGTTGAAAATAATTGTCTTCTGATAATAAGATTATGAAAAAGTCTGAATATTAAGTTAAGAATCACTTCAGAAATAGGTGTTTCATTATAACATTGCAACATTTAAAATGTTAATTTTAAAAGTAATTCCTTTTTCTTATTAAAGTTTATGATTTTGCTTTTAACAAGCATTAATGATAATGCTTTTAAAAAGAAATTTTAAATTTAATTTTAAGAATGTTTTAGTACCTCTTTTGCGAATGTATTTTTGAAAAAGCACCTGTTGAGAAATTTATGAATCACGCTCTCTATCAATTTACATGAGGAAAAGAGATAATTATTTATTAGTACTAAATTCACGAGCATCTGTAAAAATGTGTTTAAATTATTAATTAAGTTGAAAACCACTTAACTGCTTTTTAAAATTTTGATTTCGTATATCTTTTAAAGGTAAAAATGCATATGTTTTCCTCTTTGAAGTCATAGTCTTTTATAGAAATAAATTAATTTAAAAGGAACAGTTTATTTTAACATTTATGACTAGAAGTTTGAAAATAAATACTAATAATACTGTATAAAAGTACTCGTGTTTTAAACATGGTATAAAAATTCTCTCGAAGCTGAACTTTGCTTAACTTCTAAAAATGTTTCCAATTAAATTTGTTTACTATATGATAAACATTGTTATTTTTATACTATAATTATATGAAGTATTTTTTATCTTTATTTTTATATTTTTCGAAATAAGTATTTTCAAATTCTTTATTTGTCTTCATAATAGTTTTCATTTAGATTTAATGTCATTTTCTAACACAAGTCCTGGTTTTTAAATTAATAAAAAAGCTCAATTGTGTTAAAAATAAATTCTTTTTAAAAATGAAATTATTCATTTAAGTGAATATTACAATGGTTTTCTTAAGATAGTTCTTCTTTTCTGAAAGCTTGAATGAAATGAATTAAAATTAGGTATTTTTTATATATAACGCTTATAATAAAGATTTGTTTTCATGCTATTATTGCAACAAAATATTTTTCACAGTTTTATATCATATACAAAAACTTTCACTTGTGATATATATATTCAAAGTTGAAATTAACAATAATATAAAAGTGCTTAAAAGAGGCAAACATACCTTCAAATTCTTTTCACTATAGATATACTTCAGAATTTCTGAACTTCTAATCGAAGAATAAAAAAATACAGTGAATGAAAAAAGAACTTATATAAAAGAATGATCAAAGAAAGAAAGTGACCTAGAATAACTGATTAAGCAAAATTTAAAGTTTTTTTTGTTAATTATTGCTTGTCGAATAAAAAGCCGAATGCTTTTGTCAAACTTATTTGACTTGCAGCTGATAATATTAGGGTAGCGCTGAAGGTCATTGGCGACGATTGTTTTGAGTATATTTACAGAAGCATTTAATAAAATGATTATTTGCTGTCAATATGATTTGAATGCCTTTATTATTCAGTTTGGAAATTTAATGCTATAATAAGATATTAAGTACCTTGCTGAATACTCTACTTCATAGGTTCCCAAAGTGGTCCAGGTGGACCCCCAGGGGTCCATAGGAGACCACACGAGGGTCCTCGTAGACGAAAAGAAAACAAGAGCTCACAAGTTGTAGGTGGGGGTCCACGAAAACTTTTCCTGGTTTTCATAATAAAGAAACAAAATTTTGGCTTGGATTTACCTATCAACGTAGGCAAGGTAGCATCATTCACTAGGTAGATACTCAAAAATATTCGAGACTCAAGGTTCAAACACAGAATTGAATTGAACAATAGATAATAGTACAAATGTACACCACATGTCGAAACTTGCAAAGTGCCGCCAGTGTGCCCACTCGTCCGGGATGCTTGTTTAGACCTGCAAACGGATGAAATGCGACTTGTGCTGTGCTTGCAATCTACATTAGTATAAATAGGAATACCAAAAACAAAATGTTACTCATTTGTTTACGGGATTTTGAACATAAAAGTGAATCTATGTCAGTGTTTGCAGTGCCGGTAAAAGTAAGTATCTGCCTATATGTTATTCATATATTTATTGTATATTTTAATTTTTCAATCATAGTAAATTTGTTTTACTATTTGAGTGTATTAAATAGTTATGTATTAAAAATTAAATGCTGTAGAGATTATTCAAAACTTCTTTAATAGAACAAAAACCTTGGGAAAATTAAACTTTAGGTACTTAAGTACTTTTTTATTTAAAGATATTTATTTACGCGACGACGGCGATTCATTAAAAGAGTGGTGTTTCCGCGGGCATTTTTTATTGCTATAATTCTGTTCTGTTGTGTTACAATAGCATTATTCTGGTAAAATCACCTCAAAAACAAAAGAATTTTTACAGTGACTATTTTTAATTGTTGATTTACATTTCAGAGTTCATTGTTGATTTTTATCAATTGTTTATTGTTTGTAATAACAAATATTTACAATTTCAGAGTATTATTTTAATAAATAGGACACAAGAAAATGTGCTACTTTTGTTTTTCTTAGCACCCCCAATTTAGGGTGATATTTTTTAGGAGTTTTGGGAATACAGTAGAAATGTAGCAGCAGGGGGTCTACCGAAAATAGTAAAACTTTGAAAGTGGTCCACGAGGAAAAAAAGTTTGGGAACCCATGTTCTAGTCTTTCGAAAATTTAATTCCACTATTGTGATTAACACTTAGATGAATCAAGTTTCCAACTGAAATTCTACTCTAAAAATACATTACGGACGCCTGTAAATAATATCTATATTTCGAAATGTAATCGAAGTAGTTTCAGTTATAATCAAGCAATTTAAATTAAATATTAAACGTGTTATTACGGTAGATTTTATTTACACACTCAAGATAGAAAATAACTGATAACAAAAACATTAGAAAAACATTTTTTATTGCAAAGTACCTTTTTGGAGCTCTATGCTAGAATGCTTTCAACTCACATTGAAAATATATCATCAGTTAACAGAATTTTGATAAATTGATGCAAAAAGTTTGATAGATCTTATATGAAAGTTGATACAATAGTCTCTCGTTGATGAAGTCTCCACCTTTCCAAGGGCAGAATTTATTTACCTAGATCCAAGGCCAGAATAGGTATACCATCAAATGCATTTATAGGCTCGATTGATGAAGTTGATTCACAAAGGATAGTATAAAGTCCCTATATAATCTTTGTCAGTGAAATCATTGGAATCAAAGGGAAACTCAGATGTTGAATAAAATGAAAATGATCTTTAGTGTCGAATTTTCACCTAATAAAGTTAAGACCTTTTAGATCGTTTCATGAAATCCACGATGCATTCAATTCTATTGGAAGGTTCTACAGATAGCTCAAACAACCAAGGAAAGGACAACGCTCCAATACCTATTCTTTGGCGAAGGAGCTCTCGAATCTGCTAGTATAGGGGACATTCAAGTAATATGTGATCTGTAGTTTCGGCCACTTTACACGTGCATTTGTCTGTATCAGATAAATTGAATCAGGCAAATAATGCATTTGTTGGAATTGACCTAGTTCTAACACTAGAAATCCAGACATAATCCATGGGAGATTTTAGAAGGAGACGATGCCAGTTCTTTATAGATAGCAAGTGAACAAAACTGCTGGCATACTTGCTGTTCACAAATTTCTTTAGATAAGAGTTCATAAAATGAATCCGAGCGCAACGGGCGAGATCATCAGGAGAAATTGATTTGCCAATAAACTGTCTGTGGAGCGCAGATTTAGCTATACAGTCAGCTCTTTCGTTTTTATCTAGAATGCCCTGGAACCCATACAAAGGGAACTGAATTGCAAATAGACATTGCATCTATGATTGCTGATCCAATTAATTGATACCGTAGGTCCCGGTCTAATTAGCCCTCGTGTGCAAAAAATGACCGTTGAGCGACAAACAAAACAAAACAAAAACCAATTAATTGATTAGAACAACAATTATTGCACAAACAATTTTATCAACAACTTACCGTTGCCAGATCTCAAATATCAGAATCTAGTTTAAAAATTCAGTGGGTGGCACGTTACTCCTCCATTGTTATAAACTTAACAAGAGATAAATTACTTTTTTAAGTAATAAATATTCTTAATAGCAAACATTAGCAACACTATATTGTGTTAAATATATATATATATATATATATATATATATATATATATATATATATATATATATATATATATATATATATATATATAAAATAATACAAACATCATTTGTTCACTAATGATTTTTGATTTTTAATACTTTTGTAAAATATAATTTGCTTTTCTAATGAATTGAATATGAATATTACTCCTGTTTTTGAAGCATTAAAAGTAAATAAATTATAATTAAAAATTCCGTATGATATATTTTAAGAAATATTTTATAGAAGGATAGTTGTTACTAATATAATTTGAATAATCTTTAAAAATGTGTACTTGGACTGTAAAATTTATGTTATAAAATTGAATTGGTTTGTCTAATGATTTTCATTATATAATTTAAGATTTAATTTTAAAAGATGTGAAATACAAAAGATATTGTGTGTTTTCAAAATTAAAGAATGCTTTGTAAACGTTTTGCTGAATCCACTAAATAGTTTCTCTCCGTTCACAAATATGTTTAAGCAGTTTCAAAATATTTTCAGAAGATTTAATACGTCCTAAGTTTTGTAATTACCAATTTAAATGAGTTTCACAGGTGCAGATAATTGATGTCATAAAAATTAAAATTTTACCGTGTTATTTTGAAATGCAAATTTGATGATCTGCAAATAAATCTGAATTTAGGAACTAATCTGAAAATTTTGTGCTCTAGTAATTTTTGGAAGAATATCAAAGGATTGAATTAAAAGTTTTCAAATGCATTCATGCAAAATTTCGATAATTTGTTCAAATTTGACTTTAAAATGAAATTACATTACTAATCTTTATTCTTAGTATATTTTCAATTAGCACGCTAATTTCTTTTTGTTAACTATACTTTAATCGTAGCTGTATAGAATTAATCATTCCATGTTAGTTTTTCATTCTTCAATTTCCAAAATTTAACGTGATGTAAATAATTATCTTTAAATATAAAGTTTACATAATTTACAAACAGTAATGAAGTTTCATATTAATAATTAAATGATGTTTGAAGTCATAAGATCTCGGTTAAAAAGTAATTTTAGATATGATCGTGGAAAATGTTTGAAAACTTAATTGATGCTTATCAGAAGAAGTTTTTATTTAATTACATCATAAGGATTTTCTATAATGAAGCCGCGACTAACAAATAAAAAATATATAAATTTTTAAGGAATAAATCCTATTTGATTTTACTGCTTAAATCGATCTGAAAGCAGTTTTAATATAACACTGCAATTACGTATCCGGAAATTTTTTATGGTTGAATAGATTTACTTTTGTAAATCACATGACGGCCACGTAATACATGTAAAATTAATTTTATTTTCTTTAATAAAATGATATAGATGCAGATGTTTTATTTTGAGGGTCTTAATTTTTAAGGAAAAATTTTCATATTATATTATTTTAAAAATTAAAAAAAAAGCATTATATTTAATGAAATTTTTCTTAAAAAATGCTTTCCCTTTTAATAATACAAATTTAAATATTTAAAATTCTTGAGTAATTTTTTTCTTTTTAATGCTCTGCTACTCACTGTCGCTTTTTAAAATGTTTGAGCCTTCGTAATTTTGAAAGAAACTAGACAGAATACCTATACATCTATCCCAATACATCAAAGAATCATACAATTGTAAGCAATTTGAGATTAAAATTTTACTAATTGCCATTTGTTCTTTATAACTGTATTTTTATTTTCAGTTTATCTTGGTTGCATTTATGAATACAATTTTTAAAAAAAAAGTTATAAAAAGCACACTTAAACCGTGGATAATAAGCATTGTCTTTTCGTTTTGAATGTGAAGACTATTTGAATTCATTTAAAATGTTTTGTATCTTTTGACATTAAATAAGATAAACGAAAAAAAATAATGAAACAATTCATTTGGTACTTATTCTTAGATTATAAATAATTCGTGATAGTTTAATTTAATGAGAAACACAAAATCACACCTAAAAACATTGACTTATGTACCATGAGAGCTCCATAATAGATTTTGTTCAGCTTTAAACTGAGTAAATTCACGGTTTGGAAATTGTAATTCTTCAATTCAGAGTAGTATAGGGTGTTATAAAGCCGTAGTAGCCTAGTGGTTAGGTCATCGGCCTTCCGTCCGGAAGTGCGGGGCTCAGTTCCCAATGCCACCAAAGACCCACCGAGTACATGCAATATACGTGCTCGTTAAATCTTTAGAATTGAAAATCCTGTGGTCGGTCATTGAGCAGTTACCATGCGTGCAAAGGCTTGGAGAAAATTTCCTCCTCCTTCAGATCAATGTCAAAATTGAGGGGGTGTATCCTCTGGTGGTGCCCTCTAGGATTAGAACCTGTATCTGTTTTCCATTGCTTACATTCTTAAATGAAATGAGAAGTATGGATTTTCAATTTTTAAGCTCTCAAATGAATCAAATACTGATTTTGTGGATAGAACTAGTTGAAATATCTAGAATACATTTTCCAAGATTAACTATTATCAGTTCTTTTGAACAAGATCAATTCAAATCTTTGGTGCAACAATATAAGTCAAACAGGGAATTTGGGAAAGAGATAGAAGAATTCTAAATCATTGGAAAGTAAATTGGGCAATCAAATATTTTGATCATTAAGGTTTCTGGATCGGATGAGATTATTCCAACATCACTTATTTTATGCTAAATTTTAAGAGCCTATGTGTCTTTTGGATATATCCCTGATGCCTAATAGTGAGTTATAATTTTTATACCAAAGTTTGGTAAAAAGAACTATGCTGCCAATATTTTCAAACTATTAACCCTTTATATTTTCTTTCGAAGACGTTAAGAATACTTATAGGTTGATTAGGAATACAACATTCATAAAGCTTCTGCTACAGCAACCTCAGTGTACTTAATAGGTGGGAAAATCAGCTGAAAATGCCATATCATATAAAATAGACCAAGGGAGTAATTCAGAATAAGGAGATTGCGCGCTATGTGCTTCCTTAGATATTGAAGGAAATTTTACCTGTAGTGCCAGAAATATATTCATTTTACAGTTTGAGAAAGCAGTTGAACCTATTATTGTCGATGGGTTAACTTTTTATGCTCAAATCTGGAGTAATATAAAATACTCTACATGGAAAAGTTGTTAAAATTCTCACTGTAAAACATTGTTCTCAAGGAGGAAGAGTACCTTCTGCCAATTGTAGAATTTTCAAT
The DNA here is from genome assembly GCA_037975125.1 of Latrodectus hesperus. Taxonomy (NCBI): domain Eukaryota; kingdom Metazoa; phylum Arthropoda; class Arachnida; order Araneae; family Theridiidae; genus Latrodectus; species Latrodectus hesperus. The sequence goes on from CM075852.1 coordinate 124,765,319, forward strand.
TGTAGAAATTTATTATCAATGGCTCAGCTGCCAAATTAAATCGATGGAAGTACTATACTAGCTTTTCAGATGACTTAATAAATCATCATTACTAAAGATCCAAGTATTCTTTAAAAAAATTCCAACTTTACTACTTTGCTCTTCAAATCCACAAATAATGAGGTATTTCATGTTTCATAATCCAAAATCCAATGTTGAACGAGGTATACGTAAAGAAGTCGATGTCGTGTAGTCAATAAAAAGAGTCAAGGTGACATTTTGCTGATACATCTTGTCAACGCCAAATTTGTTATACTCTTCTTCCAGATAACATCACTTAATTCTGATTATTTGACTTACCATTCTTTATTGCATAATGATAATGAAAATAACACACTCTCTGTGACACTTCTGGTCTAGATCCCTAAATGCTGAGCTAACAACTGGTCCTTAAGAGGATCACTATGATGTAATTATATATATATATTATATACTATATCGTAATTATACGCAAATAATGTAATTATAAGTAAATGGGAAAGACACACACACTGTGGTTTATAACTCACCTATTTGTGGATTCAAATGCTACCATAAAACTATGATTGTCTATAAATCAATGAACAAACATGAATACGCTCGACTTTCAAATAGAAGCGATATGATATCAGGGATTAAAATTTAATAAACTATCAGCTATATACTTTGGTAATTTATGATACTATAAATTGATTTGAATCATTTTTCAAAACTTCAAACGCTTCTCTTTTCATCAAAGCATTCAGTTTTAAATGAAAGTTTATTACTTTTGAAAAGGTAAATTTTTACATGAATCATGGGAGTTAAAATATTAAATTTTAAATTTTTACAAGAAATTGTTCATTTAGATGTGTCTTATTGAATATGCACTCAAATATAATAATGATAATAATAATAATAATAATAATATATATATATATATATATATATATATATATATATATATTGTTCTGACGCTGAATTAAATTTCCACAATGAATTTATCACACAACACATTAGCAACCAATTTTTTTATTATCATCTATGATTGCACATAACGTAACATTAATTTACAGGAACATTTTTTTATAGGAACGCCAACATTACATTCTCAACATGGCCGTTCTAAATCACTCTCCAATCCAGCCGAACAGCCCGCTATATCCTTCTTTTTTTTTTAAAAAAAAAAAAAACTCGTGTTGCTGTTTCCGCAGCGCCATCTCGAGTCGTCAAAATCATTACAATATATATATATATATATATATATATATATATATATATATATAAAAGCAAGTCATGTAACAAAAACAATTGAGATTTGTATAATTATTTATAAATAGCATTAAAACATCTTTTTCTTAAACAGCTTAGGATTCAAGAACATATTTAAATAGTTAGTATAAATGCATTTAAAATTTGGAAATTTTAACTATTTGAATCATTAAAATTTTTTTACCTTTGATTTATTACTAAGCTTGTAAATATTTAATCATATAACTTAAAAGTGAATTTTATTCAAAATAATTGGAGTACTCTTAAGAATTTCACATTAAAACGGTTTTGCTTTGTATGAACTAAATATAGTAATGTTCATTCTTTTGACTGAGCTTTTAAATAAATATAAATATATTATAATTAGTTTGCTTCAAATATACTATATTCTAATTTTAGATTCAGTAAACTTAGAGAGCATCATCTTCAGTTATTATTAATCCTTAAAGTATTTTTAGTTATCTTTCAATCTGATTTAATGTTAAAATTTCTGATATAAGCTTTCTTTTCTGAAGAATTTCTTTAGAAAAGTCAAACGTATACTCTTTCAACTCTTTCAGACATTTAGTATTATTTCGTTAATGAATCAAAGAGTTGTTAAAAGTAAAGAATATTTAAGATATATTAATTTTTTAAATTTTTTTATTTAAAGATAATAGGGTTAGAAGAAAATAATATAAAAGGTTTTTTTAAGAGAGGAAAATTTTAAATAATTGGATTTAATATTTTCTCATGTATTATGCGTATTTATTCTAATGTCTGATAAATAAATTCAAAAAGTTAAATATCTAATTGCCAAGAATAATAGTTTACATATTTGTAAAGTATCTATGCAATTTACTGATTTCATGTCCACACATTAAAATGAGTTAAAATGTATGCCAAGCCAAACTGTAATATGCCAAATGCGTGTGTGTAAGTGAATAATAAATTTGTTTATTTTGAGAATTCAGATTATAAAATATTTGAATTTAAAATTATAATGAAATGTAATGCGTTAAAATTGTCATATAATGTTCACATTTGAATTTCAAAGATAACACATCTCGAGTTTTTGAACTGATGATAGAAATACATTTTAGTGTTAAAATGTTGCCTTCATAGTTCAGTTAATCTACATAAATATGTAGATTAATTGAAATGAATCTGAAATTACTATATACATTATCAATAGATTTTAGCTCAATATATGATATTCAATTAGTAATCAATTGCTTTTTAGCTTAAATATAAAAAATCAAATTTAACTTAAACAATGAAATCATTTTAAATAATTCTTTTGATATGATTTTTATATTTGCGAACTTTAAAATACTTTAACTAATTAATTTAACTGTAAAAAGGTTTAATTCATATACATAACACTTGAGACTTTTTATAAAACAGTATGAAAACATTTACTACTCTAAATACACTGCTGCCGCTGTAAATGCAATACCCTGTAGGAAGCATACAAATGACATGAAATTTACAACATGCATTAGCGGAGGTGAGAATAATGCAAATGATTAAAATTTCAACGCTGACACACATCACGTGCTCCTGTGGCGCCATGTCAAAATGGTGTTCAAGGCTTGGAGATTTCGATGATTTCAAACTCGGTACTTGTGTTTTCCATGTTACTTGTGTTTTTTACAAAAGACGATCAATTATGCCTCGTAGAAAACAGCGATCAATTTTCGATCAAGTATCCGAGTTCGACAGAGCCTGTAGTGGCTTGCCAAGATTGTGGATAATCTTTCAGGGAAATCGGCAATCGTGTTCGACGAAAACAAACAGCTGTAATGCTGATACGTGATCGTTGGATGCAGGAGGGTACGACGGACTGTCGCGTGTTCGATCGCATCCACCTCAGTGCACTACTTCACGTGATGACAGGCAAATTGTGAACATGGCAGTGACTGGTCGCTCAGCCACATCATGAACCATAGCACAGCAAATTCAGTCTGTATTGCATCATCTAGTGTCTGCGCGTGTCATTCGACGCCGTTTACATTACAGCGGTTTGTCCGCAATACGTCCGTTACTTTGTCTACCCTTGACGCAGAACCACTGACGTCTCCGCCACCAATGGTGCGATGAAAGAAGGATGTAGATGGCAGAATGGAAGGAAGTTGTCTTTACTGTCGAGTCATGTTTGTGCCTGCAATATGGCGATCGGTCGCATTCGAGTCTGGAGACACCATGGAGAGAGGAAGCTGAACAGCTATGTTATACATCGTCACACTGGTTCTGCACCGAGTATTATGGTATGAAGTGGTATTAGATTTCACTTTCGCACTCTTCTCTAGTACGCAGTGCTGGTACTTTAAACAGCCAGCGAGCTACATCTCCGAGGTGTTGGAGCCAGTTACCCTTCCTTAACTTTAGGGCTTACCCACAGCTATATCCACAGGATAGTGCGCGACCACACGTGTCAAAGGGTTCTTCATTAATCGCCCGATTAAATTGCTTCCATGGCCGGCTTGCTCTCCGGATCTTTCACCGATAGAAAACATGCAGTCCATAATTGCTCAACGATTGACTTAGATTACATCCCCAGCTGCCGCACCAGACTAACTTTGGAAACGTGTGGAAGCCGCTTGGTTTGATGTAACTCAAGGACGCACCCAAAGTCTCTTTGAATCAACGCCAAGGCGTGTGACAGCGGTGATCTCCAACAATGGGTGCTACTCTGGCTACTGATTTTCGCAGGAACCACACTTCATAGAAGTCTACAAATTTAATCATTTGATAGTTGGTCCATATGTTATCTACAAAATAAATTTTGTGGTGATATCTCTTATCTTTATTAATGTTAGAATCTGGGTGGCCAGCTGTGTATCTAGATATTTTACTAAACTTTATTACATAAACTATAGTATAAGATTTAATTTAAGATAAAATTTGACCGATACTGATAATTTATTTGTGAATAATAATGTATTTTAGTGATTACTACAATTAAAAACTAATAACTATAAAATGCAAATTCCTTCTAAATGTAAAGATTTAACTTTTACTAGTTTGTATATTTTTATCATAATGAAAATTTAGCAATAATAAACGCAACTTTCTATTTTAACATTTGTTAAGCATAAATTATATAACTAAGCTTCAGTGGAAAATGCACTACCTTAAGTCTTCTCGAAAATCCGTAAAATTTAGTGATTCTTTTTTTGAATTTAGCTACATAAATTAATAAAATGTCGAGTTTTAAATATTTTCTTAGAATTTATTTTTTTCTAACGGTGTGCACTGGAGACTAATCCTTTGACACAAGACTGGAAACTGCTACTCATTTATCGTGACCCGGTGGACACCTGTGAGATAAGTCATAAAGCAAGTAACCTTACTTGTGTCACACCCCCAATCCATTTATAGGATGGGCCACATTCATTCTTTTATTTTCTCAGAAGAATGGACAAGTAAACAGAGAAAGAAACACTCATGACCGAACCGTGATTCAAACCCGGCACCAGCAGCCTAGTAATCATTAACGCTAACCACTCAGCCAATGGTTCTGGCTTCTGAGAATAAATGTAAAGTTTAAAATGCTTTATTAATTTAATAAATGTAAAGTTTAAATTACTTAATTCTCTTACATTTTGAAATTGATTATACAATTTTTTATCTTCGTGGAAATCAGAAAAAATTAATAAAAAATAAGGGAAACTCATATATTTATATTTACTTTTATAAATTTCTACAAAATTTTGAATTTTTCTCTGTTTTTGAGATGAATGATTTTAAATATTTCTCTATATTTAAAATTTTCTCCATGTATTAGTACTATACATTTTCGTTGATTTTTTTGAAAAAATTATATGTTGACTAATTTCATAAAGAGTAATATGAAATGTATTAGAAGTTTGCATGTAATTTGTTTAAAAAGTAATTTGTTATAAAAGATAAGTAGTATTTTAATGAATCTAGCAAATTAGAAATAACTTGATACTCAAAAGATAATGTCAATTTTATATAGAAAATAAATTATGGTAATAAAAAGCATATTAGGGCTGACTTTAAGTAAGAATTATTATGAAAGATGTTAGATCAGAAATACCTAACAAGAAAATCGAAAAAACTATTAGAAGAAATCATTAAATTAGGAGTGACTAGGTATATGCAATTTTCTGCTCTTATGTTTAAAAGAACAAGACACATTTTCATTAAATGTTATGAATTGGGCAGCTTTAATTTTTATTCCTTATTTTTAAAAAATTTGATTAAATAAACATAGATTTATATTTTTATTGTTAATTATTTAATTTTAGTAAATTTAATAACATAAATCTTAATATCAATTTAGTTTTATCTTTTATTTTATAATAATTTATTATTTTATGCAACATTATTAAAAAGGTTGTGGTTGATGTTACTGTAGTTGATGGTTGTTGTTATTAAATATTTCTGAACTGCACAAAGAATTATTATTATGTAAGAATGTGGGCATAATTTTATGATTCATATTTGATAGTAATTTTTCAATTTAAGCTTGAATATGAGTATTTCATGTATTTCATACATAAAATTATTGTTTGAATAGCTCCATAAATCTCTTATTTCGTAATAATAATGCAACAATCTTATTGTAATAATATTTCAAAACTATTAAAGCAGTGAGATTATAGTTTTCTTGTATTTTATGTTTATAGTCTTATTTATTAATAACATATTTATATATAATTATTGTATCATTGGTTCATTTCTGATAAGCATGCTGTACTTGTGTATTAATTAAAGAAGTAGTTTAGTTATCAAGTTATATTATTGTACAGTTTGTTTATCCGAGTGATAATATTATATAGTTTATTTTGCTTACTGTTAATTTATTATCTATATACGAACGTTAACATCTTGGTATTAAAGTTAGATAAAAAAAATTCTGAAAAAAATAATTACATTTGAATCATATATTTACTAATATCTGCTTCATTTACTATTTAAATTAATTTCTCTTTACTATTCTTGAATATTCAAATAATATAAAATGCAATTATATATGTTCAAATTTCACGATATAACAAAATTTCGTTTTATAATTGCAATAGTTTAGTATTTTTCTGTCACTTTTGAAATCTAATACGGAATTCTACTTTACTTAAAAAGTTTTTCTTATGTTTCATATTATCAATATACACACGACGGAAAAAATGTTCAAAAATGTAAGTTGCTTAAAAAGTTGTTCAAATGAAAAAAATAGAAGTTAAATGAGCTGTTCTCATTAATTTTAACTATTACTCTATTCGTTTATGTTCCAAGAACAAATTACATTGTTATTAATAAAATTTTACATAAAAATTAGTTGAAAAGAAACATTTCCTCGGATACATTTTACAAGGAAAATCCATGGGAATTTGAGCTCCTATCAGATCATTAATTTTTCAATTTTTTCAATAACTACTGGTTTTCTGGAATTGCATTTCATATGTCTTCTTGTTTAAAGTGTCTCCGTTTGTCACCTACATAGTTTTAAAATAATTTTTTACAGACATGTAATCCTCTTCCAATAAATTAAACTTGTTAGTAAAATCGCATTTACGGAAAACTTCATAATTGAGAACCAAAAAAAAAATTTATATATTCTCATTAACAAATCAAAAAATATTCCTTTAAAATATTAATTGCTTTCACAAAGAAAGAAGAATGTGCAAAGTTCGGACTATCCCATTTTTATTTTATAACCAAAAAGACTGTTATTTGTATACAGCATTACAGTAGTAAAACTCACTATTAAGAACTTCCAAAGAACTTTCAACTTAATTGAAAAAATCAATTCGTAATAATATTTTGAATGTGTGATTCTCTAAAAATGTCAAAAAAGATATATTTGCTTAAAATTCATATGGTTTAATGTCTTCCTACTGGTGTGGTATGAAATGTGAAGTAGTTGGTACATATCACTCGAACATTGAGTCGAGCTGGCAGCCGAATGGTTAGCGCTCTTGCCTTCGGTTCAACAGTTCGTGGGTTCGAACCCCACCTCGGGCATGGATGTTTGTAATGGTTCGGAATCCACTTTAAACCGAAGGTCCCTGTCTAATTAGAGCCGAGCTGGCAGCCGAATGGCTAGCGCTCTTGCCTTCGGTTCAACAGTTCGTGGGTTCGAATCCCACCTTGGGCATGGATGTTTGTAGTGGTTCGGAATCCACTTTAAGCCGTAAGTCCCGGTCTAATTAGCCCTCGTGTGCAAAAATTGACCGTTGAGCGACAAACAAACCAAACCGAACCACTCGAACACTGAACCAAATTACCCTTGTCTTTATCACATTATTACTTCTAAGCACAGGTTCATAGATTCACGTGGACACGTCCCCAACCACGGAGCTCCAGCAACCAAGTGAGGGAGCGTACGTGGTCACCCTCCCAATCACTGCCCGCGGCAAATGATGCTTCACTTTGATTTTAACGAGAAGCGGCTTGATATAAAATGGGACACAGAGGGCACATTTTATTGTGACACATCCAGTATGTGTGTCATCGTAGCTCCGAATGTGGGTGGATTCTTATAATATAGAATCATACCAAGTAAAAGACCGTTGAGCTTCCTTTACGAACTCCAGATTTATCATCTCACTTGGAAGACATTGCGATCATGTCCATCTTGTGTACTCTAGCTGCAATCGGTGAACTTGACGGATTTTCGGCTGAGTCGGGTATAAAACTCTCTCGCTTCTGATGACGAGAACAACGTCTTTTGCAACAAGGCCACAATTTATTCAGATTACATTTGTAAATGTATTTCAACGAGGGAATTACTTTTTCATTACTTCATGGATAATCTGATGAGGTGGAAAATTTCAAATAAAAGTAAATATACATTTTGCAAATAGAGCAAGCAAAATTTTATATCATATTTTTTTAATATTTCAAAATTTCATTATCTCCTAATCCATTTACATTATTTGGTTTGTCTAATAAAACTGTGAAATATTAAGGGAAAAAGAGTTTCAGTTTCTCTTAGTAATAAATCTTAATTATAAATTGGTTTCTGTTTGTTAATTTAATTATGAATGGAAACTCCATTGAGTTATGACTTATAAAGAATATATGCATATATTCCTTATAAGTCATAGTTCAATAATACATATATATATATATATATATATATATATATATATATATATATATATATATATATATATATATATATATATATATATATATATATATATATTAAGTTTTAAACTATAATGTTGAGTGTTATTAATAATTATAGTTAAGGAATATAAGTTCAAATTTTACCATTGTGTAAGAGTTAATATTATGTTGATTAATTTAGAATTCATATTCTAAATTTACGGAGAAAATTTGGTAACAATTTTTGAATATACTTTGATAAGTAGGAAAGCAAGAAGGTATATTTTATAGTATTTTGGTAAAATTTAATTAAAATTGGAATAGAAAGTTTTGCCTTTGAAATTAGGCATCACATTAAGAAACATATATTCTCATAATAAAAATATTTCCTTCGAATATCGAAAAGCATTCAATAATTAAATTACTTATATTCGAGTGTATACTTACATACTTTATTGAAAGTCATTTTCGAAATGTCAAAAAATTATAAATCACAAGTGCTTTCTCAAAAGTTTAATTATTAATTAAATATATTTTCAATGAAGAAGATTTTCTGTAACAAATTATGGAATTAATTTTGGTTGTGCCGATATGCATAGAATTATGTCGTATATCTATTGTATTTATTAAACTAAATTTGTTGAAAATATATAGTATTTTAATCATTATTAAAATTTTTTGACTTTTTTCTTTTCATTATAAAAATATATAAGTAAAATATAGAAAGAGAATTTTTTGGTATCTAATGAAATTCATTTCATTAGAATTACTAATTATTTTAATAAGAAATGTTTTTTATGTTCACGGTAGTACGCTGGAAAGATAGTTTTAAGATATTTTTTTTAATTCACATTTTACTTTCTAAAAAAGTGGCTATCTCTAAAGAGGATTATCGCTTATAAATTAAGAAAGTTATTGCACTTGGCATTAAAACTTAAAAAAATAAGCTCAAATCTCAAGGTCTCAGACAGTTTCTAATCCCAAAAGAAAATTTAAATACATGTAACTTTTACTTATGCTCATAAAATTTGAAAATAAATCCAAAATAATTCTGTGTTTTTTCTTTGACAGATCAGTCTTAATACAAATCGTCAGTTGACAGATCAGTCTTACTACGATCAGTCTTAAGCATTAAATTTATGAAAGCGTTTTTGATGACTTCTTGAGCTTCGACACCTTTTTAATAGAAACCACGTAATATTAAAATTATAGTATAATATAAAATTATTTATAAGTAGATTTTGTGGAGGAAAGTAGATTTTCTAATTTATAACTGATTTTTAATAATTATTAAATTGTGTTTTATATATTATTATTTTTTAAATAATATTTATTTTAAAGGCAATAGCTGTGAAACCCATATTTTGTTATTTTTAATAATTTTAGGTATTATACTTAATTTAAAAAAGTGTAAATATAATATATTGCTTTTATTTAGAGTTTATAGAAGCTTGTGTGAAATATTTAAAAAACGCACTAAATTTTTGATGGAATATATTTAATCAATTAGGAAATAAATTAATTTGTAAATCTGAAATGTTTAATTTTCATTATATTTGATTAAAATCACATTTGCATTTTAGTAAAAAAGCAGAATATATCTGTATTGGGTTGTGAACTAAGATGGAATACTAGTTGAAGTGAAGGTAGTTGTATTGAGTTGAAATGATAATAAATTTTATCAATCAGAAAATAAATTACTTTGTAAATCTGAAATGTAAAATGTAAATTATTTGATAAATGAACTGAATGAAATGTTTCATTATTTAATCAACATCACATTTACAATTTATTGAAAGCAGAATATTTCTGTATTGAGTTGTGTGTGAACAAAGATTTAATACTTCTTGAGTGAGTAGTAGTGAGATGGAATAAATTTTATCAATTAGAAAATAAATAAATTTTCATTATTTAATCAACATTTTGATAATGAATCATAGAAAAGTAAAATCTTATTTTTCATTAAAATAATATTAAAGGTGACATTAATTATTTAATTAGAAATTATTTCCCATTTGAAAGTAAGATATAATCGATTAAATAAATAATCATGATTCTTTATTTTTAAAATACAAAAATTTGCTTAATTTACCTTTTAATATTGTGTATATTAATTAATAAATATATACTTATCTTATGTTATTTTAAATTATAAAAATATTTAAATATAATAAATTTAATTGATAATGATATTTAATTATTTTTTTACAATTATACTTTAGCGGTACTATTACAAAACATCTAAAATTTAATAATTTAAGTGAAATATTTTTTAATGTAATATGGTTAATTTAAATTTGAGATGTATTTAATTTATTTGTTGATGATTTTAGCATCATATAAGAGCATTAGGATTATGGCTATATTTAAAAGTTCTTATATATATATTATTATGAGATACCATTTTGAATTATTATTTTAAAGCTTATGTCAACAGGGTGTATAAAGATATACAAATACATCAAGATGTGTTATTCATAACCACCAAATTTGTTATTTTATAATAACTAACTATTTTTATAATATCTGATTCTAGAATAATAGCGTTTCAATGATATACTTGTCTAATTCATTAAAAACTAAACAACAGTAAAGATAGTCTCAATTTTTTGGACTGATTACTAACGTGAGAATATACGAATCATTTTCAAGTAATCGAATTTCCACTCTATTAGAAGAAAAAATTAAGTATAATCGTTATATACTCTGAATATAAAAAAAATCAAATATAGAGAATTGATTGATTTCATAAAGAAAAGTTTGCATATAACTATTAAAATTTAGAAAGTTTTCCTGAAATAGCAATTATTTTGTTTACTTATAGGATTATTAGTTCAAAAAGTAATTTGCTAACAAAAGCATTTGAAAATTTAAATTGAAGATTAAATTATATTTACATACAAGAAAATTTGGAGTAGTATGTAAATATATATTTATGATTTTTTAAAAGGTGTCTGAAATAAAATTGAGTACATAAAGCAACAGACATGAAATTTTAATAAAAGAAGAAAGACAAAAATTAATCATGGATAAAATTTCAATTATAGAAAAAATTAAAAAATTATTTTTTAAATTATTTAAAAAACAAACGCGTCTTTTATGTACACAGAGAATATTTAAAATAAAATCTTCCTTTAGAAGAATCAGTTTATAGTTTAAAAAAAAAACTACATAATTTTTTAAATAAAATTAGATAGTAATGTTATTTCAATATATGATTTCAATGCATTTTGAAAGATTAGCGCATAAATACATTTTTTCCACAAAAACTAGATTCTTTTTAGAACAGAATAAATTGACTTAAACTATAAAGTTTCAACTTGTTGAAGAAATTTTATACCAATTTTAAATCAGTTTTTTGACTATAAATTTAACTATTACGGATTTTTGTTTTACTAGCCCTTAGATATATTCCTAAGGGAATATATAAACAAATACAACTTTCTTTGAAACAAAATAACTTGTAAGAAAAGGGTATTTGATAAAATACTCTTTTTATAATGGCCAATAATATAAAAACATTTTTATATTGCAGATGATTAATTAAAAAATGTATTGTAATATATATATATATATATATATATATATATATATATATATATATATATATATATATATATATATATATATATATATGTGAGTGTGTGTATGTATGTGTGTATGTATGCATGTGTGTGTATGTATGTATATGTATGTATGAGCGATGACGATAAACAGTTGGGGTAAATAAAAAACGCGAATACAGTGTGGAATCAAACAAAACAGGCTTTATTAAGCTTAAAGTAACGTTACACGTTACACATGGTTTTCTGTCCAAGGTTAAGAGCATTAAGTTATAATTCCTTAGTGTGAGATATGCCCTCACTTTACTGGAAAAGCTGCTTCGCATTATTTCTTTCTACTCAGCATGAGATTGTTATACAATTTTTCAAGCAAGATTACCCACTCCTAATTCAGCATCTTTTCAGTCGTTGGATGTTCCCCAGAAGATGTGTAATAGAAGAATAAGATAATTGAAGATAATAGTAAGGCAAGGCTTCACTTCCCAAAGAATCTCAGACATTCCCTATGAGATTCAAATTAGGAGAGAACGCTGGCCAGTCCCTTCGACGGATGGCTAACCTTTTACTCTACTTGCACCTGGCTAAGCGATATCGCTGAAGTCCAACTTTCAAAGAGATGCAGCGTTTCGGACAGTAGGAAAATATGCCTTCTTTGTGATGTTGTCTGGACTCATTAGAACGCGACAGTTGTCGCTTCGTTTTTGTACAGAACTGTTGATGTGCTTACTAACTGGTTTCGTGAGACTTTCATTTGGAGGAGGATATATTGATTATCTACTCCAGATGTTATCCTGGGATGACCATTATCAACCTTTCTACTCATGTATTCATGGTGTGGAAGACTTTACATGAGCGTGAAACTGTACTTTGGTTGATTCTGAACTCTTCACTGCCATTCGACATACTAGGACCCTCCTCCAGCTTTTCGATCATATTTTCACGTCTGAAGTCATTCAAAGGATATTTTTGAAGCCATATGTCCTGGAAGAACTCACTTTCACTTGCAGCAGTCTTTAAGTCTCTTTTTTTATTGTAGTCTTTATCTGTTTTCGCCTTCCGCATGTGTTTTGAGTACACTCACATCGCTTGTAACGGTTTATTACTGATATTTACCTATGCAGGACCTTTCGACTGAATTGCGTGTTAATTGTGCTGATCACAACAACCTTATCCCCTCTAATTTCATGCTTACCTGGTTACCGTCAGGGGGTTTACCTTTTTTCAGTAAACACGGGTGTCACAATCCCGAGGTACTCCAGTGATCGGTCCTATTATTTCGTTTCCTCTCTCCTCTTCTCTTCTACTTTTTCTTCTTCTTCTCCCTCGTTGTGATTGCCTCGTAAGAGGTTGAGAGCTCCCCTTGAGTACCTTTTGCCGCTCTATTACTATTAGCTCCTCTTGAGGACTAAATCACTCACGTGTTTGCCGTGGTGGATACCCGTGTCCTTGGAAAGGAAGGTCCTGGTAATTGAGGCCCCCAGAGACCAACACATTACTTTGGCCTCTGCTTCAGGTAAACGGGAGGTGTGTTGTGATCCTCAGAACATCAATCAGCTTTATGGATCATTCGATCGGTACATCTACTGGGTGACTTGTTAATGGTGGAGCCAATTAAGAGATGTACTGTGATGCTGGTCAATGTTAAAGTTTAAATGCTTTAGAAGAGTGCATGATGATGGTGCAGTGTCTGGTGGTGTTTGTATTTTAACATCTAATAATTTCCTCAGTACTGTACATCTATTGAATACTACTTTTCAGGCTGTAGCTGTGAAAATTCAACTTACATGTTTGATTACAATCTGTAGTTTATATTTACCACCACCTGATGTCATCCGCCAAGAGGAACTCGATGCATTAGTTGATCAGCTGCCAACACCATTTTTGTTACTCAGTAACTTTAACGGACATAATTCTATGTGGAGAAGTGATGATATCAATTTTCGAGGTCAGCAGATAGAACAGTTTATTCTTGATAACTGTCTCTGTCTGCTTTTCATCCGATTTTCACCAACGAGAAGACATATTTCCATGTACCCACAAGAACGTTTCATTCCCTCAATTTAGCCATCTGTTCTCCATCTCTTCTGCCATTGTTAAATCTAACAGTAGGAAATGATCTGCATAATAGCTCTCATTTCTCTTCCGTCATCTCTCAGACTGGAAATAGTAGTTCAAGACAACGCTTATCTACTTACGTGTACAGTCGGGCAAATTGGACATTGTTTACATAATTAGATGATGTTGATTATGAAGTGGTTTCAATTGAGGATATTGATATTGCAGTTTATAAAATCACCGAAACAATTAAGAGTTCAGCTGATATATCAATTCCTAAGAGTTCTCCTTTACCACACAAGCGTAGCAAACCTTGGTGGAATAAAGAATGCCAAGAACCATTTAAAAAACAGAGGAAGTTATGAGGGTTATTTAGGAGGTACCCCACAACGGAGGATCTTATCACCTTTAAGAGAGCAAAAGCATTAGCTCGCAGAGCTCGTCGTTGAAGTCAGAAGGAGTCTTGTTCTCGCTATGTATCTACAATTATATCTTCCATATCCAGTAAGCAGTTGTGGAGAAAAGTGAAAGCAGCCAATGAGATTTATAAGGATTTTTTATTCCTATTTTAAAAACCAGAGCTGCTGTATACTCTTCTAATGAAGACATTGCTAATGCCCTTGGTGAAATGCTTGCTAGTGTCTCAAGCAACGACTCTTACGGTCCTTCGTATTTTAAGACTAAGAGTCACGCTGAGCGAACACCAATTCGTTTCAACCACGGTGAAGCCTTGACTTACAACTGCGAATTTAGGATGTTGGAATTGAAGAGAGCATTAAAGAAGCCCATGACCAGAGCAGGATCTGATGGAATCAGCTATTAAATGCTTCGAAATTTAAGTCCAGTCTCCCTATTGAACGTATTGTTTTTGTTCAATATGATCTGGACTTAAAAGAAATTTCCATCTTCTTGGAATGAAGTAATAGTGATTCCGGTTCTTAAGGCTGGTAAAGATTCTTCAGATCCTTCACATTATCGACTAATAGCTCTGACAAGCTGCTTTTGTAAGACTCTCGAACGTATGGTCAACGTTCGTCTCGTATATGTCATAGAGAAAATAAATGTATACATATTAATCAATGCGGCTTCCGTAAAAGGAGATCCACTCTTGATAATGTCACATATTTGGAGACCCAAATCCGCAATGCTTTTGAGTGAAGGAACCATCTGGTATCTTTTTTCTTTGACATAAAGAAGTGTTACGACCCTACATGGCGACATGGAATTCTCCGTTCATTATATAATTTTGGCTTTCGGGGTAATCTTCCGATATTCCTACAAATATTTTTAAGCTCCCACCTTTTTAAAGTTCGTATTGGAACAGTTTTTTTCCAATATTTTTATTCAAGCCGAGGGTGTGCCCCAAGGCTCGATTTTAAGCGTCACCATTTTTAGCCTATTCATAAGTGACATCCTCCATCACTTACCACCTTCTGCAAATGGTACACTTTATGTTGACGACCTGCAAATATCATGTCAGGGTTAATTGAGAGACAACTGCAAACAGCAGTTAGTAAACTTGCTGCATGGTGTGCTGAGAATGGCCATACATTATCACCTAGCAAGAGTAGATGTATCCACTTCTGTAGAAAGACTAGCCTTCACAATGATCCTGTTATTAATATCAACAACATCTCAATAGAAGTAGTCAATGAAATAAAATTTCTGGGAATTATCTTTGACAGAAAATTAACCTTTCTTCCGCATGTTTCACATTTGCGGAAGAAGTGTGAGCGATCGCTTAATATCCTCAAGGTGCTTTCAAATACATCTTGGGGTGCAGATCACACATCATTATCTTGGATTTATCAATCATTGATTTTATCCAGCATTGACTACGGATGTATTGTTTATGGATCAGCTAGATCTTCCATTTTACGAAGATTGGACACAGTTCATCACTCTGCTTTAAGGATATGTTCTGGGGCATTCCGCATACCAACCGTTTAGAGTCTATACGTTGTATGTCATCAAATACCGTTATACCTGAGATGAATGCAGCAGTCTCTCAGTTATTATGCTAAAATCATGTCGACCCTTGATCATCCGTTACGTTCCATGGTTTCTAATGCCTCTTTAAAGTGACTATATGATGCTCGTCCATTGAGCATCCATTTTTTCTCACACTAGCCAAATCACATCTGGGACTTTCAGACCTATGTGATGTTCGGATAGAGATAATTGATACTTTTGCTCATCCTACTAAGTATGATCCAACAATTAAATTCGATAACACTTGCTCAGTTTCGAAAATTAGACACAACACCTATTGTTTTTCAACAGCTATTCCTCTCATCGCTGTCAGTATCAGTCATACACACCTGTATTCACAGATGGTTCTAAAACAGCAGGGCATATAGGCTGTGTTTTTATTAATAACACAGTTTTTAGCCGCAGTCTTCATCCGTCCTGCTCCAGCTTTACTGCTGAAGCAACAGCCCTATACTACGCGCTTCAGCATCTGAATATTTGTATATATACTGTCATCATGAGTATTCTGTAAGCTTTGAGAAACAATAGTTTTCTTTGTCATTCGGTTGTGTCAAAGATTTTCAGAGCATAAGAATCCCTTACTGGCAAGGGATATGACATTATATTTTGTTGGATACCAAATCACGTAGGTCTTGATGGAAATGAGAGAGCAAAGACTACTGCTGCAAAGACTACAGTAGATTTATTTTTACCATTGGTTCCGCTCTCTGATGTGAGAAAAGATATAAGAAGTTTTACATATGGTCTTTGGCAGCAATTGTGGAATATGCAGGTCGGCAACAAGTTACATACCATTTTCTCATTCCTCACCTCATTATCAGTCGTATCGTTATGAAGTACTGATGTAAGATTAACTCACCTTTGTATCGGACACACACATTTCACACAGACGTTTGTTTCTAAGTGAGCTAAATCCATGGTGTTAAACGTGTGTGACGAACCATTTATCGTTTATCATATTTTAATTTCATGTCTAGATATTAAATAACAACGTTTACACTATTTTAATATACTAATATTTTAACTTTAATAAGGGATCAACCTCACAGAAACCTATTCGCTTTTTTAAGGGCAATAGCTTTTTTACATTATATTTAGTGTCTATTTTTTAAATTTTAAAATTATACTTTGATATTTCTTTTTTTATATTTTATCAATAGATTTTAAAATTACATAAATATTTATTTGTGTTTTTTAAAGTTCTTTGAGTCTTAAAAAATAATAATTAAAAGAAAATTAAATAATAAAAAAGAAAATTCTTGGCGCAGCATGTCCATTTTTTGACCTTGCGCCATAAAACCCAACCATCCAACTATGGTTATCTGGTTAAAATTTACATTATTGCCTAAGTATTTTATTGCAGAGTATAGGAATTACAAAATTCAATTTAGCTATACATTCGAAAACAATAAGATATGTAAAAATAATAATTAATTACGTAAATGAAAAGTTATACAAGATGCTTGCAAATGGAAATATGTATCAAATAGTCAGATTCATCGGGGAATGCTAACTCTCATATATTTTTATTTACGTGATTTCGGAATGTCAGGGCATGATTGTTTTGTATCCTTGTCAGAAAATCATATATTAGTGCCACCTAAGTCAATACAGCTTGATGGGACTTACAATGTTGTATCTCATTTTCATTTGTATTTTACTTACTGTTTTCTATTTATTCCATCAAATTTAATATATATATATATATATATATATACATATATATATATATATACATATATATATATATATATATATATATATATATATATATATATATATATATATATATATATATAAATAATATATATATAAATATATATATATATATATATATATATATATATATATATATATATATATATATATATATATATATATATATATATATATATATATTATTTATATATATATATACATATATATATATATATATTTATATATATATATTATTTATATATATATATACATATATATATATATATATACATATATATATACATATATATATATATATATATATATATATATATATATATATATATATATATATATATATATATATATATATATATATATATATATATATATATATATATATATATATATATATATGTATATAATTTTAATAATTTAAACAAGATTGTAATGTTTTTAATCTAAAGAGTATAAATTTATATAATACTGCTATTTCTACATTGTTACTTTAATAGCAAAAAGAAGCAACCTTGAATTTTGGCAGGTAATATATAAAATGAAGCTTTTTTATTTAAGTGATGATACAAAAGTAAAATGTTAAAGATTTAACAAAATCCTTGCATGAATATAATACTTCAATTTTGTTTTTCTATAAAAATATATCATCAGGACTTATAAAGAAATAAACAAGAAATTTGTAATTAACTTTTATAATAAGCTGTTTCGTGATATTATTTTTAAGATACATAAGAATAAAACGTTTTGTTACATTATTTCTTAAAAATAAACAAAACTGACTGCAGAAATTTCATGTGCTTAATTTCTTTCTTTTTATTCGCTTACGATTATTAGATAGAATTTTTTTCAATTAGTTAAGTGAAAAACATTTAATTCTGCTTAATTTGGTTAAGTTGAATCCTTTTAACATTTTAAAATTGCTTGATTTTTTGAAATTGATTAAATTTTGAAATTGAAATTGATTAAGAAATAAAAGAATGGAAATTCACCCTGTTTGAGTGTAATTCTATTCTACATTTTTAAGAATGTATATTGTGTTAGCATGTGATTTTTTATGTTAAATCAAATGTATGTGTTACAGAATTTGTTTTTACACATACTGTTGCCAGTGCCTCTGCATTATGGAAAATTTATCAATATCCTTAAAAAAATGTGGATTTTTGATTCGATTTTGGTCAGAAAACGATACTCCAAACTCATGGAAGGGTAGTGCTCTTGCCTTTGGTTCAACAGCTTCACTTTGGGCTTGAATCTTTTTATTGGTTTGAAATCCTCTGTAAATTGTAGGTACCTAATTAACCCTCACGTGCAATCAATAGCTGTTGAGCAAACAACAAAAAATATCAATGCATATAAATAGCCAATACCAAAAGAAAATATAAAAATTGATTTTGGGACTATTAATTGGAATAGGGTTTTGTTGCACAAAAAAATCGTAAGCTCAGGCAATATGGGATTATTTATTTTGGTTTTTGTTCTTCGATTAATGACCCATTTTTAGACACGAAGATTAATCGAGGGCTGAAGTTTACAATTTGAAGTGGATTTTGAGTCACTTCAGTATTCAATTTTAGGTGGAAATTGAACTCACTATCACAGATAAACCAAAAGTCAGAAATGATTACTTAGCGGAGATGTATGGGAATAACTTTCAAAATCTGAAAACAAGAATTTGTTCTTACTAAAGTTGGAAATGTGTTTAATGTTGGGCAGACTTTAAACCTTAGTAAAAATATGAAAGTCCTTTTAGCTCATTTCTCTGCCATCATATTTATTTTTGTTTAGATTATCACTGCAATTATTATTTCTTTTTAAATTGAGAAAAACTGCAAAACTTTCAAATTGCTTTCGAAAACTTTTTCTCTATTGTTTTCAAGATTGTGACGCTAAGTGTAGTATATTGGCAGATATGTATTGCAAGTTCTTTCATTCTGAATCTGATATTAATTTTAATAAGTGTTGCTACCACTATTATCAAAATAATTATATCCTTTGTCAAAAACGTAACTGAATATCTCATCCTGGTTATTTGCATAATATTAAATTGATGTAGCAATTAATGTTTTATAAGAAATTATTTTATTTAATAATTATATAACAAGAATTTTTCATGACCCATTAAAAAGGAATATTTCAATTGAATGGAAATATCTGGTTTATATGAGATGATTATTCCCTATTTTACAACTCTTTAGATCTATCACAGATGTTTACTGATCTTTAAACAATATTGATTTAAACAATTTTTTTGAAAATGAATAATTCTTACGCATTTTATGCAAGAATTTCCAGTAGCTTGTGGAATGAACTAGACATTTTATACAAGAAATTAGAAAAAGTACTTTGATATAAATTTTAACAAAATAATTACATTTACGATAGTCATTTACATTGTTATTTCAAATAAATCTTACATTTGTAAATAAATTCCCTTTTAGAAATAGTTTTCTACTTTATAAACAAGTGTTCATATTAGTAATTTTTTCTATTTTCACGAATTATGGACTTATTAAATTTGTCTAATGCAAAATTTTGCTAAATTTAATAACATAAATAGACAATTATAGTCTGAAAATTTTCCTTATAGTTTTTACTTTTTCTATATAATTTAGCGAAATTATAAATATAATAAAGGAAATCATATCGTTCAACGTAAGGGATTTACCTAAATATAATCGATGATATAAAAGTATATTTATAATTGTTATCACAGCATTTAATAAAAAATAACATTTACGCTTAATCCCAATATATGGGATTTATCTTTTAAGTATAAAATGGTACGTTATTTTTTCCAAGAAAGTTTATTGAAATCTTTAAACGTAAAAAAATGCCTTAAGAAAGATCAAATATCTGGAATATTGCTTTTCATAAAAATGTAAGCCAAATTTTAATGATTACTTGCTGTCATTGAAGCAAGCAATATTTATTAAGTCACGATATACAAACACTATAAGTGATTTTCTTATAGTTGACGTATATGATCAAAAATGAATCAATGTAAAAAGAAAAATAAACTTTTCAACTGATAGGAGAATTTGAATATATTCTTAAAAGTTTATTCATTTCAGCAATATTATTTTGGTGTAAGTCAGGAATAAAATATTAAGTTTATTTGATGGATTTGAAAATATTTAATTCTTTTCCAAAGGATATAATTGTAAAAACCATGTGTCACTGTCTTTATTTACAATAAACAAATATATTAAAAATGTAAGCAGTAATTTCAAGTATTAGAATTCTCCAAATACATCATTACTTGCGAAAAATAAAGAAAGTTTTGTACTTTTCATTTCCTCAATTTTATATAATTTGTTAAAGTTAATATTTGTCACATATTTTTCTTAAAGTACATTAACTCTTTCTTAGTTATTTTATTTTTTGTGTTATCATATATTTTCATATTTCATACCCTTTTATATATTTTTTCATTTTGTCTTACGTTGTTATTTCTGTGACATAATATATTATGCAGAAAAATGTAATTTTTCTCATAGAATTTATCTTATTTGAAAATTTTTGTTTAAAAATATTTGCTAATCTTTTAGTTCATTGTAATTGATGTTTTAAGAAATAAAGATATCTATTTTAAACTATAAGTTGCTTATGTATAAGAACTATATAAAATTATCCCTATCGAAATAAAAGAATGTGAGCACTTAATATAGAATATAATTTGTTTTAATTTTTTAAAAAAATGCGCAAAACAATTTCGACACTTTTGAGATTATAACAAGATAAACATTTATTACATAATATGTTCTACATGCCATGATGAAAGATAATTAAATAATTTTTTATGTCATTTATAGCTAAAAAAAGTAGTTATAGTAAATGCATATATTTGTTTATAAGCAAAGATATAAATTTTAACATTTGAATGCCATATTGTAATTTAGAATTCAAGTATATTTCCCATCTATTAAAATATGCAAATTTCTCTTTTATCATTTTTTGTTAATAATATCTTTTATTAATGTTGTACCAGATTTACATAATAAAAATTGATAAAATATTATCATATATATATATATATATATATATATATATATATATATATATATATATATATATGTATATGTATATGTATATATATATATATATATATATATATATATATATATATATATATATATATATATATATATATATATATATATATATATATATATATATATATACGTACGTATATATATATTCATTAACTTATCTTATTAATGCTTCAGTTAAATGCGTAAGGATGTGTCTAAAATATATAAACACAGTAAAAACATTAATAAAATATTAAATATAAAAATCCTCAGAATTACATGAATCCTTTGTAAACATATTCAAATACTACATAAATGTCTTGATTTTCAATTAAAATATAATTGTAGCATTTAATCGCATAAAATTCTCTATGACATTTTTGGCCGAGTCATATTTTTATTAATTTTATGGAATCATTCCTTGACAATTAGTTTTTAGTAGTAATATTGATTTATTTCTGTTCAAATAATCATAGTGTGCTTATTTTATATTTAATTAAGAATCAAATTTTGTTCATATTATGTCTACCGGAAAGTTCTGCCCATTGATCAATGAGAATATTGCTAAAACCGTAGAGAGAAATATCTTTTTCTGACAACATATGAGATCGCAAAAAGCGTAATTTAGCTCAGCAAACTATTTCGGATCATAGAATTGGTGTGGAAATATTGAAAGTGTATACCACATGAATTGGGTCAGAAGATATTTGATAATCGAGTCATCACATGCCTATCTCTGCTTGTTCAGAACAAAATCGAGTCCAGCTTAAACCGGATGATAACTGGGGAGGAAAAGTGGATGACATACTAAATTATCGTAAGAAAAAAGGTATATTGTGCGGAAAACCTAGCCCTTTAAACATTAAAACAAACATGACTCCGAATAAGAGAATGTTGTGTATAGGGTGAGGCTCATATTGTATTGGTCCTCAAATGCCTCACCATTTGAGGACCAATACAATATGAGCATAAAAAAAAAACAACGAATAACTCAATGTGGAAAAGTGTTGTCAGAAACTGGATAATTTAAAGTGAGCAGTCCAAAAAAAGAGGCCGACAGTGTTCCAAGAAAGAGGCCAAGAGTTCGTCAAAAAATTGCAGAACTAGGCTTGGAAATTCTGTTCCATACACCATATTCTTCGGACAAATCACCCTCCAACTATCACTTGTTTTTATCTTTAGCGAATTTTTTGAAGGGCAAAAAATTCAAAAATGAAGAATATGCCAATGAAGCACTGTTTCAATATTTCGCATGAAAAGATGAAACATTTTCGATAATGGGGTATACAAATTTCCCTCACACTGGCGAGAAGTCAATAATATTGTCAATTATATTATTAAATAACATTTATTGTGACGTTACGAAAAATTTGTATTTTGTTTTATTCCAAAAACAAGCAGAATTCTGAGGTAATACTTCTCTGTTAATTTCGTATAAAATACTTCGCTTTTTTGGTCTCACTTAAAAATAATAACCTTGAAATTAATTTGGGGTATGTGAAGTAAAGTAATTAATCTTTGAAAGTATCTAAACTTCCGTGCTGTTATATAATCCGTTATAACGAAACTTAAGTTTCTTTTATCTTCAACTTCTGCCATTAAAAAACTTATCTTTTAGTCTTAGTTGAAATAGAAAATTAATTAACTTTTAAGATGAAACTGTTTAATTAATAAAAAATAGTTCAACCTGATAATGACATTAAAATCAAAATATACGAAGAATTATATATTGTCGTATTAATTTTTCTTCTTGTCTTCAAAATATATATATAGATATTTCATTCACCCACTATGAGAATTCCTTATTAAGAACAGTGAAAATAATTATTTTGACCATGAATACCAGTAAAAATTATTTAAATTTTTCCTTTAAATATATAAAATTTAGAAATTGAAATTTTAAGAAAATTATCTCAAAATATTATCCATTACAAAAATTAAAATGAAACTAAATATATAATCCTATAGTATTTATTACCCATTATAAAATTTAAATCCTTAATATGTTTCTAATATAATATTTACATTGCTAATTTAATACATAATATTATTTTATTCCTCACATTTATATGGCATATTATTAATAATACATACGGTTATTTCTTCTATATAAAAATTTTATAATGTGAATATATATATATATATATATATATATATATATATATATATATATATATATATATATATATATATATATATATATAAACATAGCATACAAATAAAAATCAAATATTTAAAAACGTAAGCAGCTAACATTTTCCTCTCTCTCTCTAGTTACTAGAAATAGAAAAGCGCACATCAGTGATAAACTACTTTTATTTACTTCCTCAATATCAAAATTTTACATCATGGTATGGTGTTATGGGGATATTTACAGTTTTCTTAGAGAACATATGAACATTATGATTGTTTTTAATATCTGAAATGTCTTATATATATATTGTGGTGAAAGGACAACTAAGTTTACAGTTACAAATTTTATCACAATAACACCGCAATTGACCTATTATATAAAAAGGGAAGATCTACAAGTGCAGGAAAACAACTATGTGTTCGATCTTAAATGAAACTTCAACTTTTTATACTTGGAAACTATAAGTTTACTTTCTTAAATTAAGTTTGCTTCATGTGTATAAGAAGTTATTAAAAATAATCTGTAAAGGAAAACAAATTAGATGTTATTTTAGGCGAAAAGATGTAGAGAAGAAAATTCTTTTTTATTTATTTTCCTTAATTTTATAGTAAATGCTTTTATAATTATCTTCATGATTATAAATTATATATTTATAGCACAAAATATTTGTTTATTAAAAATGAACATTTTGTCTAATTTTTACGAATGCATGCATACATCCTTCATTTTGTCATCTTATTATAAATTGTAAAAGCAGATGTCCAATTATTTGGATCCATTACTTATTCATGAATTAAATTCGCATTTCATAAACGTGATCCAAAAGATAATGCTTATCAAAGTAAAATAAAAAACAGTTTTATAAGTTCAAAAAAGAAATTAATTTCAAATTACTGTTGAATGTAATTAAAAATAATATAAATATAATTCATTATTTGGAATAAAATAATTTATGTTTTTGAGAAAATAGCGCTTTTATAACTTAAGAACTGTAAACGTATCATTTATTATAATAATGTATGTAAAAAAGCCATCTACAAAAACTTTCTGTGTGGAATTAGTCAAATCCATAAAAATAAAATCTTATTCTGTATTGTTTTAAATTTTATTATAATTTTCTTATAAAAATTTAAATTTCATTAAAAGTTTATTATTTTTTAAAAGTATGATTTAACGATTGATAATGAGATCATCTTTTAGCAAAAGGTTTATGATGAAGATTAACCTTTTGCCATTTATCGGTCATGCTACTTATTTGCAAGAATCAGCTTGTTTGCTCAAACGTGACTTATCTAAACGTAGAATCAATGGCTGCTGAATCTGCATTTGCTTGACAAGAATAATGATAACTAATGTATTGAATGGAAGCATAGATCTCTCTGATAAATAAGCTTTTGTCTGATAAATAAATTGCCAGTATACAAAAAAATATTATAGTTGAGTATCCCCTTTGGATATTCTTAAAAATGGGATTTTTGCCTCTCAGAATTAAATATTTCTCAATAATTAGTATTGATTATAGGTATCCCTTCAATTATTCTCCTACATTACCATATATGTGGTAATGTAGATCATATGATCTACATTATCGAAAAAGCTCTCATAGACATTTCAGTTAAATATCGCTGAAATTTAGTTAAATATAAATGAAAATGTTAAAATATGGAAACGAATTGTAGGTGTATGTATCCTTACGATGTTATAGTTCTTTTTAACATGTACTATAATCTGATAAATTCTAAAATTAAAAATATTAAATTATAGCAAAATTTATTAAACCAGTCTTCTGGTATGAGAAATATTTATTTTATTACTCCACAACGCGTAATTAAAAAAATGTATGATAAGGATGATAAAAAGCTTTTAGTGTTAAGATAGTTAATTACGTTGTTATTAAGATTAGATATTTTATATGGAAGAAAATGTAAAGAAATCGTTTAAAACGCGATAGAAATTAAGTAAAATTGTTAATATTACACTATTTCACATCGATTTCTGAAATTTTTATTCCATTAAGAAATTCCTAAAAACAAAATTCTGAATTTCTAATTTTTTTGTTTTTCAATTGCTTTAGTCATTTTTGGAAATTCTAAATAGTAATGGAAAAATTTAAAAATATTATGCTAGGTATATATATATATATATATATATATATATATATATATATATGCCGATCAAGTCACACTTGTCTAGTGGTCAGCGTGCCTGACTACGGATAAGGATGTCCTGGGTTCGAATCCCGGTTCGGGCATGGATGTACTTTTTCTCTCTCTATCTATCCTGTCTTTGTCCTTTCCTTGTATGAATGAGGTGTGAATGGTTGCCTACCCTATAAACGGGTACCTATGGCATGTGTGTAGAGCAAAGTCGTATTTTCACCTTCATGGTGCTCTGATTAAAACGAAAGACGCTCCCAATCGATTTAATTCGCCTAGAATAGCGAGCTTGACTTGTCCAAGCGTCATTAGTAAACCACAAACAACAACTACAAAATATATATATATATATATATATATATATATATATATATATATATATATATATATATATATATATATATATATATATATATATATATATATAAAGCTAAACCAGTGGCACAACAGGTCATGTGTTGGCAAATTCCAACAATGCTTACATCTGTTTTCCTGACCGAAGCCCCTGTGAAGTGAAGTATATATCACAATAGATTAGGTAGTCACTCTTAAGAGAAACCCTGTGTTTAGTTGCTAAACATGCTTGGTACTGAGTTTATCAACCCACTGATGGGATTAAAGACTGAGTCGACTTTGCCCAACCCGAGTATCGAACTTAGGACTAATGCCATGGGAGTGTGAAGCGCTACCATTAAGCTATTTATACGTATATAAACTGCAAATTTTTCAGTTTTATTTTTATTAAAATATTTATTTAAGAGAAACAAAGCTTTTTATTCTGTATATCTCATTCCATAGTGCAAAAATTTAAATGCAACTTTAAAATTGTAATGATTTATCATAGTTTTATTTCTTTATAGAGTTATGGCGTCATTCTTCGTGAAATTCTAGTGTTAAGATCATTTTATAATCTTAAAGTTATCTTTCCATTTTATCGGCATCGAAATTTTTGTCACTCTTTTCCAGAAACTAAAACAGTCCAACAACTTTAAGCTAAGCAATAAATGGTATCATTTAGTTTCCCTCCACTGAGACATTTACTTCCATTTCGAAGAAAATATTAAGTGCTATCAAAGGCTGAAAGATAAGTGCCAAAATGTTTGCGTGGCCAAGCACTTACACAGCTGCTAAATCCCAATGGAAATAACAAGGGAAAAAGAAAAAGTAAACAGAGGGCTTCCTTTAATAAAACTGAAATATTTATTTACTTTTTTGGTCAGTCACAGTTTGTGTTAGAATACATAACCTCGGTGTAACAATGGCTAGATATTATGAAAGAAGTTGATTCGAAGATAGTGATGAATACATTTCTTCAATACTAACATTATAGCCATTACTTTTATTTGAGACATGTTTGGCAAATAAATTGGAAGAAGAATGCGTGTATTTTTTAAGGTAAAACATACTTAAATATATAACACTTCATTTCTCTAAAAAGTCATCTTTTAAAATAGATACAGTATTTAATTTGAATATTTCTAATTATTTTATTTGAATTTTACTATAATAAATTTTTGAGATGTTTATTTGCAGAACCAAAATGTTATCACATGTAATTCATGAAAGGAAAGATTTTATTCTGAAAAGATGAATATTACTTTAATGTACTTACTTTCCCAAACAGTAATTTATCTTAAAAATTTGTTGCACATTTAGACCTTAAATAGCTTTAATTTAATAAATTTTAAATAAATTAAACTTTTAGAAAGAGATACAGATTATTATTTCATTCGATATAATAAGAATGTGAAGCGAGCTCCAGTGGCTCAGTAGCTTCACGCCGCTTCCCGTAAGCTCAGCAAAGTGAAGCATCATTTGCCGCAGTGGTTGGGAGGGTGACCACGGTGTACTCTCCTTCACTGGGTTGCTGGAGCTCCGTCGGTTGGGAACGTGTCCACGCTAATATGTGACGTCCAAACTCCTCCTGCTGGTGTAGCGGGGATGTGGAGAGGAGGGTGCCAGCTCAGGTGTGGCCTAGTCACCTGACTGTGGTTCAAAATTACGAGGCACCATAAAAGGAGCAAAGTCGTACTTTCACCTTCGTGGTGCTCTGATCCAAACGAAAGACGCTCTCTATTGACTTAATTCGCACAGCCAAAGGCATAGCGAGCTTGGCTTGTTCAAGTGTCATAAGCAACAACAACAGAATATGAAGCAAATTCTTTAATAAATGGTAACATTCTAATTTTTTTTTCTCGTAGTAGTTACATGAGTCTTTCATATTTACATATTGCATCATAATTTCATACAATTTTCATGCTTAATTTGTTAACAATATGTGAAATTCATAAGAAAATACCTTATTAAAAAAGAAATATTTCATTAATGAAGATCACAGGAATCACTGAATAAGACTTATTTCTGAAACTAATATCCATTGACACTCAACTTTAGTAGGCCCAATGAAAATGTTTTAAATTGTTGTGAAGCTTTAAATTTTATAATTTTTTGGCTGGAATTTTGCTGAATATATTAGATAATAAAATGTTTTGTGCCGCCAAAGATGATAAGTATAATTGTAATTTTAATTTAAAAAAATTCTTGAAAAAGATTAAAAAATGTCGTAAGTGATAGTGTAATTATTTTAAATAACTTCGTAGTGTATAGTGTGCTAATCACATTTATGTGCTCAGTGAAGTTATTAAATTACTTTAGCTCGGAAATGGAAAGGAAATTTTAATTCCAACTTAACGGAAAATGGAAGAGATACATACTTCTGATTGTCTTTAAGAAAAATCTACAAGGATAATTAAATATAATTAAATGTCTTATTGAATGCTAAATTTGGTTTTTACAATGTAATGGAGAGATATCTTTCAATAGTACGTGCTTACAGCTCTATGATAAATTCTTAACCACAACCAGTGAAGAACATGGAAAAATCTTTCAGTCATGAAATTGAATAATCTGTTATAGCTTTCTTGAAATAAATGAATAATACATCATGCAATCTATTTGCAAATGTGCCATTTTTCAACATATAACATTACATTTTTCTTCTTTTTTTTAAAAAAAATAAACTTTATATTGGTTATGTAAAGCAAAATCAGGAATAAAAAATATAATTAGTATAATATTTTACTTAATTGCTTCCAAGTAATCGGCATTCATCGAAAAATTCCTTATTTGCTGACAACATCAATTTCACGAGACATTCATTTTGTGAAATAAAACTGGTTTGAAACAAGATTTATTCCCTTTGATAATTTCATCTAATTCACTGAATGCCTTTTCATACTCTAAATAATTTCTCATGTGACTTAATGAGCAAATATCCTGTATTTCAATTTAAAGACATAGAAGATGGGGTGTGGTTTGAGTTTTTTCCAAAGCATCGTAAACATACCCTAGAGCATTAAGGAGATTTTTCATTAATTATCCAAAATAGCATTTTTTTTTCTTCAGAAAAACATCAGGAAATTTATCTCCATAAGGTTTTCTTAAATCTCATAAAAATTAATTTCAAACGTTAATGGAAATTAGCGTATATTAATTATGAAAATATGTTAAATGTGAAGTGCGACACAATTTATGAAACAGATATTTGCAATTTTACACTACAAATAAAATCCTTTGTTCATATGTCGTAAATAAATTTTTAATATGAATAATTATGCATTTAGATAGTTATATTTTTCTAAAAATTAGTTTAATTTTTTGTATTCGTTTTTCTACGATACATGAAATTATTTCATACACATGCTGAATATATCAATTAGTCACATAATTTAATTGTGAAAAATTATTCGTAGGAAAACTTTATTTAACTTTTACTTGTCAAATTCATTCACATAATTTAATTTTTAAACTTAACAGAAAACATGTATCAAATTTTAGGATAAAATATTTAATAGTTTAAAATTTTTATAAGATAAATTTATTTGCTATTCATGAAATAAAATATCATTTTTTTTCTACTACTAATGTTCCGAGTTGGTACCCAAATCGTTAGTTTTCTGTTTATGGTTCATCAGAGCGTGGGTTTAATTCCCACTTCAAGATAAATTCCGAATGATTTCTCAAAAATATATATGGATTTACATCATTTCTCAAAAATATTCAGTATATAATAAGTCTCTAAATAAATAAAAACTTCATATTTTTCTTTCAGAGAAACAAAAACTTTTTGCCTTTTTTCATAAGCCAATTCATCCTAGATAAATCATCTTTTAATCTTTATTTCTCGTATCTGAATTTTTTCCTCACTAATTTTTTTCTAGATGACTTAGCATAATTCTGTTATTAATTTAATCTTTAATTTCAATTTTATAATTTATTGTAGCTAATGTTTTACATTAGCTATTCGGCAGTGAAAGTCATAAATTCATCTCATTTTCCCTCTTAACTTTTTCTTACTGATAAAATATTTTCGAATATGGAGCTTCAATTTTTTAATCTTGCAATATCTTTAGTTAAACTCTTACTAAGATTTTTAATATATTTTTTAAGATTTTATTTTATAAAACTTAGATAATAACTTAAATTTTAACTATACATTGAGGATAATATATTTCTAAGACATATTTCATTTACACAACCGCTTAACCATACAATGGTAGAAAAATATTTGTCGGGCATCAGTATTTTACATTGATTTTTTCTTTTATCTTTAAAACAGAGAATAGAATATTTTGAAATTTATGTATTTATTTAAAGATAAAGGATCTAAGAACATTGATAATTTTAACAATTATATTGAAAGATTATTGATTTTAATATGAATTAATTTGATTTGATTTCAGTATAATAACTAATTTAATATGAATAATAAATTATTACATACTAATTCTTTTTATAAAACTGATTTTGCATTTTTTATGGATGTTATTGTATTTTATTGCACTTTTGTGATTATTTTGACTTCATAACAAAAATGGAAATAGATAAATATTAATCAATGTCATAAATTCGTTAAATTTTATTGTAAAAATTTGAAACTCAAACGATAAGCTAAAATTTCCCAACATTTTAAATATATTGACGCACGTGTTTAGAATATTATAGTAAATCATTTGTAAGCGTTTCATAATTTCATTTTAAATTGTCCATTAACACATTTTTTGCGTTCATTTGAAAAGTTTAAAAAAGCATCTGTAATTAATTCTTTATAAATTATATTTAAGTGATAGCAAAAATTGAATTTATATTTTTTTCCGCTTTTTCTTTAGCGATTAATTTTACGGTTTATTTTATATTGAAAAAGTTCAAAGAATTTTCTAGATTGAGTTTTAGATTTTAAATTTCTTTTTTTATTAATATTTTCTAGACTTAATTCAAATAACAAACGAATTTTTTTCAAAAGACTTAATTTACATAAATATTTGTTTCTATAAGAGCTTAATAGCTACTATCAAATAAAAACTTTATTAAATATAACTTCAGATTTTGAATTTAAATAAGTGGTATTGACAATATGGAGATTTTTCATGAGATTAAAGAAACTCATTCTTAATGTCTGAACTAAATAAAAAAATACCAAAATCTTTAAATAATCATCTTGCATTTTCTCTTTTATTGATGAGAAAATATTAGTCTTAAAATTATGAAGATAAAAATATTCTCTAGACATCTTCGATGCTCTTTATAACTCCTTAAGAAAGTTTCCTGTTAATAAGAGCTGATATTTCTGAGTAGAAAAGAAGTTGATTCCGTCTTAAAAGCTTTTCGAGGTGCTTCTTTTGAGTGAAATAGGAAGAAAATTTCTGTCATTTCTTCTCTCTTTTATTATAAACTCAGAATGTGCATTAAATAATTATTACAGTGATGAATTAATGCATGGATTTTTTAATAAATAATTATTCTTATTGATTTCTTAAATACATATTATTTTATACTTCAATATGTAATTGATTTGGACATATTTATTAAAGAATTTCTTTAATAGTTCAAAGTTTTTTCTCTTTTAGTATTCTCATCTCAGTTTTTTATACAGATTCAGCAACAAATGAAATAATCAGAAGGTTTAAACAAGCATGTTTGGAATTCATAAATTCTTGCTTATCAAAATTTCTGAAATGATTATGAAAATTAAAAGGAATTCTATTCATAAATTAATTATTTTAATTCATTATGAGCACGCATTTTATGTAATTACGAATAAATGAGATTTATATCTAATATAAGGAAGATAAATTTTAAAAATTAATAAATTCATTGAGAGTTACATTGTATAAACTTATAAAAAATAATTCTATTTGGCGTAATGAAG
Source organism: Latrodectus hesperus (assembly GCA_037975125.1). Taxonomy (NCBI): domain Eukaryota; kingdom Metazoa; phylum Arthropoda; class Arachnida; order Araneae; family Theridiidae; genus Latrodectus; species Latrodectus hesperus. The sequence goes on from CM075852.1 coordinate 124,797,505, forward strand.
TATTATAATTCATTTAGAAACAATAAATTTTCATTTGAACTTCTAATTATAGATCAAACACGATTTAAAGGATAATTTTACTGTCTTTATGATCTACGTTTTATTAAGACTTATAGACTTAATTATCTATTAAGTAAAGGATTTCATAGCCATTTATTAAAAAATAATTTAGCCAATAATTGTAGTGTTGAATATATAAGTTTAGAGAGAATAATATTTAAAGTAATCATGTAATTTTGGCTTAGATAACATTTTTAGCAATACTTTTGTGAATACAAATGCTCTAGCCATTTTATTAAATACATATACAAAATTAAGTTACATAAAACATTAAAAAATACATAAATTAAGACATACAAAAACTTAAAATACAACGAAAAATGTATTTAATATCCAATTCATTAGAAATATTTTTATAAAGATGTACACTATTATTCATAAAGAGATATTATTTATCAAGAGATTCAGTGTAGAAGCGGGTATTTCTTGGATTGGTGAAAAATTTGTCGATAAATATAAGCAATAAAATTAAATTTTTTGTTGCCTTGATATTTTTAGTGCTTCAACTAATGTAATTTTAGGGTTGTCATTTTCTTATTCACATTTTGGCGCCTATCTATTTATCAAAAAATACGCCAAAAGATCAAGGGGTACCTGTAAGTGAATTTCGAACGAGAATAACAATTTTTCAAATAACAAATATATAACGTCTCTTTAATTATATTATATTGTTTGATTTTGGTAATAAATACCATTGTTGAAAAATATTGTTTTTAACTGTTTTCTCAATTGTGTTTAAACTTTAAGGGTAAATATTTCTTGAAATAAGACAATAGTATTGCTTGTGTTAGACCCTATTAAAATGATTTCCTTATTTTATATTATGAAATTAAGTATTTATTTATTTATTTAACCTTTTCAATTAACTTTCAAGAAAAAGGGATGTAAAATTTATAATATACTGAGACTCCCTAAAAGTCTTAGAAGTGTTGTGTTCATTAGATTATACTACAGATGTAATGTAAATTTAGAATATATTCTTCAAGTTACATGAGACCTTGTGCAACTAATTCTTTCAGAAGTTTAAAATTATAATTAAATATTCTATATTTATCGTGAGTGTGACTTTTACGAAACAAAAAATTAAATTTCACAAATAAAACTGCATTTTAAAAACTTGTTTAGAACTATTAAAAAAGAGTTTTATAATTTACATACACTAATGACGAAATGAAGAATTTTTAATATACATGTGATTCTTTTATGTGTTGTGTAAAAACAAGAATTAATTAATTTTTAAATTACTGTGGTTAAAGCACATGGAAAGCTTAATTTTTGGTTTACGTAATTTCAAACTGCTTTATTTTAAAAATTAAAGTAAGGCCAGGTTTTGTTAAAAACAATTATATATATATATATATATATATATATATATATATATATATATATATATATATATATATGTGTGTGTGTGTGTGTGTGTGTGTGTATTAAATCTTTCAGTAGAATCAATTTCTAAAAAAATTCATTATTTACAGGAAATCTAAAATCTTAAAAATATATATTTTTCTAAAGCTCTTAGAATTTGCAAATAATTGAAACACTTTTTATTTCCTAGAATTATATATATGTTTGAAAAATTGTATTTTAGATAGCTACTAAATATCTGAAATTTTGTGGTGGGTAGCAACGTTATATTTTTATATTAATACTATTTTTCTTCTAAGAATTTAAACTTACTTTTATGACGAGTACTATGAATTTTAAAGGACATGATTTACACAATAAATATGCAATATTGTTTAAATTTAAAAAAAAATCTGTAAATAAATCTACTATTGCTCAAATGACGCAGAATATATCTATTGTTACTTGAAGTTTTGATTGTTATCTAATTCTACCGCAACTAATTATTTATATAATGTTTTGTTAATTTCATTTATTTAATGTTTCTCCTATAGATTTTTTGGTACTTTTCCATTTCACCGGTGCAGGCGATAAAGTCGCCAAAAATTAAACAACCGGCGCTAGAAGGAATATCTCCGCTGGTAACCTTTTACTGCTACGTTTCCAAAACATGCGACGGCCGTTTACAGTCAACGATTTTATTTCGACTCTTTTTTTTCATAATTTTATGCTATGTTGCTATATATACAAATTTAATAATTTCATAAAATCTCTCTAGAAAAATTCGGATTTTAAAAATATATCTTAAAAAATAATAATAGTAACAAATTCACACGAAAAAACATATAAAAGTAAAAAACACATAACAAAAAAAAGTTATAAGATTTTGAAATATGCATCACCAGATAAATTGTAATCTAATATAATAAGTAAATAAATTGAGGCTCTGGCACTTATCATTTCACGCATAGCGTGAACACGAGAACAACAATAAAATAAATAAATTTAAAAATCTTTACGTAAAACAACATTATTTAAAATTTTTATGTGTATACTGTGTGTTGTCGCCAATTGGCGACTTAATTTTCGCTTGGCGAGATTTGCGCCGGTGAAATGGAAAAGTACCAATTTTTTTATTACCATAACTTAACTCATCTATCGCATCTTAACTAAAAATAATTGTTCATAAAATAAATAGTTCAACCGTTGAAGCTCTTGCTTAAATTGAAGATCTGAAGCAAGCACTTTAATCTCATACTTTAGTATTAAATTTTCTTCTTTATAAAGATTTGAGTTAGGTAAGAGAAAAGACATTTTTAATTAACTTTTGAAATAAGTTTCTTTCGTAATCTTATTATTAAAGAAAAATGTTTCATCCTGATTCTGACATAAGTGGTAAATTAAAAAATATCTTTTTTGACCTGTTTTTATTTAATGCAAAAGATTATTATTAATTTATTACTCGCTTGAGATATGTTTAGGAATTTTTATGCTAAACATTCGTTTCGTCGGCGTAGGCGATAAAGTCGCCAAAAATTAAACAACCGGCGCTAGAAGGAATATCTCCGCTGGTAACCTTTTACTGCTACGTTTCCAAAACATGCGACGGCCGTTTACAGTCAACGATTTTATTTCGACTCTTTTTTTTCATAATTTTATGCTATGTTGCTATATATACAAATTTAATAATTTCATAAAATCTCTCTAGAAAAATTCGGATTTTAAAAATATATCTTAAAAAATAATAATAGTAACAAATTCACATAAAAAAACATATAAAAGTAAAAAACACATAACAAAAAAAAGTTATAAGATTTTGAAATATGCATCACCAGATAAATTGTAATCTAATATAATAAGTAAATAAATTGAGGCTCTGGCACTTATCATTCCACACATAGCGTGAACACGGGAACAACAATAAAATAAATAAATTTAAAAATCTTTACGTAAAACAACATTATTTAAAATTTTTATGTGTATACTGTGTGTTGTCGCCAATTGGCGACTTAATTTTCGCTTGGCGAGATTTGCGCCGGCGAAATGGAAAAGTACCGATTTTTTTTATTACCATAACTTAACTCATCTATCGCATCTTATCTAAAAATAATTGTTCATAAAATAAATAGTTCAACCGTTGAAGCTCTTGCTTAAATTGAAGATCTGAAGCAAGCACTTTAATCCATACTTTAGTATTAAATTTTCTCCTTTATAAAGATTTGAGTTAGGTAAGAGAAAAGACATTTTTAATTAACTTTTGAAATAAGTTTCTTTCGTAATCTTATTATTAAAGAAAAATGTTTCATCCTGATTCTGACATAAGTGGTAAATTAAAAAATATCTTTTTTGACCTGTTTTTATTTAATGCAAAGGATTATTTTAATTTATTACTCGCTTGAGACATGTTTAGGAATTTTTTATGCTAAACATTCATTTATTAGATCTAAACTTGAATATCAAAATTTTTCCAAAAGTTAATTACTTGAATTTCAGTGATTGGTGATTTAAAAATTCTCTCTTAGGTTTTAGGTACACAACTATACATTATAATTTTGTTCACATTTCGAAATAAATTGATATGGATATTAAATTTTGTTGGTGTTATCAAGATTGATTTCATTATAACAAAAGTTTGGTAAATTGAGTTACTGAATTAATTTTTTTTATTAATCATAAATCTTATATATAATTTCATAAGTTTTCCCGACACTTTAAATTAATTTGCTTTTGAAGGATTTTCCCTGTTTTTTTCTTTAAATTCATATGAATGTTATTGCAGACTTTAAAATTTATTTTCTTAATATTCGTCAAAACATTATTAACGCTTAAATATTCTTTCACAACTGAAAATCACAGTCATTATCTTATGAATTCATAGACAAATTTAGCAAAATGAAACAAAATCTCAAATTGATCAATATGCATTCCTTAAATAAAATTTGTCATTGAACTTAAACAGACAAAACATTTAACATTAACTAAACAAACTTTTATTTTTAATGAATCTTTATTCCAATAGATGGTATACAAGTTTGAAAATTGCAAACAATGAAAATTTAATATGCAGTATGTTCAAGAATAAAATATAAAGAAAAATACGGTAGGAGGGTTTTTCTTTCCTGTGATTGGCCACATAGCAGTCATTATCATAAAAGAGTTATAAAGTCTATCAAAGTTATATTTTTCAAAAATCAATGAACTTAGGTTAAAAACATTTTTTAGGCACAGATGCTGTATAATCCAGAACGCAAAATTCTGATTTTTTCAGGCGATGAAGAAATGTTAACGCATTGTAATATGCGGGATGACGTATATACTAGGGTTGCCAAAATAGAATTTTCTCCATAATTTTTATAGGTCTCCATCTTTATGACGTAATAAAAACCAGGTTGCTAGATACGTAAGAGAATTCTCCAAAAAAATGACCTAACTCAGATTTTTTCATCCTGGGTTATATGGCATTTGTGCCTTTTTTATTTATAAAGTTATCTTAACAACGTTGAAATTCTGAACGAATTTAGAAAATTAATTTAAACTTTAAATAACTCAACCATATTAAATATTTATTTCGTTAAATGTTTTATCTATCATATGAAATATTAGATGAATTGCTTGAGTCAGTTATTGGTTGTAATGATCATTTTTTCTAGAATTAAGAATTATAAATTCAAATTTCGTGAAGTATGAATAATTCTAAATTTTTAAAATCAATTGTCTAAAAATAGAAGAAAGGGTTTGATGAATACTCATGAACTAAATTCACAATGAATGGAAATTTCTTTATTAATTAATATGGAGAATCGGATAAAAAAAGCTTTATTTTCAAATTTTATATAGTTTTGAAGTTGATCGGAAATTAAAAATATGCCAGGAAATGAGTATTACAGGAAAAATTTTAGAGGTAAGATTGAGCATAATAAATCATTTAAAAAAAACTACAACTAATCTTTCCCAAGTTTAAAGTAAAATTTAGAACCCCTCAAGTTTAGATATCCGAAAATAATTATGTTTGTTGTTGGCTTATCCTCTTTAAAGATCTGACATTTGTCAAATTAATTCCAATAAATTGTGACAGCTAGAAAGTTAATGACTGGCAGGGGTTCTGAAGATAAATCCTCCCGGGAAAGTTTGACGCAATCCCGAATATGTTTCGGTGAGGCTGGATGTTCAAAACATTTTTTACAAGTGGGATACATTTTTGTACCAAGTTCAAATGATAAACATTTTAGATGTCCACTTGAGAATCTGGCCAAGACAGTTTGAGATTTTTGGTTGCATTTTATATCCAGAAGAGTTCCAGGAGATGTTCCAGAGTACCATTGGTGTGTTGGTGGAATTTACCAGATTGAATGTAGTCTAGATTTTTTATTAGAGTAAAGTTCCTGATATGTAAGTGATGAACCAATGGGCGTATCTTCCTCACTGCCCTCTTTGGACAGTCGATCTGCTGTCTCATTGCCACTAATATTTGCAAGGGAAAAATTATGTGGTATGTAAAAGTAGATATATACGGCTATAATAGCAAGCCGACAAGCCGGTGACAATTGATTATCACACAAATACATTTTATATTATATAGATTGGCAATAATGTTTTTGGTAAAATAATAGATGTTGATAAATGTAATTACTTTTAATGAAAAAATTCATGCACGAAGCATTTTTAACTTAAATGATAATTCAATATACAGCTTCTGATTCAAAAATTTGTAAAAGAATTTAAAATATCTATCAGGTTTGTGGACACATAAAATATAAAGACATGGGAGAATAAGAAATTATATATTTGACATTGTGAACACACACAAATAGGATTGTCATTTGTCTTTTCTCCAGGAAGTTTATGCTTGTAGTAATGGACTATTAATCTTAACATACTGCAATAATCAGAAACGCAAATACATTATTTTCCCCAATTACCAAACAAAGTCAGTCAACATATTTTAGACCTATTTCAGAATTATAAACAGGCTAAACAAATTATTAAGAAATTTTGAATTATTTATTTCTCATTTTTGATATTGATAACACTAGTAATTTTAAAATATTTAATAAAATCTCAAACGCGTAAACGCGACTAATAACTTGTGAAATATTAATATTCACATAATTAGATATTTCTTTGTCAAAAAATGTTTAGACGCATAAATTTATGTGTTAGAATCTATGCTGTGTTAAAATTCTTTTCAATTGCATGCGTTTCATGTCAAAAATTTTTGGAAACTATACAAGTATAAAAATGATTAAAAATTTTTTTGTCCCAAAACTAAAATAGCCGTCTGTAAATGCTTTTGTAATATATCCCTTCCAAATTCTTTAAAGCCTGACATTATTATATATAATTAATAGTTTAATAAATACTTTTGAAATGCATTGTATAATTCGAAGACAAATAGATGAAACTATGTTAATGGGTTTTTAATATAACAGAGAGAATGGACTAATGATTCAAATTGCTTAAGGCATCTTAATATGTACCGCATAAATTATTTTCTGGGATTTTTTTCATCGAAAGTGGGTTGTATTTATGTATAGCAAGAGAGGAAACATGGAAAACTCCCAATCATCCTTCCCGACAGTTCTTTGCACATCAGTCACCGAAATTTAATTCGTGAATTTCTGCCTTGTTCTAACACCAGTTCATGTTGAATCAGTAGTGGCGACTTTTGATGCAGAGAAGTTATCGTATTACGTGAGAATACGTGACTTTATCGATTCATAAAATTTGCTTCTGCAAAGCTAAATTTACTTCGATATATAAACTCAATAGTGTAATACCTTGATATTCTCTATTTTTGAAGATATTTTTTATATTATACAAATTAAATTCTAAGATTAAATTGTGAAATATAGAATTCATAAAAATTTATAATTTAGATTCTTTATTGGCTATATATATATATATATATATATATATATATATATATATATATATATATATATATATATATATATATATATATATATAGTTAATAGTATAATTTATAAAATATGCAAAGAATATAATATAATGAGACAAAATACAATGAAAAATGCCAAATAGAAAATAATAATAATATATTGAAAAATTAAATGTCAAAAGTAGAATATCAGAAGGAAGACAACACATTAAAATATTATAGCATTGAAATATTAAATGGAAAATGATATATTGAAATATCAAATGGAAAATAACACATTGAAAAATACAATGAAAAGAATTACATTAAAAACACTTTAAAGAAAGATAAATATAAATGGAATAAAGATAAATATAAATGGAATAAAGTACCAATATGGTCAGCTTCATCAGGGGTGTTGACCACATTGGCACAAATTATATATATATATATATATATATATATATATATATATATATATATATATATATATATATATATATATATATATATATATATATATATATATATATATATATATATATATATATATATATATATATATATATATATATATATATATATATATATATATATATATATATATATATATATATATATATATATATATATATATATATATATATATATATAAACTGAAGTGATGTCGGCCTATTATCAACTAGACTATTATTGGAACAGTTTGGTGGGTAAGATAATATTTGACTATCTACCCGATGACAAGAGTGGAAGCACTTAGTGAGCACAAGACATATGCAATCTACACGAAACACGTGGTACTGTAATGATAAACATGATCTAAGTTAGAAAATTGAACATATCAAAACATCAACATGCAAGTTTTTGTAACGTCTGTATAGCACTGGAATAAATTCTTGGATCCTATTGTAAGACTATATTTTTCAACAGTATATTCTACTTCCTTTTTATTACACAAAGTTTTGTTAACTTTAGATCAGTCATCATTGGCGATCTCTGGAGAATGAAGGATTACAGAGTCACCAGAATATATAAATATATTTTTTCCAAACCTAAATCCCATTGAAAATGCTTGAGAGGCATTGATCATGTCTTGTGTATGCAAATTTGACACTCCCAGACATTTACACACAATTGAAACTGGCCAACATTAGGGAAGACGACAACTTGCTCCTGCGAGGGTTGGTCACAAAGTGACCAGGCGTTATATGAACCTCATAAGAAAGATTCCAAACTTTTGTGAATTCGTAAACAAAAACAGGATGTTTATGCACTCAGTTAAAGTTTATTTTTTACTTCTTATTAAACATGTTTTGGTTAATTATTTCAATATTATGCAAATTTATAATTTGCAAAATCTCATTAATATTTCATTTTTGTAGTTTCTTGCTTTGTTTATGATTGCAGACATATTCATCACTTTTATCTGCATTTTGTACCCAACAAAGCAGTCATAATCTATTTTTTTGTATTTTACTGTGATTTTTAAAAATGAGTGTATGCACACAAATAAAATCCTAATTCTTTTCGATAATCTGTGAAATTGTGCGTGTGTGCTTAAAATATTGAAATAAATTTAAAAAAAAATATTCAGCTATGTGTTAAATTTTGTATGTAAATTTGGTGAACTTTAATCTAAATTTTTCGATCAGGTATATTATTTTCTTACCAATAACAATGTA